>JANRMT010062814.1:133359356-133408199 GCA_026402145.1 Polypterus bichir lapradei
TATATATATATATATATATATATGAAAAGATTAGATAAATCGTTCAACCTTTTTATGGAACACTTAATTTTGTTCAAAACCGTACGTCATATAGTATACATCTATAAATTTTTTCGTCTTCATTAGGAGAATACAACAATGATACTCTCATATCAATTAAACCATTTTAACGTGCATATGTCAAACAACATATTTCATCCGCCGCAGTAAGAACAGTAGTAGTAGTAGTAGTAGTTCAGTTGTGCAGAGCTCGTTAATTATCCGGATTAGGTGGCTCAGTGGTGTTGTCGCTCAGGTTCGCGTCGCTGATCCTCCTCTTGTGAAAGTTTTTTTTCTATTCCTCCATTTAACAAGCTTGGACGGATAGCGAGCGAATCGAGCTATCGAGGGAAGGTTGGGCCACCGTAGTCGGGCAGGGGGCACACGCCCCTAATTATATTGTGTATGTAAAGAGTTTCACTGTAAAATGTAATAAACTTCATATTTGTGTGTTTGGAGACCCTGGTGTCGTACTGAATTTGTATTGTAGAAAAACAAACTACTGTCCAGCATGCCTAAATGTGTCTTTTCGTGTCTGATCGCTATACGGCACTTCCAACTTGGGACAATTCGCTATAAACAGTTTCAGCCAATCAGCGCCTTCTAAACATGCAGAACGACAGTGTGAACCTTTATTGTAGCGGCGCAGCATCTTCGTTTCAGTCAGTCATTGTCCTGTTAGACTATTTACTGTTAAATGCTGCTTGAGCTATCGTTTATAGTACAACAGGTGGCCTACGTAGTTCTTAAATTGATATTGAAATGCACACACAAGTCTCCTAAATTATTTATTGAAATGCCTACATTTACAGTGTCCGTTTTAGGAAGTCATAGTTTTTACTTGTTCCCGTTATTAGGAATTATAATTTCTCAGTGTCACATATTATTGGTTACTACTCGCGAGTCCCGTATCATTGAGATTCTGTTTTATATTCTGTATAAGGAAACTTTTTAAAAGGAGCATTGATTAAACTGACTATAGCAGACTTGTCATCTTCTTAAAATGACTTTATTGATTTGATATTGACAATTAATCATAAGGTCAAACATCAAGGAGGATTTGAGTTTGCATGGACTGCGCTGTTCCTTTTTTCATGACAACGTGTCAGTAGAGAGTGCGTCACGTTAACAATGCATTCTGTCCTAAATGACAACGCACACGCTTTTTTATATTTCCTAAAGGCCAATCTGTCTCAATTTGCTCATTAATATATTTTTACAGTGTATTTTAGTGAGAATGATTATAAACATATTACCCATGTTCATTTCGTAGATATGTAACGTTTGGTGAGTACTAATAAAAAGTAACAACACATATAATAGTTACGTTGCATTGTTTATGATTAACAAAATTAATCGTTTATCGGAAATGTTCTACTTATACAGTCGATTTATTCCACTTCTGAAGGTGTACATTGTCGGTATTCTCCACTGCATTTGCCCCCGAGTGTAACGTGTGCCAGCGTAACCGAGGGATGGCAGACGAGCTCACGTAATGGGTGACAAGGAACATTCTCATCCTGATGCCCAAGCTCTTGTCATAAATATTCCCATCTTGTGCTTTTTCTCGTTCCTGCAAGTTTACTATTATTATTGGACATGTAGAGGAAATGTGTTTTATTTTATGTCTATGAAAGGAAGGACAGTAAAGCCTTGAATGAAACTGAGTGTTGATGCTTTGGGTAACAAGACAGGTTAAGGAGCAGGGAACATTGAATGTGACATTGACTGCGGGGGATTGTGTAACTGGAAGATGGTTTAAGAATACAGAAACGACAAAAGCTTAGTGTTTCAGTAATTCTATTTACGTCAATTATTTACTCTGTTGTGCTGCACTTCTGAAGATTACTTACAGTATTTAACCCCCCCAGCGCAGCCTTTGATAAGATACATTCACAAGGAAAGGATGTTGCTGACAAAGTCAGATGCTTTTTTGAAAGTTTGGCTCCAGATGTGCTTATCCAGCTGCTCCTTCTTCTCAGTACTTGAGTGATCTTTATGTTCACCTCTGGATGAATTCGCAAAATTTCTTTACAACTTTTTTGTCTCATTAACGCAGAAATCCCGAGGCTTTCCTAAAATTGCAGAAGACACTGTTGATGGCGCTGATTCTGTTTTAAAGACAGTTGTGATTAGTTATGCAGAACATGTTTTTACTCACATTGCTTTTTGGAAATCAATAATACAAATCAGCAACAGATCTGGGAATCACTGAATAGTAAAAACGTTTAATGAGGAATGTCTTGCGCATATACTGGTGTAATGACCACGTCGGCTTTAGTGAAGCATTTCTTAGCCTCTCTGATATGATCGACATGGGGTAGAATAGATTCTGGCTTGTTATGATACATGCTACCTTGCGCGAAATATACTCATCAATTTGTTACAAATTCTTGGTGGAACACAATTCCACACCAAGGAAAAAGGTGCCCCATGTAAATCGTTCATAATGTCTCCAAAATATATTTGTTAACTTTCAGACAAGTACTACTTAACTGTTTTATACAAAATCCTTATTTCAACATATGCGAGCCCCAACTAGGATTTGAACTCGGGTTAGCGTATTTTATCAATATAGCACAGACAACTGCTTTTACGCTTTGAGCCAAAGCACTTCAGCGGACTAGATACTGACCAAATCGACTGCTGACTGCGCAGATATCAATGACGTCATTACGCTAGCGTGCTCAAAATCACGTGACGGGAGCATTTGAAGCAAGCCTCGAAGCGGTGCTTCGATCTCCAGTGCTTCGATAGCTCGACACAGAGTCGAAACCTGAGTATCGAGCGGCCCATCACTACTATATAGTTCTCACGGCGTGACGGAGTGAGTAACAAGAGCCCAAGCAATAAACGCCCGTTTAAAAGAACCGACCTGTGTCTGTGTTGTTGTGAAGAGAGCTACACAATCAGTCAGTGTACAGAGACTGTCATATTCACTCAGTGACAGCAGAGTGTACCGATCAGTACTTAGTTGGCTAGTTGTCGTCATGATTGTTCTGCAGAAACAGTTTACTGATAGGTTATTTCTCGTAGACAGCTCAAGTGAAGTTTGAGATAAAAAAAGCTTCGGACTGTCGCGGAATGCGAAAAATAAATTAAAAAAATAAATAAATAAATAAATTAAAGAGTAATAAAAATGCATGTAAAAGCAGACAATAACTTTGAATAATGTTAGCATTGACTCCCCCCGGAGGAATTGAAGAGTCGCATAGTTTGGGGGAGGAACGTTCTCCTCAGTCTGTCAGTGGAGCAGGACAGTGACAGCAGTCTGTTGCTGAAACTGCTTCTCTGCCTGGAGATGACACTGTTTAGTGGATGCAGTGGATTCTTCATGATTGACAGGAGTTTGCTTAGTGCCCGTCGCTCTGCCACAGATGTTAAACTGTCCAGCTTCATTCCTACAATAGAGCCTGCCTTCCTAACAAGTTTGTCCAGGCATGAGACGCCCTTCTTCTTTATGCTGCCTCCCCAGCACACCACTGTGTAGAAGAGGGCACTCGCCACAACCGCCTGGTAGAAAATCTGCAGCATCTTATTGCAGATGTTGAAGGACGCCAACCTTCTAAGGAAGTATAGTCGGCTCTGTCCTTTCTTACACAGAGCATCAGTATTGGCAGACCAGTCCAATTTGTCATCCAGCTGCACTCCCAAGTATTTATAGGTTTGTACCCTCTGCACACAGTCTCCTCTGATGATCATGGGGTCCATGAGGGGCCTGGGCCTCCTAAAATCCACCACCAGTTCCTTGGTCTTGCTGGTGTTCAGGTGTAAGTGGTTTGCGTCGCACTATTTAACAAAGTCTTTGATTAGCTTCCTGTACTCCTCCTCCTGCCCACTCCTGATGCAACCCACAAATAGCAGTGTCGTCAGCGAACTTTTGCACGTGGCAGGACTCCGAGTCGTATTGGAAGTCTGATGTATATAGGCTGAACAGGACTGGAGAAAGTACAGTCCCCTGCGGCGCTCCTGTGTTTCCGACCACAATGTCAGACCTGCACTTCCCGAGACGCACATACTGAGGTCTGTCTGTAAGATCCATGCCACCAGGTGTGAATCTACTCCCATCTCAGTCAGCTTGTTTCTAAGGAGCAGGGGTTGGATCGTGTTGAAGGCGCTAGAGAAGTCCAAAAACATAATTCTTACAGCACCACTGCCTCTGTCCAGGTGGGAGAGGGATTGGTGTAGCATATAGATGATGGCATCCTCCGCTCCCACCTTCTCCTGGTATGCGAAATGCAGAGGGTCGAGGGCGTGGTGAAGCTGTGGCCTTAGGTGGTGAAGCAGCAGCCGCTCCACCACTACGCCACCGTGTGTACTGCTGGGGGCATAATTTTAACTTTTTTTTTTTTTTTAACTTAAATCGTGCTTTTAAAATGATCAAATAAGCTGCAAATAAATCACAACAATCATCTTATTTTCTAAATGTAATCACCTTGTTTCATATCAAAAATTCAAAATACTAATATAGTACGTTTTAAATTTGATAGCGGCAAGATGTCGGGTTTTAAAACTTAATACAAAACTTCTAAAATTTGCATTTTTAAATTTGATATCAACCTTTTCAAATTTGATAATTTGATCGTTTTTGATATCAGCATTTCAAAATTTGTTATCAACATTTTGAAATTTAAAATCAAGCACAAAGTTTACAATTTACATAATGAGCTTCACACGTGCACGCTTAAAAGAATTAAGTGAGAGAATGGCTTTCAAGGTTTTTCTTTTTAAATGCCGAGAGCTACAATTGCAGTGTATAGTGACTTTGTACGTTTAGTTCAATATCACACTTTTAAAATCTGGTAATCACATTTCACAACGTCGATATCAAAGTGTTTTTAATTTGATATCACGTGTTTAATATTTGATATCAACCTTTTAAAGTTTTTTTTTTTTTTATCAAGTATTTCTCATCCAGTGTCAAGTTTTTAAAATTTGTTATCAGAATTCAAAATGTTGATCTATTCGTTAGGATTATCCATATAGTATCAAATTTTAAGCAAATATCAACTTTAAACCAGTGATATCTTTGTTCTGAAATAGACTAATTCATAATCACGCTGTCGATTTTACCAACACGGACAACGAACTCTAAACATCAAATAGTGCCCAAAGATCCAACCGCCTATGATTTGTCTTCTTTCTCCATATTTTATAATCAGCAATTTAACATAGTATATAATAAACATTAAATGTGACTATAAATCTTAAGATCTGTAAATATTATTATTATTATTATTATTATTATTATTTAATTAAAACAATGTTTTCTGTAGTTATGAGTTTTGATTTTTAGTCAGCTGTTCAGTTTCAAAATTAAGGACTAGCCACTCAGGCAGACGTCGTACTGTAAAAAGTTTAGAAATAGCTGACAGCGGCAGTGAGGTGAAACCCCTTCATCTGCCCTCGTAGATCAGTGCAAGCTGTGTCCGTTTTACTGTAATCGACAAGATTTAGCATTTTTAACAGAAGGATGTGCACTGTTACAACTGACGCGAAATGCATTCCAGCGAAGACGGAACAGAGTAACAGGACAGCGTAAGTACGCCAAAAAGATTTTTCACAGGCTATTTACAGAATTGGGAAGAATAAGTCTGGCACATACATCTACAATAAACATGTTTTTAAAGTATGTTATATCCAACACATTTTGTTATTGAACCGCAAGAGATAATTAATGTTGTGTAACGTTAATCACATTAAATGCAAATGCAAACTCTGTTTTTTTTTTGCAGAAAACGGAATATCAAAGGAAATGGAAGGTTCATATTTTTCCACTGCAGAGGGATGAGCAAACAATCCCGTCACAGGCAGACTTGAAATGCTCACCATGCAAAATGGCCTGCATGTGTATTTGTTTGATTGCATGTTAGTGGGATTGAGGAAGTCTTCTAAGTACTCCACCCACCAACCCACAATGTCCCTAGTCGAGGTCAGCACTGCACCATCCCCACCATACACAGTGTTAACACTGTACCGCTTCCCCCTCCTGAGACACAGGATGGTGGACCAGAATCTCCTCGAAGCTGTCCGGAAGTCGTTCTCCATGGCCTCCCCAAACTCCTCCCATGCCCAAGTTTTTGCTTCTGCAACCACCGAAGCCGCATTTCGCTTGGCCTGCCAGTACCTATTAGCTGCCTCCGGAGTCCCACAGGACAAAAAGGTCCTGTAGGACTCCTTCTTCAGCTTGACGGCATCCCTCACTGCCAGCGTCCACCAACGGGTTCGGGGATTGCCACCACAACAGTAACCAACCACCTTCCGGCCACAGCTCCGGTCAGCCGCCTCAACAATAGAGGCACGGAACATGGCCCATTCGGACACAATGTCCCCCACCTCCCTTTGGACGTAGTCAAAGTTCTGCCGGAGGTGGAAGTTGAAGCTGCTTCTGACAGGGGACTCTACCAGACAGTCCCAGCAGACCCTCACAATACGTATGGGCCTACCAGGCCTGACTGGCATCCTCCCCCACCATCAAAGCCAACTCACCACCAGGTGGTGATCAGTTGACAGCTCCTCCCCTTTCTTCGCCCAAGTGTCCAAGACATGTGGATGCAAGTCCGATAACATGACCGCAAAGTCAATCATCAAACTCAGGCCTAGGGTGTCCTGGTGCCAGGTGTACATATGGACACCCCTATGCCTGAACATGGTGTTCGTTATGGACAATCTGTGATGAGCACAGAAGTCCAATAACAAAACACCACTTGGGTTCAGATTGGGGGGGGGGCATTCCTCCCTATCACGCCCTTCCAGGTCTCACTGTCATTGCCGATGTGAGCATTGAAGTCTCCCAGCAGGTGTGCCCTCTAGCACCCCCTCCAGGGACTCCAAAAAGGTGGGTACTCCAGACTGCTGTTCGGCAAACAACAGTTAAGACCCATCCCCCCACCCGAAGGCGGAAAGAGGCTACCCTCTCGTCTACTGGGGTGAACCCCAATGAACAGGCTCCAAGTCGGGGAGCAATAAGTATGCCCACACCTGCTTGATGCTTCTCACTGGGGGCAACTCCAGAGTGGTAGAGAGTCCAGCCCCTCTCCAATGAGATTGGTTCCAGAGTCTACACTGTGTGTCGAGGTGAGCCCGACTATATCTATCCGGAACCTCTCAACTTCACACATTAGCTCAGGCTCCTTCTCCTTCAGAGAGGTGACATTCCACGTCCCAAGACCAAGCTTCTGTAGCCGAGGATTAGACTGCCAAGGTCCCCGCCTTTGGCCTCCACCCAACTCACACTGCACCCAACCTTCTTGGCCCCTCCTACAGGTGGTGAGCCCATGGGAAGAGGGACCCACGTTGCCTCTTTGGGCTGTGCCCGGCCAAGTCCCATGGGTGCAGGGCCAGCCACCAGGCACTCGCCATCGAGCCCCACCTCCAGGCCTGGCTCCAGAGAGGGGCCCTGGTTATCGGGCGAGGGAAAATGCCATCCAAAGTTTTTCTTTGTCATAGGAGGTTTTCTAAACCACTCTTTGTCTCGTCCCTCACCTAGGACCAGTTTGCTTTGGGAAGCCCTACCAGGGTCATAACGCCCCTGACAACAGAGCTCCTAGGATCATTGGGACACGCAAATCCCTCTACCACGATGAGGTGGTAGCTCGAGGAGGACGTAAGTAATTTATGTATAGCAGTATTTCAATGGATCATTGCATGTATTTGTTGTTATTTGATGTCATTCTGCTCTAATTGAGTGTATTGCATTAGTTTTACAATGATTTTTGTCACTGCGGTGGGCTGGCACCCTGCCTGGGGTTTGTTTCCGGCCTTGCGCCCTGTGTTGGCTGCGATTGGCTCCAGCAGATCCCCGTGACTCTGTAGTTAGGATATAGCGGATTGGATGATGGATGGATGGATATTAGGCTATTATTGATTGAAGTCCAGACATCACTGGGGCTCTTTGAAGCTAAACAAGGACAACTTTTTTTTGCATATGACCAAGAAACTTTGGACCAGAGAAAGTGCTATATAGCAGACAAGAGTGTGGTCCATAATTCATGGTGGACCAGACTTTAAAGCCTTGAATCTAGATTTGGTTTAAATGATGTCTGGGCAGCCAATACATTTGAAGTATTTTGACAGTGACTACTTGCCAGTTGTGGAGGCTTAAGAGAAAATCCAAATGGTATTGTCCCATGGTGCTGTATATACAGGTATATTAAGGATAAAGTGCTGTGCATTGGGATGGTTTTACACACACAATGCCTTTTTAATGTTTAGATTTTGAGGTGTATGACACACAAAGATGTTGTTAATCTGAAGACAACACTGGGAGACTGTATTTCAGAATGTGGGGTCCCAGGCATTTTCACTGCTCAACTTGCTGATATGCCAAAAATCTATGAACAAGTACTGAGACACTACATTTACCACAGGTGGTGTAATAAACAAATTTTGCATGTGGTGATAAAAACAAACAATTATGCTGCACACATTTCAGCATGGTTAAAGTGTAATGCTGAAATAAATGTACTCAAGTTCAAAAACAAAATGCTAATGTAGCATTTAAATGTGATTTGGTTTGTAACTCCTTTATTTCAGAACAGCCAACATTATTTGATCAGCACCCATTGCATGGTTGCACTCGGTTCCCTATCTGGGTAGTTTATTGTGTGGTGGGTGCAGCAATGTGCTGTAATCAGTGCCTGCTCCCAACCTTAAAGCTGTTTGTGGGATACTGTGAAGAGGCACTGGATGGCATTTCTGCATTTGTCAAAAATGCAAGAACCTATGAATTGAGGTGCTTTCCAAGACCTCTTTCAAATATGTTGTAGCTCAGAAGGAAGCGATAAACGTGACATGGAAGAAAAAACAATCTTCAACTGGGAATTTTTTTTGATGTGCATTCAAGGTCAGTTTTAGGTGCTCGCTGTGTAAACCTAATTTAAGTTTTCTGGAAGTCAAGCCTACAGAAAAAAACAACTTGAAGAGTATATTGTAGTCATGTGTATTGACATAAGTGAAGTAAAATAAAATGTATGACAAAAGTAAAAAGAGAATGACTTAGAGTTGTTACTGTAATGATACACATTAATGTGTATTAATGGATATGCTATGTGATTAAAATAGTTTTACTAGTCAATTATTTTCTTTAACATCTGGTGTTGTTGGCCAGAAATATCAATTATAGCCTGACATATTTTATTGAATTTTAATTTAGAAGGCTGTAAAAAATAAAATGAAAGTCCTGAAATACTTGTCAAGTATGGAGAGGCAGGTGGTACTAGCACAATTCTAAGAAAAATATCTACTGGGAGGATGGGAGAGATTAACAAAACAAATATCTGCTTCAATTTGGATCCAAAATATATTTGTGTGTGTGTGTTTTTTTTTCAAATTTTTAGAAACGGAAGTTGAACTCCCCTTTTGGTTTTTTGACAGGCGGCGATGCAATTCCCCAGTTTGTTTTTCAGCAAAGGCCCAGATTGAGTTCCATGATCAAATTGAGGGCTCTATGCCAAGTGGGATTTCTAAAATGTATTTCCAAACACCAAACTGGCATTCCTTTTACGTTTTAACTAATATATTGCTTACCCTAACTATACAATATGTTGTTCACAAACATTTGTGAGTCAGTTATTCAATTTGAGAAACATTAATATTTTATTTGGTACTTTAAGCAGTGGTTCAAAAGGATCAGAGAACTGATACAATACCAACGTAAAATGTATACATTAGGCATATGCAAAATGTAGAGTAAATTTCCCACAGATCAAATATTTCTCTCTTACGTTATTTGTTCTTGCAATATTGTTTTGTAATACTTGTTCATCCTGCTGGTTTTAAATGAAGCATTTGTAGTTAGATGGGCTAATGTCAGGGCGATTTCCCATAATATCACAATGTGTCATGATGGACTCCATATTTTCTGGTTGGTATGGGTCACCCCAAAATACATTATTTATGGTGGTGTTATTAATCTCTATTTACTTCACATCCCCTCCATCCATAACTAGTTTGGTAATTTGTTGTGCTTTGTTCTTATTTTGTGAGTATTCCATGTGAGTATTACTGAAATTTCAGAAACAACTCTGAAAGAACAAGAATGTTTATAGTTTTTCTTGATTGCTTTGATGCAATTCACACATCAGAAACATAATTTTTCTCACTTATAATGCAGTTGTGAAATGTACCACATTTCCCTGCACACATTAGCATTTCTCATTGTTTGTACAAATTGTCATTGTATCTACATGTATAGCACAACTAAAGACATTTTGTCATTGTGTTGATGCATTTCTCTTCTGACAACTCATGAAAACAGATAGTACGTTTCTCAGTCAATTTACAGACCTCTCAGTCACATTGATACTGTTCTACTTTGCATTAGTGATTTCAATCAAACTACTTTGAACATTCTTCTGATAGGTATGAAAAAGTAAGGCCAGTTCCATTCCAGTGGTAGTACTAAAATTACCCTTCAATTAGAAATTCACAATGCAGTAGCCATTGGGCCTAGTGACACAGACAGGCGCCTTCACTTCTTGGATGGGCTCTATAATGCACAAATTCCAGAGAATGAAAGGAGAATAGTGAAGGCCAACATGCCATGTCAGGTGCAGTTTGAGACTACTGGACTGGACTGGAGTTTTCACTACTCCAGACATTTGATTTAAAACCCACCAGCACCTGATAATGGCGTTCCAGCCACCTTACTCACTATTCCACAACTCAATTGAGTAATTCACCTCTGCTGGGAATAGATGGTGTATGATCACCAGCACCATTATATGTTATTACTCGAGGCAATGGATGTTGGCTGTGAGGACATCACCCCTATGGCTTGTCAGGACTGCGTGTGGCATGCCAAAAGATTTTTCCCTGTGTCTCATAAGGGAAGACATCAGGTGCGATGTAGACACAATGATGTGGCCTAACAGAGATGTGAGACTGGATGCCCCTTGAGGGGTTTCATATTTTGCACTTTTTAGTGATTTTTAATTTATTTAGGTATACGCATATATTCATATACAGTATATGTAGTGTAAATCTACTGTACGTTTACTCTGATTGGTGCTGTGCCCTATGTTTGATTGCATATTTTTCTTTATCTGTTTTCCAATGCATAGTTACATGTTTTTCATTTTGCTTTTCTCAATTAAAGCTATTATATTGTGAACATTTACAAATACATCATTAGAGTTTTTCTCAACTTATTGAAAATATTTCTCAGAACAAATTAACATGTTTTCAAAACACTTCACACAGCAATCAGAACACACAATGCCCATGCTACAAAACCTCTTATCTTCAATACAAATTTAAGTAGTGCTTACGTTTCTCTTAATACCTTTATAATATTTGTGGAATTTGCTCAAAAATGTGCAAGCACAGTAACAATGAGTAGTGAAATGGTTCCCTCATTCCAAAACTGGAATATATTTCCATTTTGAAGACATACTTAAGCAAATGTTATGCAGTATCATATGAAATAACTGTCATGAAAAGAGAAAGGCAGAAGGCATAAAAAAGTTTGGGGATAGCCACTCCGTATACTGAAAAAATGTAAATCAGAAATCAAACATGTCTTTACAGAACAGAGTTCAAAATAAAACTGAACTAAAAGGCTGAGACTGGATTAAATATATGGCTGAAATAGGAAGAGGATGGATCAGGGTGGCCAGAACAGGAAATTATGTCTTCTGTAGGTGGGTTCTGGAATGGATATGACATCATCAGAAAGAGACGAAAGTGGCATCATCAAAGGTTGGGCTGGTGGTGACGTCATTGGGAGGCATGTTCTTCGACTGGTCTGCAGAGGGACAAAAGGAGAAAGGATCAGATGACAGCACAAACCCTTGGTCCAACTGAGAAATAACACCATTTGAGCCCACCAACTGTCTCCCATGCACACGTGTGTGACACTGTAATACTGTAAAATATGTAGTCTAAAAGAAGGATTTAGGTAGATGCACATTCATATTGAAAGCAAACCATAAACCTTTTCCACAGTCAGTACAAAAATACAAAATTCAGACAATACATTGCTGTACATTGTAGTGTTTATTGGTCCATTCTGTGATCGCTGTCAGGCCAGAGAATTTCATCTACATTACAGCTGATATTTTCTCTTGCAAGGCACGAAATTGTCGGTAATGTTGGATCCAACCATGACATGAGTCTGCTATTATGTCCTGTAAAAAGGCAAAAGACACAAGATAAAGGGTCTTGGGCACCCGAAGGCAAACCCCGTATATTGCAGTATGCAAAAGGCGTAAAATAAAATGTGTGGTAAAGTGCAATGAGTAGACTTCATTCAGACTGATTTGGTCTGTCCAAGATGGCATTGTTTCCTCTTATGTGGAATTCTGGGAGGAAGAGGAAGGTCCATGTGGTCTGACCCCAAAAGTGACATCAGTGGGAGAGGTGTCAGTCTTCTTTTCTTCAGAGGGAAAAGGAGAAGAGAGAGCATTATTAGATAGTACCCCATAGTATCTCAGAGGTAAATTACACTAACCTAAGCCTTTTGGTTGCTCACCAAGCACACGCATGTGACAGTCCTCACATGCTTCCTCCATGGCGTGCAAAAGTGTTTCACATACATATGGGCTGTGAACAAACACTTTCCACCTCCAGGCAGAAAATAACTCCTCAACAGGATTTCTGAAGGGGGATTATGTAGGAAGAAAAAGTACCTCAAAAGGTGGTTGGGATTAAAACCAATCATGGGAACATAATGAATGGTAGAATTATACTTTGTCCCATATGACCGCATATGTCCCACATCTGGTCCCTCTTTGTCTCCTGCTTCTCTGTGTAGGAGTGCATCTCTGATTGTGTCTAAAAAGCAAGTCGATGTTCTGTATTATAGGGACCCAGAACATTATTATGACATACTATACCCTGCTTTGTTATAGCTGAACATGCCGTGACATTTCTGTCCTTCTGTTCAGTGATAGTGACCATGGCATGCTGACCAATGACATCCTTTCCTTGTCTTTTTTGCACAATTGAATCCAGCTTCATCTATATATACATGTGACACCCCGTGTAGTGGGAAATAAAAACACCAACCTACACTCTGGATTTCAAGTAAATGGGACCGAGCATGACCAGGATGATAATGGAAGACAGGGAGACACGGACAAAAAAAAAAAGATTGGGTTTTTGAAAAATATAGTGAAATTTTTATTTACAGATGCACTTATCAACAATAAAAAAATAATAATAATGTCCTGCGGAACTTATAAATTAAACACAGTTTGATAACGCTAAGGACACACAAGAACAATCAGCAAATCAATCCCAAAATAGTGGCTATAAATGTAGTAGTCCTGGTGTTGAATTGTAAACCCAACAACAAAAATATTCAAAATACTAAATGTGTATACACAAAACTAAACAGTGCACCATTTAAATCCACAACCCACAAATAAATACCTCCATCAATCAAAAATGACTATAGAGATATTTATATCTATATACAGGAACAAATGGTAAAAAAAAAAAAAAAAAAAAAAAGCACAAGCCGCGATGATTGGTAATTTCACCAAATTGTTCTACCGAATATTTTTCTCCTAGAGGATCTAATCAGAAAAGCACCCTGCTCTGGGGCAATGAGTTCCTTTTTATATTCGGTGCCCTTGTACCGACCAATTAAACTGTTCATCGTCATCCCTATAATCACGCGATGACGAGAACTCGTCGGCGAGAAGTGTGTCTCTTGCCCTGCAAAAATGCTATAAATCGAGCAGCCGGCGCGCGCGCGCATAGCTGTGCTAGCTTCTGAGATGCCAACAGCACTTCTTCCTTAAAGCAACGTAAGCACCTTAAATATTCATGTCCTTACCCTTGAGCTACTGTCCAAACTACTTACATGGGATCCCTTTTTCTCAACCGCGGTAAACTAACACTATGTTTCTTTTACACTTTTAGAGTTATGGGGTCGCAGGAGGCACTCGAAAGAGTGGGAAACCGTCAATGCCATCCTGGCCGGTTAATGGCAAGGCTGTCTCTCCACTCCATCCGAGACCCACCACAACACTCTCCATAAGGCGCTAATCAGGTCAGACAAGACGTCTTTCTGCAACCTTATAAAAGGCAAGTTTCCTTTCTTTCTGCCTTAAATTTGATCGTCTCAAAACAAATACCTCTCAACACGGCAGAGGATACTTAATGAACCTTAACTACAGATAATGCCAGTAAGGCACATTATCACAATACATAGTTGCATATTCTAGGGCAGCCATCATGTTCCATAATTCTCTGTAAATACAATGCAAAATGTTGATAGGTAATTGGTTAAGGTAGTGATGTAACATTCTAAAACAGAATAGAATACACTCCTATTGTAAAATAAGGAAGGCACACAAACCTGCACAAACCAAAACCTTACATTTTTTACTCTGTCTGAATTTCTTTCAAAAGGAACTCTATAAACTTGCTTCATTCAAATAGAATTTATCCTCAGTGCCCTGTCAAGGGTTGCCAAACTGCAAATCTGGATGTTTCTGAAAATATGATCATCCTGAATTATCCACTGTTGAATTGCTTTTAGGCATATGGTGTTGTTATGGACAACCAAGTCTAGAATTGCATTTACTTTCTGTTCTAAGTGAGAAATTGGTGAAATGTAGTAAATTTAGAATAAAAGTTATGGTACATCATTTATTTCCATTTCTGTGTACAAATGTAAGCAAAACATTTTGTCATGAACATTCAAGCCCACAGAAGTAGTAAAGGTGGCATAGCTGTTTTCCCTCTGAAATGTGCGAATGTCCAAAGCAACTGTTGATCTGCTCACATGAGGCTGTACAATTTGCTCAACCTCTCTCAGGGACAGACCATGGTTGAACATGTGATCTACAAGAGTTGCCCTCAATTCATTTGAGAGATGTTTTGATCAACCTCTGTCTCTTCTTACTCTTATTCCCCTACCTGCACCCACTCCCCTATCAACCACTCTCCTCTACCTCTTCCTGCTTTGTAAGTGCATCTGCACTCTGCTTCTCCTAGTTAGTGGTGCGGTGCGGTGCGGTGCGGTGCAGTTTTCCATTACTCTTACCACACACATCTCAGGTGCAAATGTTCTACACCTTGGCTCCTTTTATAGTAAATAGCAAACTGACAATTAGGTGAACAAATTGGCAAATAGCATTTGTTTATAATTAGCTAAGTGATCTGCTGGCAGTGAAGAAGGATAATATGATTTCATGTAATTAAAAAAAGGGTCAGATGCAATTGAGAGTTGTACTCAAACATTAGAACTTTTTGATGTATTTTAAATCACTGTGATTTTTGTTTTTTGTATTAATCCAGCAATAATTACTATTGATTTAGTGTAACCTCTTACAGTTTTTCTGAATTGCTAAAACACTAGGGGTTTTACTGGGGTTATTCTATGAACTAAAAGCTCATAAGCCTGAACTCATTTAGTGAATCATTCCCCATTTTGACAATGCAATAAACAATTTTCACCTAGTTGAAACACAATTTGCAGATCTCATTGACTTTTTTTTTTTTTTTTTTTTATACAAAACTCTAAACACATTCTCATGCAATAAAACACATTTTGCACTACATTGCACTTGTGATGCACAATTGTAAAATGGCAAATTGTAAACAGAAATAAAGCACAACTGTCATAAATTAAACACTATGACTCAAAATTGATAACACTTGTTTCAAATGATGTGACACAATCAATATATGGCAGTTCAGAGTGCACACAGGTGGTTGAGGGTTTATATCAACAATGGACAGAAACCATCAGAGATGTAGAGGATGGATGTGTGCAAGAGGTGGGGTATGAGGAGGAAGAGGAGGGGGCAAGGAGGAAGAAGAGGGGGCTGAGGAAGAGCAAGACAAAGAGTAATAATTTCTGATGAAATTCAAGCTACTGTCATAGACCACATTCTTGTCCATGGAATGGCAATGAATGAAGCAGGACAAAGAGTACAACCCAATATCAGCAGATTCTCAGTTTCCACCATAATCCACAGATTCAGACAAGAGAACAGGTACAGTATAACTGTTTTTTTGTCTTTGAAATTTCACAGTACTAATGTATACAGGTGCTTCAGTAGACTGGGAGAAAAGTCCATTACTGTTTATATTGTACTGCATGAATATTTTTGTAACTGCACTTTCACTTTTTGTAGAACTGCAAGATGTGCACAGGAGGATGGAAGGAGAGCTGTGCTCAATCAACAGCAAGAGGCCATTATAGTTGACATGGTCTGTTAAAACAATACCATTAAACTGAGAGAAATACAGCAACAAGTTATTGAAGACAATACAAAATTTGAAGGAATGAACAGTGTTCGCCTTTCCACCATTGATCATGTCCTCCAATTCAACAGGGTGTGCATGAAGCCAGTTTACAGAGTACACTTTTGAGCACAACTCAGAAAGTGATTGAAAAAAATGGTAAACAACAGCTCAACAATTTTAAGCCTTAAAATACTGTATGTCCATAGTATATTTTCATTTTGACAATATGACTAAGCATTTTGACTGGTATGCCTCCAGATAATGGTTTAGAGATTTCACATTTTGGTAGCATTGGCTAAATGGTTGACAAGAGAATAGCATTTTGAAACCTGAATGACAAAGAGAATAGCATCTTGAAACCTGAAGCTCGACGTACCACTGTTATTTTATTAATTCTTGGAATCATAAGCAGACCGGCATCTTGAGATCTTAATGTGCACTCTGGTTTGTAAGTCATGATAAGTTTAGACAAGTAAGCTGGACCTTGGCCATTTAAGGCTTTATATGTTAAAAGAAGGATTTTGAAATCTGCCATAAACTTAACTGGGAGCCAGTGTAAGGATTTAAGAACTGGAGTAATGTGTTCATATTTTCTTGTTCTTGTAATAATTCTTGCCGCAGCAATTTGGATTAACTGGAGGTTGTATAAAGAACAATTTGAACATCCAGTGAACACCAAATTGCAGTAGTCAATTCTACTAGAAATAAATGCATAAATTATTTCTCAGAATCCTGTTTATTTAGAAAGTGCCTTCATTTCCCAACATTTTTAAGATGGAAGAAACATGATTTCGACAACTTTGTAATGTGCACTTTAAATAACATGCTAGAGTCAAAGATAACACTATATTGTGGGCTGGTCAGTAAAATTAATGGTGATTCCAACTGCGTTAAATAATAACAAAATACTGTTGTGATCAGCGTCATTCCCTCCAATAATTAACATCTCTGTTTTATCTGTGTTTAAAGATAGGCAGCTCTCATTCATCCACTCCTTTAATTCACTAGCACAACTAATTAAAGACAACATTGGAGAAACGTAATTTGATCTAAATGAAAGGTATAACTGGGTGTCATCTACATGCGATTGAAAATGAACATTATGCTTCCTAATGATAAATCCCAGTGGAAGCATGTAAAGTGAAAACAGTAACGGTCTCAATACTGAGCCCTGCAGGACACCATATTGAACTTCTGTGTGTATTGATGGAGTACTGTCAGCACATTTCTGTCCCTATTGGAATCGATTTGATAAATAAGAACTAAACCAAGTGAGCACAGTGCCTGTAAGCCCAACATCATTTTCTAGCCTGTTCAGTAAAATAGAATGGTCAGTGGTGTCAAATGCTGCACTTAAGTCTAACAACATAATTACAGTGGAGTTTCCTTCATCAGAGGATATCAGAATGTCATTTATATCCCACGTTAGTGCCATTTCTGTACTATGACCAGTGTGGAAACCAGACTGGAATTTCTCAAATAAATTGTAATGTGTAAGGTGTGACTAAAGCTGATTGGTGACTACTTTTCTAGTATTTTAGAGAGAAAGGGAAAATTTGAAATAAGTCTATAATTATTAAGTATGTGTGGGTCTAGGTCTGACTTTTTATGTAATGGTTTAATGACTGACAATTTTAGTGCATTAGGTACTGTGCCATGCAATAATGAAGTATTGATAATGTTAAGAATAGGCGCTGCAAGAACATCCATTGCACTTTTTACTAGTTTTGTTGTCACTGGATCTAGGGAACAAATAGTGGGCTTCATTTTAGAAATTAAAGTTAAGACATCCCACTCAGTTACAGGATTAAAATTACTAAAATGTTGAATGCAATGTGAGACAGGGTCTGCCAAGCTAGTACGTGGTTTGTACTATGATGCTAAAATCTGGGATCTTATATTTTTAATTTTCTCATTGAAGAATTTCATAAAGTCTGTACTGCTAATATCTGTTGGTATTTTGCACTTTTTTAGCCACTGTTCTAAACAGTACCCGAGGATTTTTATTATTGCTATCTATTATTTTGGAATAGTAATCGGAGTGAGCTTTAAAGAAAGCTTTTTTATATTTTTTAACACTCTCTGTCCATGTAATTTAAAAGACATGCAGCTTTGCTGTTCTCCTTCTGTGCTCCAGTTTTTGACACTCTAATTTAAGAGCTCATTTGTTCTCATTAAACCAGGCAGAGTTTCTATGTGCTTTGATCACTTTTGTTTTAAGGGGAGCCACCGTGTCCAGAGCATCTCTCAAGGTCACATTATATTGTAATGTTAGCTGATCTAAATTGTTTTCCACAATTACACTCGACTTACTCAAAATATCTATAAATTTTGAAGCAGAATTACAATCTAGATGTCACACTGTCTTTGTTTTAATCTGTGAGTGTGTTGGCAAGGGCAGGACTAAATCAAATGTAATTAAGTAGTGATCAGAAATAACTTCATTTAATGGAGTAATATTTAAATTTTGAATTTCAACTTTGTAAGTTATAATTAAATCTAATGTGTGTTTATGATTATGAGTTGAACCTTTGACAATGTGACAAAATCCTACAGAATTTAACAAATAAGTAAAACATTTGCTAAAAGTGTCAGTTTCCACATCAATGTGTACATTAAAATCCCCCATCAATACTATGTGATCATAATTTATTGCCAAATCAGATAAAAGGTTGCTAAATTCAGTCATGAACAATGAATATGGCCCTGATGGTCTGCAGACTAGCACTATAATTGTGTTGGAATCTGTTTTAATATTTAAAATGAATGCCTCAAAGGATGTAAGGTCGCCTAAATTTTTAGAAGTGATTTGCATTTTGATTTATGAAGGAACAAGTATCCATCTGGTGATGCCTTAGCTGGTGGAACAGTATCAGATTTACTAAGCCAGGTTTCAGTGAGAAGACACAGATCAGATTTTGTACTTAATATAATATCATTTACCAAAACAGCTTTACTTACAAGAGCGCGAATGTTCAATAAACAGCATTTAAAACTGCATGCTTCTTTCTAAACTGATGATATATTTTTTGTATTAATTTGAAGTAAATTTCTATTACAGGTGCCCCTGGTGGAGGGTCTGGTTTAATCTTATGGTCTAATTATACACCTTATTTTTGGTTATCAAGTAATTTAAGGTTTGCATCAAGACTAAATTTATATGATGCCCCACAACAGGGATTATGGGTAACAGCTTCAGGATAGTAACAGGAGGGATAAACAACAGCCTGTGATTTAAGATCACATGACTGTGGCCTGAATGGTGCTCTAAACAGTCAGCCAGGCAGTTTTGCTGCCATATTTTGGAATAATACATAAGATCCCCTCCAGTTACGAAGAAGACCATCTCTTTTGAAAAATTCAGGCCTTTCCCAAAAATCATCCCAATTGTTCACAAAGGCTATGCTTTTATTTGCACAGTAGGTTTCTAGCCGACAGTGAAGGGAAAGCAAACTGCCCTCTATATAATCTTGATAAGGGGCCAGATACAACTAAATTCCGACATTTTCTTTTAGCTTTGGTGCATAGAGAGATGAAGTTACTCTTTAATACCTCAGATTGCTATAAATAAATATCATTAGTGCCAACATGCAACAATAAGGTAGACACTTTATCGGCGGCAACACAATCCAATGTGGCCTCTATGTCAGAAATCTTGGCCCCACGAGGCATTTAACATTAACTGCTGATTTAACATAGTTTGGAATAATTCTAACATTCCGCACTGTGGAATCGCCAATTATAAGCATGTTCTTATTCTCAGTATCCACAGGCACTGTGGAGTGCTGAGAATCTGTTCTGGGTCAAAATTAGTGACCTGGGTGCCGAGGGACTAAATTGTGACTTCTTAGACACCTGTCTTACTGTTACCCACTCGCCCTTTGGCTGAATTGGTGCTGCTGACTTCGGCCGCGCATTGACTACAGTGGGACCTGGAGAGACTGAAGCTGAATCAGAAGTAGCTGAATTTGTCTAAATAAACTGAGTTGATCCAATTTTCGGTTTGCCTAATTGCTATCACGTTCCTATCGCGGTCCTCCAATTCACATATTTTCTCGACCAACTCTAAATTAACTAAACACTTTTGGCAGGTGAAGCTGTCTACACTGTCGGCTGGAAAACCTGAACTATACATTCTGCAGGACATACAACATATAAACGTGCCCTAAACGGGCAGAGAACAGATAGAATTTATGTTTAGCGCTGATATCATCTTCTCTGTTTTTGCAGTAACTTCGGTACTTTTGCTGCTTTCCATGTTCAGCTGAATCACTAAGAGACTGTCGGCTTTAAGTTTCCACCACCTGCTGAGCAATCGACATTGATTTCTTACTGCTGGTTATTTCTCCTGGTCAGCTGTCGGCTTTACTTCAGTTGAACTTACTTGGGTGTTTGTGAAAGGCTACGTGCCTTTGGGAGACGCTGCTGCTCTGTGCATCTGCTCGCTGCTACTAAAAAAAGGTGGGGCTTGAAAGAGACAGAGAGAGAGTGAGAGTGAATGCATGTTCACAGAAAAAAATTTACAAACCCTTATGAGTTGAGTACTGAAAAGCTGATCAACCACAGACTACAAGTCTGAGAAGTAGAGAGAACAATGTTCACACCAACTGAGCAAGAGGTGTTTGTGGCAGTGCATGAAGATTATCATCTGACATAAGAGGAGCAATACAGCAGCAACTTCTGCCAAAGGAAAGGGAGAAGGCGTGAAAGAATATTACTGAATGAATGAATGCGTAAATCAGTTAATAAGTGAAATCCATGTAAACTTTCTGTAGTAAATTGTGTGAAATGAACAGCCTCGACACACACAAAAAGATTTGGGGCAGGCACCCATATATTATCCCTGACTGAAAAAGGGCTTCAAAAGAACACTCATGTGCATGGTTTTGAGTCCTGAACTGAACTGAAAAGGTTAGAAAAAGATGATGGCTTTATAAGCTGAAAGGTGGAAGTGATGTAATTTGGTCAGAACCAGAAGTGACGTCAATCTGACTGCTGGAACTGGAAGTGATGTTGAATCAGGCAGGTTTTCCTGTATTTGGCCTGCAGAGATAAAAGAGGTAGGTTTAGTGCACCCGCCACCCCCTGGTCTGGCAGGTAATTACCTCCACTTGGTCCGCTCAGCTCCCTCCTAGTTGCATGTGTGTGACAATTCTTACATTGTACAAAATGTACTCCTGCCAATATTACTTTACTTGAAATGGTATATGCCTCAAGTAAGCATTGTATTCCATTTTTGTAATTTTAATATCAATATCAAAAAGTGTAAGTAAGACCCAAGCCATTTCATTGTTCAGAATAACTAGCATTGTTCTAGTTACTACTGCAAGAGATGTCAAAAGTTATCATTCTCTTCACTGAACCCTTTAAAGAATTGGTAAGAGGACACATTGATACTTGTCGTTAGTATTTGATATTGTTGCCTTATTCTGTAACAAAACCCCAAATCAAAACTGCATTGATAAGCATATTGGGTATAGTCGTTTGTTTTAAAGGTGGGGGAGTATGCAGAAAGGATGAAGGTGGGCTGCTTGTTCTTTCAGCAAGTCTATTATTAGTTAATATTTCTTATAAATGTCACATTTGTGTATATTTGACTGTCTTAACTGTGACTCTGTGGAATTTCTCTTTGATGGTGGATATTTATTTCTGTCTTGGCAAGACAACCTGCATGTGTGTGTGCATGAGTGTGAGAGCAAACGCTGCTTTAACCTTAAATGCAGTTTTGCAATCGTTTTGCCTTTACAAGCGGCATGTACAATCCTGTGGAGAAAATTGCCCTTTATGAAAAAAAAAGCAGGTAATGTTCATGATGTGTGTCGATGTTAGCTGAAATCTACGATGAGTGACACTGATCATGTCATGTTTTAGATGGATACTCAATGTTCATGAAGACTCTTCTATGAGCATTCCAGAATGTCTGCTTGGTGTCTAATTATGTTTTTCTGGACAGAATCTGGTGAAGGAGTTATGCTTCATTCAGGTGGGGGCATGACATTTTCAACATTTGTCATTTTTTCTGCTTTCTAAATAGTGTACCTGGGATCAACATTTCTGACCGGACATTTACAGACTTTGGTCTTATAATTGGATGTTCAGCTCCTTAAATATTAAGGCTGCAAGCGTTGATCCTTCTTGTTAAACCTGCCCTTTTGCAGGTTAGTTTGAGAGAACTGGTTGCCCCAGTAACTGTAACAAGGAAACCCTGAACCTGTTTAAAAAAATAGGATTAGTAAGTTATCTGCATCTTGTGGAAGACAAATGTTCTCTTCGTTCCCTTGTACTAATTCATATCTGAGAAGTATGCTTTACAAAACCATGTAATAGCATGCTTTGTTTTAGCAAACAGAAACATATTTGTGCAAAGGATTCAAGGTCTGAGCATTCCAAACATGAGTCTGCCTTATCACGTTTTCCCTTAGCTTACATCTGAACGCCATAACAAAAGGGGCCAAGAAATCAAGTTTTACAAGGGACATTAAATGGGCTCAAGGATTGTGTATAATAAATATGGTGACTGTTGCATTTTATAATGATATTAAATCACGCATTCTAGGGGTATAAAACGGGACCCCACCCAACAGACGGGGTTCAGAAGAGCCCTGATGCTGTCATGTATATTTGATTGTCTGCTTTCTGAAACTCTTCTCACCGTGACTCTGAAAAATAAAGCTGCTTTATAACCGCACCTGCTGTCTGGTCTGAGTTTTCGTCCACCGTTTTGGCGCCCAAACATGGGGCAGGAGACGGCAGACGGCTCCTCGTGCAGGATCGTCCAGAGGACCGTGGTGGAGCCGATTCCGGCCGGGTCGGGTCCAGCTTCGGTAAATGTAGGATTGGCCTGCCTTGGGCGTTTCCTGCGTGGGGAGTCCCTGACCTCCTCCTAGCCGATACGAGGCACGACTTGACGGGCATTTCCAGGCAGGTGGATGGAGTCACGGTGAGTAGATCGGGGGATTCCTGTTAGTTGAGTTTGACTGGTGTGCTAGAAGTAATACGAATATAGAAAGAATAAGAATAAAAGCATATGCAAAATAAAGAATAAGAGAGCATACTGCATCAGACCCATAGGAGTGTTCTAGGGACTCACGGAAAATGACTTTGGGACCCTACGGAAAACGGCACAGTGTGAATGTTAGCTATAGTCACCCATGTGAAGTGTAATAGAAAGGGGCGAGTGGCACGCTCCTATAATAATTAGAGGAATGGGGGTGAAAGGGCGTATTTAGAGAATGTGTGTCTAAATAAATGGGAGGTCGAGTTTTTCATCCGCTGTCTGGTCATACTCTTGTCTCAACGGGTTGCTAAGGTGACGGAGACTATACCCTGGCAGACTGACGCATACAAACCGTCTGATGAAGGGATCGGGGTTAAAACCTCCATATCCCGGACTCCATGGGGCGTATTGATGTAGGATTCTGCTGATGCGAATAAACGGACACGAAGTCACCTGAAGCTGTAATCCGGGGATAGGAGCGGACGGCGGGTGGAACGGGGTTTATCGAGGGCTGAGTCATTTTCTGCTCAGATCCTGCCGCTTACTATGGGAAAAAACAATTAGCAAGCCAGTCAAACAGTCCCCCAAGAGTCCTAAAAACCTAACGTTAGAAGGATTATTTTCGGGGGATTGCCAGGCTCCTAGTGCGCTGTCGGGATCGAAAGGCGGGTCCCCTAGAAAGCTCATTGAAAAGAAGACAGGATTAGATTTTAAAAAGGCATGTAGAAAGTGGAATAAGTACAGTGCAGGTAGATGGCGTAGTGGAGGGAACCGGAGATATGAATGAGATACAGGACATTAGAAAAATACTGTGCAGAAATACACAGGGTTGTTATAATGGAGGTCCTTATCGGATGGACATGTATGACAGATGGGAATTGGTTATTAAAGACCGTACGTTGGAAGCGGCACAGAAACGGAATGAGCTTTAAGTTGCTGAACTTAAGAATAGAAAGGAAAAGGAAGAGCTGCTTATAGCTTTACAGAAAGTGCAGGCTGATACAGGACCCCAGTCTGAAGGAAGGAGGAAAAGGAGTGATAAAAAAGACCCTTTATATCCTGTGCTTTCTTCCCCAGCACTTTACCCACAACCCCTTCCACCGCCTCTTTCACCCCTTACCCCAACGGCTCCTGTGGTTACCGATGCCCAAGTTAATGATGATTTCTTTGATGAACAATATCAGTGCGACCCCTCCTCACTTACACATCCGGATAATGAGACTGACGGCCACTTGTTAGGGGCTATGGGAGGCTCTTCTAACTCACACAAAAAGCCCTCCATTTCACAACGTACTAGAAGCAAGACCCTCAGAGATAAGTTCCCTGAAAACCTTACCCCGTTTAAGTCCCCAAAACCTTTAGCACCCACATTTTCATGCCCTTTAATTGAGGTCCCTAACCCCCCAACACGATCCCACACAACCCCCAGGAAACGATAACCCCACTAATGTAATGATACATTGTAACTGAGATATTCAAGAGCTGAAAGACGTAGTGTCCGAAGTGCCTGATCTTAAGGTAATCGTGGGTTGAAGTTTGTGGAACAGGTGCAGCAACTAGACAACATATATAAACCCAGTGCGGCTGAATGGACCCAGGTGCTACACAGAAAGATGGGCACTACTTGGGCTACTGTCAATCATGGGCAGCATAATGGAGAACAGTGGCAGTGGAATGAGGAATTACCTTGTGGACAAAATAATGAGGGTCCTTTCCTTGCCCAATGGGAACCCGTGAAAACTGCAATAGCTGCAAAATATAAAAAGGGCACCGACTGGTACCTTATTTCAGCTGCCAAACAAAAGAAAGATGAGACGGTAGATGAATGGGCACACCGCATTCAGGACCATTCTGGCTTAGACAGCCCAGACGACCATGCCAAGGCAGCAGTTCCTCCTTTTGTGTCAGGACTCAGAAGTGATATTCAAAATAAAGTACGCACGTCCTGTATTTGGAGGGAAAGTGCCACTTTTGATGAAGTTTAAAGACACGAGGAGCATGCTGAACGACAGACTAAACAAAAAGAGTCAGACACTCAGACCAAGTTAATCGCGGCACAAATTAATTATTATGCAGGTGGAGCTGCCTCAGGCAGGGGTCGAGGACGTGGAGGACGTGGATTTTTCCGAGGACAGGGGTGAGGCCGGGGGAGAGGTCGTGGATTTTTACTCCCTAATCCGAATTCTTCGACTGCTCAGCCGCCTCTCCCCTCAGATCAACCACCTACACATCTTGCCTGTTACGATGGGACACTTCTGCCTCAATTGCCCACATCAGCTTCCTCCCCGGCCTTCCTTACCTGAACCTGAGGATATTCCTTTCACAGGGACCCCCAGCCATTCTCTTCAATTGCCTTTGCTCACTCGCCATGCGGACACAGATCCTTTATTGGCTTTGCTGGTGAATGGCACTGAAACTGCTTTTCTAGTCTGCCTCGAAGGATACAGTGACTGTGCTTATTGCTTCTGGACAACCTCATGTTTTGCTGTTGTCTAAACCTCTTCGGATTCAGCTTCATTCCAGTGGTTCCATTTTGATGCACCGTTTTTTGTCATATCAGCTCTGCCCTGTTAATCTGTTAGGAAGGGATCTGATGACTAAGCTCTCCCTCTCTATTTCTCTAACCAAACGAGGGTTTTACTGTTCTATTCCTAAACTCCTGTGCCAAACCACCCCCCACACTAAGCCCTCTTTTGCAGCATGGACCCTGAACATCTCCTCACACACCATTCTCCTTAAAGCCCTACACTCTTTTCCTTCATGTCTTTTTTCCCCACTTGCAAGTCCCCAACCCCCTCCACTGCACTGCCCAGTACTTCCCTGCTGAAGTGGACACACCTTGGTTAGAATCTTTTCTCTCTTCAGGTACGAGCCCAGAGACCCTTCATATCCCTTGCATTTTTTTCCTCATCCAACACAGCTGCTGCTGTCAGTGCACTTCACATATTCACAAAGCGTTTTCTATTTAGGAGATTCAGTTCCCCATGTTTTCTTTAGCCAATTCTAGCACCGTTCACTGAGTTGAAATTGGGGAATGGGTGGAACAATGTTTCGATAGGACGGACTGGCTGCACGTTGCTCCGGGTATTTTTGATACCTCAGATCATTTGATAACTAAAGTTGTGCTTCAAAATGATTTTTTAGTACATCGTGCATTGTGCCGTCCTTCCCTTTCTGCTTTTTCATTGCAAACCACCTCTCCCTCTTGGCTTTCCTCACTTCCCGATGCACTGTAGTCCCAGGGAAAAAATGATTATGGAAGGATAGCGCACTGTGAGCCACTGGTGATTTACCCAAAATCATCCTTCTGCCCGCATCGCGCCCAGTATCCTCTGTCTCCAGAAGCAGAGGCTGGCATCTCCGCCGTACATTCCGATCTCGTGAAACGTGGATCAATCATTCAAATTAAATACTCTCCAGTCAACTCCCCCATTTTACCTGTTTAAAAGGCTGACGGTTCATGGCATTTTGTTCAAGATCTTCGACAAGTTAATTCTGCAGTTTTTCCTAGGGCACCTATTGTTCCTAATCCTTCCACTATTCTTTCTATGATACCCTCGTCCGCCCGTTATTTCTCTGTTATTGACCTTGCTAATGCTTATATTTCTATTCCTGTGCACCCCGACTCTCAATTCTGGTTTGCCTTTACTTTCCAAAACCGCCGTTGGACATGGACCGTTATGCCTCAGGGATATACTGTAGCCCTTGTGTATTGAACAAGCTCTTGCTCAAAATTTAGAAGGCCAGATAAAGACAGTGTATTGATACAGTATGTAGATGATATAATGTGTAGTACTACAGAAGAAGATTGTGCACGTGATACTCAGAAATTGTTATTATTTTTAGCAGAAAATGGCCATAAAGTTTCTAAAACAAAACTGCAGTTAATTCAAACAACTGTGAAATATTCAGGTCATGACATTTCTTGTGAAACAAGAGCTCTCTCTCTCTAGCGATCGTATAAACACCATTCAAAATCTTCCTAGACCTGTTACAAAGCAACAGGTTATGTCTGTATTTAGGCATTCTAGGATACTGCCGGCAATGGATTTTAAACTTCACTGAAAGAGCACAGCTTTTGCAACCTTTAGCGATCACCCCTGATCTCCCCCTTTCTGGTCAGGTGGCATGCAGTGATCAAGCTGAAAAGGCTCTGTGTGACTTAAAAAAAAAAAAAAAAAGTGCCCTACTGTTTGCGCATGCGTTGGGATTGTTGACTATCTCATCCATTCACTCTGTTCGTGGACGAAAAGGGGGGATATATGAATGCAGTTCTTACACAATTCCATGGAGAAAAAACAAAGGCTTAGCCTATTTTTCGAAAAAAAATTGGATCCAGTGGCTGCGGGACTTCCAACCTGTCTCAGAGCTGTAAAAGCCACAACAGAGGCCGTGCTAGCCAGTACAGATATAGTGCTCATGAGCCCCCTAGTGGTAAAAGTGCCGTACACTCCATTTTAGTACAGGCTAAAACCTCACATCTCACTACTGCTAGGGCAATACACTATCAAAATGTACTCTTTACGTACATAGAAAGTAGAAAGGTGCTCCACCTTAAATCCAGCTACTCTTCTACCAACTGTCATGATGAAATAACTAAGGTTATAAAACCTAGACCAGACCTACAGGAAACAACCGAATTTCTTGAAGTTTAAGCACGCAGGCAGCTGAGTTGATAGCTTTCACCTGAGCTTGTCAGTTGTCAGAGGGAAAAATTGTAACTATCTATACTGATTCTAGATATGCTTTTGGAGTCTGCCATGATCATGGGGCATTATGAAAACTCAGGGGATTCAAGACCAGTACTGGCAAGCCCATTCAGCATCAAAAACTAATAGAATCCCTCTTAGAGGCCATAACAAAACCATCAAAGCTAGCGATCGTTAAATGTCAAGCTCTCACAGGAAAACAGGATCCTGTCAGCAAAGGAAACAAATTAGCTGAACATTTTGCTAAACGGGCTGCGTATAATAACACACCAATCTCTTTTTTCCAACAGAGAAATGACCAGGACACTGATAATCAAATTATTTCTTTACAGACTGCAGCCACGGACACAGAGAAGAGAAAATAGTCCAAAGAAGGGTCCCTCTCTGATGGAGTCTGGACCCATAAGCAAACTAACAAACCTTTCCTTCCTAAAGCTTCTTTTCCAGGTATGGAAAAAATCGCCCATGGCCTAGACCATGCTGGAAAAGATGCAATGGTTCAAGATGTTGAAAAACATTGGGAAGCTGTAGGTTTCTCTACATATGCAGAGCAGTTCTGCAGGCGCTGTGCATTATGTCAAAAGTTTAATGTAGGAAAAGGCACCCAGGTAAGTCCCGCCGTTACACCTAACCCAATGAGTCCATTCAAACACCTTCAAATGGACTTCATTGAATTAACACCATCAAAGGGGTACTGTTTAGTAATTGTTGATGTGTTCTCCCGATGGATGGAAGCTTTCCCTTCCAAACATGCAGATGCCAAAACTGTGGCAAAAGCTTTGATAAAGGAAATCATTCCAAGATGGGGCATACCGCAGAAATTACAAACTGATAATGGCACACACTGTGTAAATTCCGTTATAAATGAATTAACCATCTGGCTCCAGATAAATGTGCATCATTATTGCAAATACCACCCCCAGAGTGGAGGTATTGTGGAACGATGCAATGGTACCTTACAATCTAAATTGACTAAAATCTGTGAGCAAACAAATTTAACTTGGCCTGATGCTCTGCCTCTGGCCTTGATGGGATTAAAGGGGAAGAACACATCGGCAGTTAGGGCTGCCGCCATTCGAAATTCTGACCGGACGGCCCATGCCAGTCGGCATGGTCATAGGTAATGTTACACTGCATACTGTGGACAATGATCTTCTTTCCAGTCTTACTGGTCTCCGAGCTTCTCTGAAGGAAGTCCAAGAGCAGGTGAATCAGGCCTGGAGAACTAGTCCTCCATCAAAGGACTCCCCGATTCCGTTAGAAACCTGGATTTTGGTTAGAGATACTCGAAGGAAACATTGCCATCACCCTCGGTGGAGAGGACCGTTTCAAGTTCTGCTGTCGACACCACATGCTGTTAAAGTTGAGGGACTGCCTGCTTGGATTCACATCTCACATTGCAAAAGATGGCACCCTTGATTGTGGTCCTACTATGTCTTTCCATCCCCTTGTCAACTGCTCTGGTCACCTTGACTTTTCCTTTCGGAATCACCACATCAGTTCAGGTGGACTTCTGTTCTATTATTGACTGTGGGACTGATCGACAAATCCAGTGGACCTGGTCTGACAAATATGTGTGTGTAACTGTTACAAACTCTGGATTCGGAAGTAACTGTGACAAGTGGGACTGGGTTTTTGCTAATACTGGAACTGATGACTGGGGTTATCAACCCTATAAGGCCCAGAAGTATGGTCTGAAATATTGTTTTTCTATTATAAAAGGACATGCCCCTCATGAATGTGCCGAATACCATTGTAACCCTTTGATCATTACTCTGAAGAACCCTTCTTTACATGATTCAGGAACCTATATTTTAGGGGCATATGTATCTGGAATAGATCCTCTAGGGAGATTTCAAATTAAGGTTGAGAACCCTGTTACTAACACCTCCCATTTCCCCCCACACACACCTCTCTCTCTTACCCCTGGTCCAAACCCGCCCCCGGTCAAAGTCATGAATATTTCCACCTTTTCTTCCACTTTTTCGATTGAAACTGGGTATGGGGATCAGAACCTTTGGCTGCAATGGGTATTATATTCGGCTAGACTAGTGAATCAATCTGATTGCTATGCATGTGCTACAACTATGCCACATTTGGCCACTGTCCCTTTTCCTCTTTCTAACATATCTGATCCTACTGGCCTTCCTTGCCTACTTGCCCTTTTTATCTCTTCCTCTATTCCAAGCGACACTAATTGCATTACACTTTCCCTTCTTTTTTCCCCCTACTCTTCCCATGACTCCCCCGATGTTCCAGCCTGATGAAGGTATTTATACCTGTTTTTTTAGAAACCTTACTTCTTCTCGTGGCACAAATGTTGGTAATATCCCATCCTCTTTTTGTTTCCAAACTTTTCCGATTAATTCTTCCTCTTTAGCTTCCAAATTATCAATTTTTCTGATTACTCAGAATACTCCACAAGCTGATATTTGGTGGATGTGCAATAGATCTAAATTGCTTGACATCCTTCCACCTGACTGGACTGGCACTTCTGCTTTAATACAACTTGTTATGCCTTTACGACTTTTCCCTTTAACTGCCTCCCATGTGTCGACCATGTTTGGCCGACGTCGCCAACCCCGTTCTGTGGACCCTTCCCAGTTTTCCCTACATGGCCCTGGGGTGTATTTTGATTCCATTGGAGTCCCTCGTGGAGTCCCTGATAAGTTCAAGGCAAGGGACCAAGTTGCTGCCGGATTTGAGTCTATTTTTCCTCAGGTTACTATAAACAAAAATGTAGATTGGATTAATTACCTCTATTACAATCAACAATGATTCTTAAATTTTACTAAGAAGCTGTTGAAGGTATCCATGAGCAACTTGATAAAACATCCCTCATGACCTGGCAAAATCGATTGGCTTTAGATATGCTCTTGGCTGAGAAAGGAGGCGTTTGTGCTATGTTTGGTGATGCATGCTGTACTTATATCCCTAATAATACAGCTCCTGATGTATCAATCACCCGTGCTTTAGCTGATTTGACTGCTCTCTCTAATGAACTAGCTACTAATTCTGGCATTTCTAATCCTTGGGACAAATGGTTTATGTCCACTTTTGGGTCCTGGAGCCAATGGCTTAAGTCTGTTTTCATCTCTCTTACGGTTGCTTTAATCATTCTCCTGTTTGTAGCTTGCTGTATTGTTCCCTTGATAAGATACATTGTATCCAAGTATTTTACTGCCTCTATGGCAAAGGCTTACTTTTTACACGAAGAAAAAATGCTTCAGATCAGCAAAGCCACCCCACACTCCTCCGCCCACTCCACTCCATCCCCCTCTCCTACCCTTTCCCACTCAACTCTCCCCTAATCAAATATTTTTTGTTTGCTAAAAAAGGGGGGAATGTGGAAGACGAATGTTCTCTTCGTTCCCTTGTACTAATTCATATCTGAGAAGTAAGCTTTATAAAACCATGTAATAGCATGCTTTGTTTTAGCAAACAGAAAAAATATTTGTGCAAAAGACTCAAGGTCTGAGCATTCCACACATGAGTTTGCCTTATCACGTTTTCCCTTAGCTTACATCTGAACGCCATAACAAAAGGGGCCAAGAAATCAGGTTTTACAAGGGACATTAAATGGGCTCAAGGATTGTGTATAATAAATATGGTGACTGTTGCATTTTATAATGATATTAAATCACGCATTCTAGGGGTATAAAAGGGGACCCCACCCAACAGACGGGGTTCAGAAGAGCCCTGATGCTGTCATGTATATTTGATTGTCTGCTTTTCTGAAACTCTTCTCACCGTGACTCTGAAAAATAAAGCTGCTTTATAACCGCACCTGCTGTCTGGTCTGAATTTTCGTCCACAATCTTTAGCCTCATGGATCACCTAATTCTGGTGAATCCTGACTCACTTTAACCAGATTTGACACTAATCCTGCCTTCTGGAACAGACCATCTCACAAATCAAAAACAAACATAGGAAATTAGTAAAGCTCATCTATCTATCTATCTATCTATCTATCTATCTATCTATCTATCTATCTATCTATCTATCTATCTATCTATCTATCTATCTATCTATCTATCTATCTATCTATCTAGATCAGTAGAAATGAATAGAGCCAAAGCTGTGTGGAGCAATATGTAGGGTCAGAAGTTGAAATAATTAGAGCTAACAGATTTTCTGTAACACAAGCATGTGGTTCTGAGTGACATTTCAATGTTAATGACAAGAGAAGGGCAAAGAAAATGGGGGTCAGGACAGCAACCCATATAATTCATGGGTTCTGCTCATCATACTCAAGAGGAAACCATATTAATAAACCAGTAGCTTTCTTAGGAACAGAGCCAGTACAGGAGGGTGTGCTCTGTGACCAAAGTGATGACTCCAAGGCTCATGTCTGAGGTGTCGGTCTGGAGAAGTAAGGAGAAAAGTCAGCAGAAAGAAACACAGGAGCTGAAATAATGGCATTTTCAAGTCACAAAATGCAGCCTCAGTCACAGGGTCCACATCACAGCATTGGATACCTTCTTCATGAGTTGAGTGAGAGGCGTAGCCTGTTCAGAGAAGTGGGGAACAAACTGTTGGTAATACCCCACTAAACCAAGGAAAGCTTGCACCTGCCGCTTTGTTTGCAGCCAGGTCCAGTTGCATATGGCAGGAAATTTGGACCACAGTGATTTGATATGTCTGCTGCCCACCACCGGTCAGCCTGAAATAACACTTCTGGTGGTAGATCCTAAGCCCGGCATCATAGATGGTTTAGAGGATGTCTATAAAGTGGCACAGGTATTCCACCCAGATGCTGGAATAGATGACTACGTCATCTAGATAGGCAGTACTATAGACAATATGGGGGCTGAGCAGTCTGTCTACCAGACACTGGAAGGTTGCTGGGCCCTAAGCAATCCGAAGTATTTTAATGTGGTCTTTTCCTTCTCCTCATCCATCAGGGGGATTTGCCAGTAACCGTTCATCATTCATTTTCACATCTGCTGTATTTCCAAGTCCATCTCTGCCTTCTTCACCTCTGGGAGGCAATAGGGCTGCTTGTGCATCACCACACTTTGTTTGGTTACTATCTCATGGTCTATCAGCTCAGTACAGCCTGATTTGGGGTCTACAACCATGGTAACTGAGAATATGATGGCTTCCAGCTCCTTCTTTTGTAGGGACTGAGACAGGAGCTGGTTCTAGTTTCTTCCATTTGTCCAATTCATCTTCCTCAACATCTTTTTGAGTTTTTGGTTAAAGCAATCAACCAGTCTGTCCATCTGGGGATGATAAATAGACATCCTAAAGTGCTTGATGTGGACCAGCTTGATAACCACAATGAAGGTGCCCAATATGAAAGGCTTCCCTTAGTCCGTCATTCATTGAGCATGCTGACATGCAAAAAGATTTCTGGTTACCTCTCTTAGGAAAAGGAACATGTAAATATTATATTTAAAACTCAGCAGATGAACAGGCAATAGGCAACCATTGTTGGGACTGGGGGTGAGAAGTTAAAAGGCTGTCTGAAGATGCAGGCATTTACTGTATTGCAAAGGAGTCACCACTTTGAAGTTTTTACAATACCAAGTTGTGATAACAGAACTGCTCCTTCCTTGGAGGATGTCTGTATTTACCTGACTTGGAAATTAACATGTTTGACAATATTGGTTTCTAATCAGCTGTGTACTCATTAATGGTTGGTAAAAATACATTTTGTTAACTTGTGTTTTCATTAATTGTTAAACCCAGGAAATTTAGATGTGCCATTGTTTAATCTGATAGTCCAGAACTGATAATGGCAGGGACTGAAGGAGATTTAAACTTCTGGGCAGGAGAAGGCAGAAGAGGGACAGTCCACTGAGAACGCTGCCAAGACACTCGGACAGAGCACAGGAGCTCACAGGCAGATGAGTGTACGTGGCTGGCATGACGTGAGGCACAAGGACGGCAACACTTACTTCCAGGGAGGAAGAGACAGCTCCACAAGGAGACACCAGTTGTGGGTCTAGTGAGAGAGGGAAGCCGCATGAAAGGATCAAGCAAAACTGGCAGACGAGAAATGAGGCGTGTCTAGATCACAGCAACACAAGGAGCCCTGAGTGGGAAAGAAAAGGAACAACGAAGAGATTCAACAATTTGACACAACTTCTGTTGGGAAACAAGTGTCCGGTGAACAGAGTGCATCGGTGGACAGGGGAACGATTAAGTGTTGGGGTAACAGCGCGCAAACTGGACTCTGCACCACTAAAGGTTGTATCCTCCAATTCTGTTTTTGACGGACTTTTAGAGTGTGGACTGTGTGTTTTCCTTCTAAAAAAAGGAAATTCGTTCTTGATATTATTAGATTTTGTTTATGTTAATTTATCTTTTTAATATATTTATTACTGTCTGGTGTAATAGACTGTGGTGGGCTGGTGCCCTGCCCAGGGTTTATTTCCTGCCTTGCGCCCTTTGTTGGCTAGAATTGGCTCCAGCAGACCCCCGTGACCCTGTAGTTAGGATTTACGAGTTGGGTAATGGATGGTTGGATGGATGGATGGTGCAATAGAAGTTACTGTTGCTTTTCCTGAAATTGCTTTTTTATCTTTCATTTTGTGTTTACTCATCGCCCAATTTAAAGAAACCTGTGTGCTGTTATTGGTAAATTTCAGGAGTTCCCATTCTCTTAATAAAACTGGGTGGCATAGTCAGATATTTAAATATTGTGTAAGTTAGATTACCTGTAAGTGTGACCAGACACCTGTCACACATCTCCTTCACACTCTACACAAAATACCCACAAGCACTCACACATTCTGAAACATGTCAGAATCTCCTGCAAAGCACACACTGTATTCAAAAAACATAAAAACTCTTCTAAAAAAATTATTTTTGTATCAAAACTCTACAAACAAACCATCACATGAAACAAGCAATCGCATTGACCTAAGCACCAACTACACACAGGTGTGATTAATGCAAAACACTGTGATCCCTTTTGCTTTTTCAGTGTGCAGTGCCATTGTTGGTCAGTACTACCATGTTTACTATTTTAGTCTCTTATGCAGGAGTAAAGTCAGGCTTCTTTCACATTTACTTAACTTGCTGTATTAATTGAGAAATGTGCCACATCTACAGGTAGATCTGCAGTTATTGTAAGTATTGGACTGTTGAGGCCACCGATATTACACATATCTTTGATTTCTAAATTATCAAATTATGCCAGCCACAATGAAAGGTAACACATTGGGCAACACATGTTGACCGGCTTCCCTCATGCTCAAGTCATAATTGATGATATCAACTATGATGATGTTAATTACTGTCACATTTGAGACACTTTGTCTCCTTGGACAAGCCCTTCCTCTTGCTGTGTTTCTGCCTCTGTCTCTGTCCTCTCCTTTTCCTCCCCACTCCCTTAGTTGCTTCCATGATGCTCCATTGTGTAGTAGGTAGGCACTGAAGCCTATTCAGTTTCCTTTATGTTCACTACACTACTGAAGCGGTGTAACAATGGGGAAATTCACTGGCTGAACCCTGCTTGACAGTTGTGTCTAATTCCTTTATTGCATGGTTTTGCCCCATAGATACACTCCAAAGAATCTGTTGGGGTCACAATACTGTAAATATTTGGCCATGTACATTGTGAGGCTGAAGGTTGTGGGTTCAGTCACACCTCCTGTCTACTTACTGTAATTTTTTTAACTTCAATCTCAGGTTTTTTACTGTAAATACAATATAATTTTTACATTGGATGGTGCTCAAAGAGAAATGTGGAGAAAAGCTCCATAGTATTTGTTCTGTGGAGCTCTTGTGTTATGTTGCTGATTTTCAAATGTAGGCATTTTCTAACTTGGCATTAGCAAATTATATGATATGAACACTGTGTGAAGTGTACAAAAAAGTGTTTTAGGGGTTTGTAATGAGAGCAATCTGCAGGATATGCATTTAGACTTTTGTATCACTGGCTTAGGAAACAGACCACGGAACCCTAGGTATTGAAAGTTGTGTGCCAATATGCAGTACCACTGAGTAGGCAATTGAGAAAAATTGCAATATCCAAACAAACAGTGGAGGAAAGAACTACAGACATAAAGAAATATGCATTAAATAAAGCAAAATATATTTACAGTTTACATAAAAAGTTATGCGACCCTTCATGTCTGTTTGGCCGGAGAATTTAATTTACATTACAAAGTAGATTTTCTCTTACCACACAACATTTGGAAAAACCTCCATGAATGCCTTACCCATCCTAGTAATCCTCAGCCCATATGGGTTCACAGGCATCCTCCATTGCTTGAAGAAGGCACACTTGCTGATGTGGATTCAGATGGTACACCTTGCAATGGCAGGAGGAAAAGAATTCCTCTGGGAGGTTCAGAAAGGGAGAATATGGTGGAAGCTGTAAGACAGAGAAGGCTGGGTATTTCAGGTGCCAAACCTGAATGTCTGCTGCCCCATGAAAACGTACAGTACATTGTCAAACACAACTGTGGAGTATGTCTCTTGTCTCTACTTTCCATTGTCTGATCCTCCATGCCTCAGGAAGAGACTCCTGGACTTGAACCTGTGGGATGAGATTGCATGAATCTTTGATTAACATCTTACCACTTCCCTCAACACAACCTGTCCAGGAGCAGCAACCTCAAATGATTTTTCAATATTTTTCCATTAAATATATTTAATGTCATTTGTACAAAATCACACCACACACTAAAGCACACATTCTCTTTCATAGCTTATGGTTTGATAATAGTCCAGGATAAAATTCAAGTGATAAAAATGTACTGTTTAGTTACTTAGTGCACAAAAGATTACAATGATATTTTCAGGGTGACACCTCAAGCCTGCTCCACAAATAACAATAGGCAATTCCTGATAGAATATGACCTTACTCACTGATAACAGAGACCATGTCTTGGTTTTATTGGCATAGTTCACACCTTTCTAATTTCCGTCAATCACAGAATGTCCTTCATGTGCCCCCAAACAGACTAAAAGTGAGGTAAGAACTCAACACAAATATGAGGTAAAGTTAAACAATTAATTGACACATCAGTCTCCTGTTTTTGGATCAAATACTGATGTACTGTATAAACTGGGGAAGAGTCCAGGCCAGTTATGGTAGTATAGTGGGTAACATACATATCTATCAACCAGAAAGTATAAGTTCAACTTGCATACATGACAGTCAACATTCTCTTTAATAAAACATGTCCTTACATACACCTGTCGTTGGTCCACCCCACTTCTTGTGTGTTTTTTCATAATACACACTTTGCTGCATAAGTCTCACTTGAATAAGCCTAATTTCACAGTCATGGCTCAATCAGTCCCACAGACACAATGTGTTTTTTGATAACTCAAGGTAGACTTTGATCATCGACATTTATGTGCACACTCATGATTTATAACATGAGCAGCCCCCCGGATCTATCATCAGTAACTCTCAAAGTTCAAAAGGTAGAGTATAATTTGAGCAGAATAAGACTTTAAGTGTGAGATTGATAGGATCCATGTTATTATAGTACTGCTTAAAAGGGTTTACAGCTTAATTTAATTGTCATAAATTAGAAAGAAAATGTTTCATAGACAGTGGCAATCGTTTCACCAGCTGATCCAGAAATAATAATAATAACACAACAATTCCATCCACTATTCAGAAAGCAAGAGAGGCTGCATGACCATCTACAGGAGACCTTTGCCCAAGTACTTTGCAGGTGTGAATTTGTGCTTTGCATAATTAAATGTTAATGGAATTACTCACGTTTAAAACAGTTCCTTTTCATTGTCCACTTTGTGTCTAAACTTACTAGTTGCCAACACAACTCATATATTTAGTAGCAACGTAATGGACATTTGGAAGTGAGTGAAAATAATATGAAAGAACACTCTTCAGAATGACTGCACTATATATTTATAGGTAAAGATATTATTACACCTTTAACGAACCAAAAACAAAGTTATAGCTTCTGCCACTGAAATATTTCCCCAATGTCACTTCTGCTGAAGGGATCGTCCCTCATCACAATGGCTGATTACACAATTCAGCTGGTGATACATGTCAGTAACATTTCAAAAGACTCACCTATGCATTAATTCTATGTGATGGTTTTGGTTTTTACAGAGGTAGCCATTATTCCCATATATGTAATGTCAAATGTCAAATTTAATTATATTGCACATTTAAAACAACATAGGAATGCTGTGGCCAAAGTGCTTTTACAATAATAGAATAAAAGAAAAACATACAATTAACATGAATAATATAAACAGAAATAAAATAAATGAACATAAATAAAATAAATAATAAATAGAAGTAATGTTACATAATCACAATGAGGAAACCATTAGTATTAGTGCAGTCCACTTCACCTGTGATGTTTGGGAAGCCTATATAACATTTTCTCATATCACTTTTAAAACTTTGGAGGTATACCTTTTTCATAGAATCACTTACAAGCTCACTTGGCAATGTATCAGTTCAAGTAATTGCATGTAAAGTTAGTTTTGCAATTTTACACTCATCAAAATATCCCAAAGAGTCTGTGCTGTCCTTTAACAATATTTCTTAAGGACATACAATCAGATAAAATAATTAAAGATTTAAACACACAACTCCAATTGACATCAACTCCACCAAGGACGGTCCCAAGCCCAGCTGAAAAAGGAGAAGAGTTGGGCATGGGGCTAGCATCCTGACTTTGTAATACCCCTATTGCTGCAAGAAAGCCAACCGGGGGGGAGGTGCATATGAACTAAATCAGAGAAACCCAGGAGTAAACACCATTACACAGATTGGAGCATAAAATGTAATAAAACTATACTAAATAGGGAAAATCAGTACAGTTGCCATGGAAATGGCAAATTACAAAACACACATTCTTGGATTCAGTGAGGTGCAATGGACAACACCTGGACAAATCACATTAGCTGCAGGACATGCAATGTTATATTCAGGTCCAAAGAAATGAGAACGATGTACACATGAATGGCTTTTAATTGTTGCTAAAAAGAAAGCAAGCAGAAGCCAATCAGTGAGATATTCTTGAAAGCCCATTTCCCCTTAAAGTTCAAGAGAGTGATCAGTGTGCAGTGTTATGCACCAATAAATGATACAGACATGGATTCCAAGGCCGACTTCTATGAAAAGTTGCAGGGTGTGTTGGATAGAATTCAGGAGGCACATCACTATTCATCGGTGATCTCAAAGCCAATTTGGGGAACAAAAGCACTGGCAGAGAACTCATCAAGTGAATGGAAAGCCATGGGAACCTGAACATGAACAAAGAGCTTTTTTCACTTGATTTCTGCCACAAAAATGACCTGTCTTTCAATGAGATAGTATTTTTTCATTACAAGATCCCCCAGGTGAGCTGGAACAAAAAGACAGAGAACTAAATTGACAATCTAGTGATATCTTGGAAATGATGACAAACCCTCCTTGACATCACAGCATAAGTGATGTAGATGTAGGATTGGACCTCCTCTTGCTGCTTGGAAAACTAAGTGTCAAGATCCACAACATCAAGAAGATGGGAGATGGGTTCACAGAGACATGTGTGGTTCAATATTTCTTAGCTAAAGATGGCACTACAACAAAACTCCACAACTCTGTGAAACAGGTATCAAGCCTAGCTGACATAGAAAATGGCTCCTTGGAGAAAAACAGGAAAGAGTCAAAAATGAATTAATATGAGCAACAGAAATGAAACAGTGTTTAGGACAAGGGGGTTTAAAAACTGGCTGTTGCAAGAAACTCTCAAGTATAGTGAAGAATCAAGAGCCATCTAGCAATGACTCTTTCACACCAGAACCACAGCACAGAAACAACAGATCCAACAAGAGTACAACCTTAAGAATGAGGAAGTAGAGAGATGTACAAGAAGAGACAAGCACAACCTAGTGGACAGACTATTTTCAGAGGCTGGAGAAGCAGTAGAGACCTGTTACATGAAGCCAGTATATAAAATCACACATCAATTATTAGTCCAGAAGACCAACATCATAGACCAATCAGAAGAAAAGATGGAAATATCATCAGTAAGCCATTAGAACAGCTGATAGATGGAAGGAACACTAGTGGAAAATCCATCTATGATAGAAGAAGTAGAAGACCTGGATGTGAGTACTGGTTCATTCACAACTGAAGAAGTGGTAAACAGCATTGAAAAGATTGAATTGGAAAGCAGCAGGATTCAATGGTATTCCACGAGAAGTCATAAGAGCAGACCCTGAAATCTCAACACACATAATGGTGAAACAATTGCAGGAAGCAAGTGAAAAGGAAAAGTTGCCATAAGAGTGAATGACTAGCTACATCATCAAGCTCCCAAAAAACTGAGATTTTTGTGACTGCCAGAAATGGACAGAAATCCACCTTCTTCTCCTATGCAAAGTCTTCACCAGGGTGATATTGGAGGGAATCAAATCAGCCATTGATGCCAGACTGTAAGATGAGCAAGTATCATGCTTAGACCAGATATCAATGCTCTGTATCATTATTGAATAGTCGCTGGAATGGCAGTCTTCACTGCAAATCTGCGTTGTCAGTTTTAAGGAGGTGTTCAACATGGTGGACAGGACAGTGACCTGGAGAATCCTTAGACATTACGGCATTCTCTAAAAGATAATCAATGTGATCCAGAGCCTGTATAAACACACTACCTGTATAGTCATTCATAATGCAGATTATGCATTATGAATTATTATTGCACCACTGGAACTCCTTGAAATAAAATTAATAGAATTAAATTTCAGAACAGGAAAACTTCCTGCAGGCAGAAAGCATGAATCCACTATGTTGTAATCCAACAGATCTGATAGCAGGTACTCACCTTCCTCAAACTTAAAAATACAGTTTGTCTGTTTTTTTCTTGATGGTCTTGCTCACTCACTTTTGCTCTCCCAAATACACACAACACTAAAGTTTGTGGATTCTTCACTCCTTCCTATCTGATCAACAACACAGCACTCTGGGTGTTACCATTAAAGGGGTAGAGACACATATTAAACACAGCTCGCTTACAAGTCTATACAAAAAGACATTACCTTTAAAACACGAATACACCAGTGATTGTGGAGGAATGCATAAAATGGTCCTTTTCAGACTCTCATGAAGAAACATTTGATATATGTAGTTATAATTAACCCCAAAACCATCAGAATAAAAACCATACCACACTAAAAAGCTATATGTTTCAAGGTTTCATAACAGATCAACAGCATTTACAGTACTACATCTAATTTACATCAGGTTCTTATTCAGGCCATTATTTCAATCTCGAATTACCAGTGTCAGCTCATTCTACTTTAGTTTCCATTCATGCATTACTCTGTCTCTATTTAGCTCATTTTTGGTATTTATCCTTGGTAAGTGTTGTGATACAAACATAGACATGCTACATAAAGCACAGCGAGTCTTCATGTGCCTCCTTATACCTCACATTAGACATTGTGTTGTTGCATTGTGTGTGTTTGTATGAAATCCACCTTGGCAATTGTGAAAATTATATAATATTTCAGAAAGCCACAAAGTCACTCCAGGCGATTAATTGATTTCAGGAGTGGTTCCTAAAGCCCCTTTAACAGCCCCTTTTTGAGTGTGAAGCACCAGCCTTACCAGTGTAGAAGAGATCAAACCAAAGAGTCAAAAGATCAGTCTCTGCAGATGGAAGATTTTTCCTTTGATTCAACTAGCTAAGAAAGCTGCTTTCCATATTCTGTGTGGGGTGAGAAACTAAGTATTCATCATGGTGACGCCTAATTACACAATCATATGTGGGAAAGATGTTAGTGCATTGCACAAGTCTCATCACCATTTTTTTGTTTCCTTTTTCCTTCCAGTTTCACTTTAATTTTCTCTTTCCTTTGTGCTTTGTTGTGATGAGGTGTATACATGGCAATATTTATTATATTATATTATATTATATTATATTATATTATATTATATTATATTATATTATATTATATTATATTATATTGTAGTTAGGATATAGCTGGTTGGATAATGGATGGATGGATGGATATTATATTATATTATATTACTAGCTGTTCTATCTGACTTTGCCCAAAAGAGTGATAAAATGTATGTTACATAAAAAATGTTTGACCATAGAGCATGTCTCATGGGTGTCGGGTTGACTACTGTTATGGGAGAAGGAACTGGATGTGACACAGTAACTAACCCAGTTTTTGTTTGCCTTAGATCGTAGAAGAACCATCCAGAGAACTGATAAGGTAATGTCCACCAAAGAATATTACTGCCCCACTTCTTCCAGTTCTGTTCCAATATAAATACAGCCACCAACAGGAAGAGGTTGTCATTTGAGACTGGAGTTTCATCTGAGACACTTCAATGACAAACTTCTCAACCCTTGGTACCATGACATGCCTGATAACAAACATTAAATTTGGTTACCCACTGCTACTCCAACTCTTTCTTTGTTACTTTAAAATTTTTTACAGCATAACATAAATAAAAACCAGATCTGACACTTATGACCTCCTCATCATGGCAGAAAGACACATATTTTTTTTATCTAGCATCTAGTGCTTTGAGCTTATTAAGCCCCTTTTTCTAAGAAATCAGTATTTTCAAATTTTACTGTGAAATTAAGTGTAAGATTTAGAGAAAAAGGTATTTTTGCAGTACAAATCAATTCATTAAACAGTAGCAATAATTTCAATAGTTCAGCAAAAATATGGAAATGTTACAGAGCGTGTAGAATGTACCACAGCCACAATATACAAGTTGAGTGCTAAGAGACATGTGAGGAGTGAGGAGCACTTTCAGTTCCTATATTAATTGTAGTTTTAGTTTTTATATTATTTTATAAAATTAATTTTTATTTTTATTTTGTTCTAGTTTTCAGTGGAGTCAACAATTTTTATTTTTATTTAGTTCTGCATTTAAATTTTTTGTTTTTATTTTATTTAGTTCCGGCCTTTTTACATAATATTAGTATAATTTTAGTTTTTTGTTGCAAGACCACAAATCTGGCCTATACATATTTCAATGCAAGTTATGTGCTTTTAAATACAGCTTGACTATCAATGATCAAACAGATGAAGTGGCCTAATGAGTATAGTCAGCAAGATCAAATGTTTCAACCCAAGAAACCAGTCTGTGCAAGCAAATTGCTGTTAAGTTTTAAAGAAGCACACATTTTGAGAGATTTGTTCATGTTGCAATGTTGCAACGATGTCCACTGCACAGATAGCCGCATAGTGAAAATATTCGCTTGATGAGCGCCTGTAATGCAGCTGCACAGACAAGGTCCTCAGCCACTGGCACCAGTAGACTGTATGCTGTCGATTTCTTCTGCCAGTACTGAAGCAGTGACGTGCAGTGAGGTTCATGGCTGGTGAAGTACTGACTCCTTCACAGTCAGATTTACAAATATATGAACCCAAAAGAGTAGCTTATTCACTATTTAGTTGGTATCATGCACATTGACTACTAGTTATGTTGTATATCTCATCAGCATTCTTTACACACACATAGGTAAGGTACATATTTAACTAAGAAAGAACGTTACATTTATAGCGGTGAGAGAGACCGGAGAGAGCGCATTTGCTCTGCACCCTCCATGTGTTCTAAATTTGCCATTATAATTTCACAATTCATACTTATTCAATACAAATGAAAGTATAGAGTGATGTATAAAAAAATGGATTTCAATTTTGACCTTAATTAAAATATTTAGTTGTTTTTATAAGTTTTTAATTCTGATGCTTTAATAAATTTTAATACTGACTATTCAACAAATGGATAACAAGAAAAACAAAAGAATATTTTATTTAGGGTCAAAATTTATTTTTTAAATATTGGATTTTTTTTCTTAGTCTGATTCCATCTATACTAATAAAAGGCAAAGTCCTCACTGACTGACTGACTGACTGACTGACTGACTCATCACTAATTCTCCAACTTCCCGTGTAGGTAGAAGGCTGAAATTTGGCAGGCTTATTCCTTACAGCTTCCTTACAAAAGTTGGGCAGGTTTCATTTCGAAATTCTACGCGTAATGGTCATAACTGGAAGCTGTTTTTCTCCATTTACTGTAATGGAGATGAGCTTGAAACCCGTGGGGGCGGAGTTTCGTCTGACATCATCACGCCTCCCACGTAATCACGCAGTACGTAGAAAACCAGGAAGAGGCCCAAAAAGCGCTGAAGAAAACATGCATTATATAATTGAGAAGGCAGCAAAACAATAAGAAGCGAGCGAGTGACATATACAACCATATTCATGAGTTCTGCTACTTCGGAAACAAAGCACAGTGTAAACCTACACTTTAAATTAAGTTCATAGACAGGCTGCCGCTGGCGTTTGTAATTTAGTGCCTGCCCATATAAGGCCGTCCGTCAGCGGCAATCCAATAGCAAACTGCCACGGGTAAATATTCACGGGTGAAGGACTGTGCTTATGCAGAGGAAGATGAGATGGTCAGGGTGGTGTTTGGCACAAACTCAGCGAAACTGCGAGAGAAAGTTTTAAGTACCGGGACTTCGGTAGCATTAGATACAGCCATGGACATAGCACGACATGGCAGCAGCACAGCTGGGAACCTTCGATGCATGTACACCGAGCGGCTCACGTGAACTGACGCAGTGCACAGACAAAAAGCAACAGTTCCGAAGAGCGCTGAACAAAAACCGAATTACACAATTGAAAAGGCAGCAAAAAAATATGAAGCGTCTGATACATACAAACATATTATTCATAACTGCAGCTACTGCAGAAACAAAGCACACGGTGGAAAAAGTGAATGTCCCGCTAAAGGAAGACAGTGTTAAAAAAAAAACCCGTGCATGCAGTGTGTCAAGTCTCAGATAAAGAAGAAGACGAGCTGTTTATTGATGCAGTAAGAAACGAATCTTTTTCATAGCTTCTTTAACACACTACGTCTCCGCTGCGATACGCGGGTATATATATATGTATATATATACCCCGATCTACATACTCGAATAATGAATACTTTATTCGCAATCAATGATTGTTTTGGTAAAGCCATACTCAGTGTATTCATTAGATGAATGGTAAAAAAGTAAGAGCGAGGGGAGGGTCACTTATTGAGGCATGCAGGCAAAACCACATTAGCACGCGGGCTCGATGTACGAAAAAATATATCTTTTCAAGTTCTATTTAGTCCATATGTGTCAAACTCAAGGGCCACGGGCCACATCCGGCCCGGCGTGTAATTATATCCGGCCCGCGACATCATTTTATATACTGTATTATTGTTATTAATGGCCCGGGTGTATGAAGCGCTGGTAACACAATAAACTACAGATCCCATAATGCAGCGCTTCAGCTGCCTTGCCGAACACTTACCGCGTTAATCAAGTCTAGCTTGCAAGTTATTGCGAAGCTAGCCCACACGATGCTTAAGAGAAAAGTTGATTCTGAAAATAGAGCCTTTAAAAACCGATGGGAGGCTGAGTATATGTTTACTGACATTGCCGTTAAACCCGTGTGTCTCATTTGTGGAGCTAATGTGGCTGTAATTACAGAATTTAATCTAAGACGGCACTATGAGACAAAACATCATGGTAACCTGAAAGACCTGAATGCAATGCAGAAGATACAGAAAGCAGAAGAATTAAATAAGAATCTGACACTTCAGCGGACGTTTTTACCCGTGCACAATCACAAAGTGATTTCAAGTGAAGCTGCTTTTATGGGAGACACAAATGCACCAGTGCAACTTGCCCCACTTTCCCTGTTGCCAAGTAATGTTGAACCAAGTCGTCACTACGGTGTTCCCAAATATGCACTTTGCTGATAAACTGAGCTCACTGAGTTTGCACGGCGCTTTGGTGACTTTGAAGAACAAAAAAAGTCCGTCTACATGCGGCTCGAACCTTGTGCATGTTTGGTAGCACATATCTGTGTGAGAAGCTCTTCTCAGTGATAAAGACTAACAAAACAGCACACAGGAGTCGCCTCACTGATGAGCACCTGCAGTCCATCCTGAGAATCTCCACAACACAGAACCTCACACCAAACATAAACGAACTTGTTGCCAAAAAAAGATGCCAGGCGTCCAGCTCTAAAATGACATATGAGCAAAGACAACTGAATGATTTGATTTGTTATTGCTAAAAGGAACACATTTTATTTATATTTCCAGGTTTTGTTATGCAGCATGTTCATATTTGAATTTGTATAATTTTGACAGGATATATTTTTATGGAGAGCAAAATCTTTTGGGATATTTAGAATCTAAGTTTATTTTTTATATAAAATTACATAAGAGTAAAGAAATTTGAATGTTTGTTCTTTTAACGTTTACTTTATTTCTAACTTGTATAATTTAGACAGGATATATTTTTATGGAGAGCAAAATATTATAAGTTGTTTAAGGTTTGAGTTGATTTATTCAGGAATAATATTCCTGTCTGTTTTTACCATTCCTACCAAAGATATTTCTGTCGACTAAATAAAAATTCCTTCTATTTAAAATTTAAATAGAACTTGAACAAATACGATAGTTCATAATATCCACGCAGACTTGCACGTAAGAGCGGGAGTTATCCGTTTTAACAAGCAGCGTCTTGCACTGATACGAAATAGCTGTGTGTGTATGTATGTAGATATGTATGTATATGTATATATATGTTTATATATGTGTGTGTGTATGTATATATATATGTATTTGTGTGTATATATGTGTGTGTATGTATATGTATGTGTATATATGTAGATATATATATATGTATGTATATATGTCTGTGTGTATATATATGTGTATATGTATAGATATGTATATATATATGTTTATGTGTGTGTGTGTAAATATATATATATATATATATTTATATATATATATATATATATATATGACAGCAACACTCATCATTCACAACAGTGACAAAACAATTACATTGACAATCATGTTACGTTATTTTCAAAATGTTTCCTTTTCTTTTTTATTGCTTCTTTAACACACTACTTCTCCGCTGCGAAGCGCGGGTATTTTGCTAGTTTTTTATAAAACTGAAAACCGTTTATGGTCATTTGTAAATGAAGTCCATGCTCCTATCCTTCTCCACGAAAATCTTTGCCACCTTCTTGTAAAAGTCCTCCTTATTTTCCTTTAGTTTTAAAAGTCTTAATCTTCCATTTTGGCAGTCAGTCGCAATAAAAAAATAAAAATAAACAGACTGCTGCAGTGCACTTGACTTTCTGATATCGCTAACTTATTTGCTCCCAGGGCCTCTACGAAGAAGAACAGCAGCAGCAAGCACCTGTTGGGCTCACATCCATCCCCTTCAGTGCGCCACAGTACTGTCTACCTTACCTTGCGCCTTTTCACTGTTTTATTACGTCCGGTCAGCAAAACTAAATATGTCACACACATACATTAAAGATATTAACCATACTGTGGAAAGTCAGGGTGTATAATAAACGTGTCTGCAAACATTATATTGGCAACATACAGAGAGAGAGCAACAGGTACTCACCAATTGCATGCATCGACCCAGTGTGTGAGAGACAGTGCAGTCCGAGGTGAGGTGAGGCTCATCATTTCTCCTCAGTACTTGAAAAAGGAAATGCGCAAATTCAGTGATTTTTACTCTAAAAATGACCACAATTATTGGAATCATGCAGAAAACAAATGTATAGCACAGGCCAGTAAACAAATGTATTTTATGTTATCGTTATTAGTTTTTTTTACTTTTCATGAAGAGTTCCAGTACTGAAGTGCAATCCTGGTGCCAGAGAAGTGCTGGACTTCCACTAAGTGCTGATCCAGCTGTCCTTGCACTGAAACTCCAATACTCTTTTCTTTTTCTTGCACGCAACATTTGCTTTTATTATCATCTGCACTGTAGTTAAAGCATTTCCACACATTACTTTCTCACTTTCTACCCGCAAGCATCTGTGCAAAACTCGAAATCGTCAACCACACGTGCTTACTGCTTCACCCCAACGAACCAAATGTGCTCAACAAACAAGCAACGGTCCTTTACGGGAGTTGTGCCACGTGACTACAGCAAGCTAAAGGTACAAGATCACCGTATAGTAAACAGTGCAACGTAGCTGAATGCACAGGGTGACCTACAAACAATTCCTCTGAACGACTGAACTGGATTGAACGAAAACAAGATTGCTATTTTTTTGTTTTTACTGAATTTTCGTTCTCGTTTTAGTTGATTCACATATCACTAATTTTTTATTCTTATTTAGTTTTATTTTCTCTACCTTAATTTCAGTTCTCATTCTTGTAAAATGAAAAACAATATTTTTAGGTCTAGTTCTCGTTTTCGTTATGAAAATATCACTGATACTCTCCTCCTCCCTGAGCAGCACTGCTGGCAGAACCCATAAAGTGTCCACCTCCTCTCACTCCAGCCCTCTCCAAAGACTTTTGTTACTCCAGCTCAAGCAAGGATCTCACCACAAATAGGTTATTTACCTGCTTATCATTTGTCCTACACAGAAATTGAATAAGAACTTTTTTGTTTGTTATAAAATGAGCCTACAGAAAAGGGGGGATGTATTTTTGATAGGAGCAGACATTAAAAAGATTTTGAGTGTCACAAGTAATAATCTCATCATTTTTAAGCACATTTAAATATTAAAATATTCTCAAAATTTACTGTGGTCAATAGTAATTGTTTCTAATTCTTTTAAAGTAAAAATTTCACTGATATCATGTGTTCTGGAAATATTGATCTAGCCACAACCTAGACGAGACCAAAACTAGAAACAGACCTGAACAGGGCAGGAGCCCAACACAGCGACCAAGTCATCCACTGCCAGTTTAGAACATATAAGACATAAATTATAACAAATGTAACAAAAAATAATATAATGTCAAGGGACTGAAAGTCCAAACCATTGTTAAATGGAATTCCAAGGTAAATTTGTGAGATCTTTATTATTCACTCAATTTAAATAATAATAATAATAATAATAATAATAATAATAATAATAATAATAATAATAATAATA
>JANRMT010062814.1:133408209-133490738 GCA_026402145.1 Polypterus bichir lapradei
TAATAATAATAATAATAATAATAATAATAATAATAATAATAATAATACATTTTATTTATAAAATGTCTTTTCTATGCTCAAGGTGCTTAGTAGTTTAGCTAATAGGTAAGTTGACCCAATATCTCATCCAGATACTTCTTAACTGTAGAACTGCCATTTTATTTAACATGCACATCTTTGGGTGTACGGAAGGAAAATTCATGCAGACATTGAAAGAACATTTAACTGTACACAGACAACAAATGGGCACATGATTCAATTTAGGTTGCTGAATCCATGAGATAGCGCTGTTAACCACTACTTCACTGTGCAACCATATGTACTGTATTACATAATATTACACTGATCACCCCCAACTAATAAAACACTGACAGATAAAGAGACTATCATTAATTACCTCATTACAATGGCACTTGTCAAGGAGTTAGAATATATTAGGCCACAAGTGAACAGTCAGTTCTTGAAGGTAATGTGGTAAAAGCAGGAAAATGGGTAAGCATAAGGATCTGAGCAACTTTGACAAGGATCAAATTTTGATGGTTAGATGACTGAGTATGTGCATTTCCAAAATGGCAACTTCTTGTGGGGTGTTAACAGTATGCAGTGGTTAGTGAACTGGCAAAAGAATAACAGGCACCCAAGATTAATTGATGAGTGTGGACAGTGAAGGCCAGCCTATCTGGTCTGATTCCACAGAAGAGCTACTAAAGTAATGAAAAACTTAACGTTGACCCTGAGGGAAAGGTTTCAGAACACACAGTTTATCGCAGCTTGCTGCATATGGGGCTGTGTAGCCATAGACAGAGTGCCCATGATGACCCAAGTCTACTGCTGAAATCACCTACAATGGGCACAGGAGTGTTAGAACATAACCACGGAGCAATGGAAGAAGGTGTCATTTTCTGATAAATCATGTTTTCTTTTAAATCATGTGGATGGCTGGGTATATGTGTGTCATTTACCTGGGGAAGAGAATGCAGCAGGATGCCCCATGGGAAGATGATAAGTCAGCTGAGGTAGTGTGATGCACTGGGCTATCTACAGCTGAGAAATTTTGGGTCCTGGCATTCATGTGGATGTTACTTTGACACATAGCACTTACCTAAAGGTTGTTGCAGACCACGTACACACCTTCATGACAATTGTATCCCCCAATGGCAATAGCCTCTTTCAGTAGGACAATGCACCCTGCCACACTGCAAAAATTGTTCAGATTTCAATTGAATTGAACATCTGTAAGAAGTACTGGAAAAACAAGTCCGCTCCAACTTAAGGGATTTAAAGGTTCTGCTGCTAACATCTTAGTGCCAGATACCATAGGACACCTTTAGAGGTCTTGTAGAGTCTCAGTGGATCAGAGCTGTTTTGTCATTACAAGGGGGGTGGGGGTGGGGGGCTACACAGTATTAGACAGGAGGTTTAATGTCATGGCTATATTATATTATATTATATTATATTATATTATATTATATTATATTATATTATATTATATTATATTATACTATATTATATTTCTCACTTTGCAAATATGAGGGGACATGCATCACTCAGGACAGGGGATATTAAACATATTCTTTAAAGTGTTACAACCTAATTTTGTACTGATGACACTTGGTATACTTAATTCCTCATGGCTCTATTATATTCATCTTATTTATAGATAAGCATTCTTTGGTTGTCAGCCAGGACCTTGGACTAGACAAAATCAAACTCATCTGATTTTAACAGAGTGAGTTGCAGACTAGTTGGACTGAGTCATAGGGCATGTCACATTAGGTGACTGCATTCACAGGAGTGTGCTGCCAATTATGTAAATAAAGACTACAACTGAAAATCACTGCAAAAGTTGCATAATGTGACATAGCCTTAACACTGTTGTGATAGAGTCCAACTGTCTGTGACCCTGACACAGACAGGATAGAACATATATAATAAATAATAAGAATACATTTTATTTATATAGAGCCTTTTGCATGCTCAAGGCACTTTGAAAATGTTATGTATCATTTTGTTCAGGGGGGTTACAATATGTAATAAATTCAGATTTACCACTGTTTGCTTGTAAAGAGCAGGCAGTTTAGTGTAAGTGAATTGTATTAACTGTTTTATTTTCTTGCATACCTACATGTTTGATGATATATAGTTTGTAGCCGGTTTTTGACCACTTTAGCTATTCTATTGATTTTTAACAGGGATCATGGACCTGCAGCTGTGAGCTGGGCTGCAGAAAGTACTACAAGAGTAACTGACACAAGGGACTAGGGAGGGGAAGGTCATAAAGTCATCCCCACAGTTGCTAAGACCACTTTCTGCCTCAGCACCCATTGGGCCATGGTTATGAGATACATAAAATGAACCTGGAAGCATTGTTGAACTTGGAATTGGCCATAATTAACCAGGTCGAAAGATGTTCTGATGGTGAAAGTCAAGGAATGTAAGTCTTTCATGAATGCTGTGCACTGCTTAAAATACCAAAAAAATAGGCATAGATATCCATATACCAGTATATACAGTAAGCCATCAAATGAGTCTTTTGATTTTGATTGGTTGTTAAGGATACCTTTATTTATCAGATTATTTAAAAGATGCATCATTGCTTCAGTAGTTATGGCTGGCAGTTAATCCAGCAGTGTTCAAATTGAGGCATAGTATATAAATATAGAAATGTGGGCTTTTAAGGACAGCACTGTTACAACTGAGGACCCCCTTAAAGATATATCTATTTTGTTATGATGTCCTTTATCCTTGGTTTTAAAGATATGATCTATCAAACACAAATATTAGCCTATCATACTGATGGGCTAATGAATGTTTAATCCCATGAAGGTGATGCTTTTAAACATTCATCTGAACAGAAAAAGGTACTTAATAACAATGCATCAAAGTTTTCATCAGACTGTGAATCCACGAAAATAAAGTCAAGTTCAAGTCAAGTCAAGTTGGGGAGCATGTACTGGTACAGTGTGTTGCTGCACCCACTACACGACAAAACAACTCGGGATTCCAGTTGGCAACCCCCCATGCAGACACGCGGTCCAGTCCCACCTTCTGGAAATGACACTCTATCTGCCACAGCCAGATGTTACGTGGGAGACCCCTTGGCTTGGTCCAACCACTTGGGTCCCCAACAATGAGGATCTTACAAGCCAGTCATATGGCCGTAGTGCCATACTGCAATGCAGGTAATGTGCCTCATTCAGGACGCCATGAGCAACCGCTCATTCGACACAAAGTCAAACCAGTGGTACCCAAGGATTTTCTGGAGAGACACAGTACTAAAGGAGTCCAGTCTTCGCCTCAGGTCACTGGGTAGCGTCCATTTCTCACAACCATATAGCAAGACAGGAAGCACCAGGACTCTAAAGACTTGGACCTTCGTCCTTTTGCATAGATATCGGGAGCACCACACATCCCTTTCTATCATGACCTTTCCCTCATGACCCCCCATGCTCTCCCAATCTGTCTACTGACTTCATAGGAAGAGTCACCAGAGACATGAATGTCACTGTCAAGATAAGTAAACTCTTTCTGCAAACAGACACACTGCTGATGGCTGTGCCCAAGAGGTCATTAAAGGCCTGGATCTTGGTTTTTATCCAGGACCTCACAAGCCCAGACACTCAGACTCCTCGCTCAGTCTCTCGAGTGCCCCCATCAGAGCCTCCATTGAGTCTGTGAAGATCACAGCAACCTTGAGGGGGATCCTGCAAACCCTCAGGATGTCCCACAGGCCAGCTCGATCAACTGAGTTGAGCGCTTTGCGAAAATCGACAAAGGCTTCAAAGAAACTCTGCTGGCATTTATATTTGCGCTTCAAGAGAACACTCAGTGCCAGGATGCGGTTGATGGTAGACTTCTTAGGCGTAAATCCAGACTGTTATGGTCGCTGAACAACTGCCCAAAGTAGCCAGCCCAGCGGGTGACAACTGCAGTGCCATCCATAAGGGCCGTTCCATCAGCTGCCCTGACTGTGAATCTCTGAGGAACAGATTTGGATGTTTGTAATGCTTCGATTCCTCTGTAAGCAGGATGTGGGTCGCTAAACCACAGATAGTGTGTCACTTGCTCACAGATTCCTCTAAATAATGCCTCTTTATCCGCCCTTAGAGCCCTCATAGCCATCCTTCTCAGTTCCCGGTACAGACCACAGTTGCCATTGAGCCGTGTGCTGCGACTCCTCTCAATGATATCCAGGGTGCCCTGAGAGATGAAACACCTCCTTCTGGGAACACCGGTAACACCAACACAACCCTCAGCAACCTTCAGGGTCTTGTCACGGAAGGTCTCCCACATCACATTAAGATTGGCAGTTGCACTCATATCTGCAAGTTCCTCACAGTTCCTGGTCTTGGATTCTGGTCAAGTCCAAGCTCATTTTCCTAGTAAGTGGTAACCTACTGGACCTAAGCTGGATCCTAAGAGTAGCAACAAGAAGTCTGTGGTCAGAATTCACAAACTGGGCATTTCTGTAGACCCTGAAGTTTTGCAAGAGCCTCCAGCGTCTGCCCACAAGAATGTGACCGATCTCCTTCACTGCACCACCAGTATTGGAGTACCAAGTCCAACGATGCGGTTCTGGGCGCTGGAACCAGGATCCAGCAACTCCCAGCCCCTGACCTTTTGCAAAGTCAAGGAACATGGAACCACTTTCACCACGGTCACCAGACCCATGGGGATTGAGACTATCCTCATAGCCAGCCGTGTCAGTGCCAGTGGCTTCATTGAAGTCACCCATGACCAGAGGAGTGTCACCTCGTGGGCACCCATCAACTACCGAGTGAAGCTGCAAATAAAATGTCTCCCTCACCGAGACATCACTCACCACGGTCAGAGCATACACTGAGACAACAGGCAAGGCACCAAGGGAGTGCTGTAATCTGAGTCTCATAATGCACTCGTTGAAAGGAGTGACTTTGGACACCATCAGAAGAAGTCAATCCGCTACAGCAACAGCTACTCCCCGAGTATGACAGCCATTAAAGCAACCAGACCAATAAAAGGTGTATCCACCTACAGAGATCTGGCCAGTCCCCGGTCTGTGCATCTCAGAGAGTGCCACCACTGAAATGTGGAGTTTACACAGCTCCTCTGACAGGAGATGGAGATGATCATCTTGCCGGAGACACAAGACATTCCATGCGCCTACCCGTATGGGCTGACTCAAATTGGGACCCGAGTACTGCCGTGCAGCAGGCGACGCCTCAGCACCACACTAGTTTCGATCCCCAACAAAAATAAAGATGGAATATAAATGGTAGTTCAGTGATGAGGGAAAATCTTCAGAAAGTGTGATAAGGTTAATTATAGTTCCCATCTACCTGATTACAGAAACCTCCTATGAATGAAGACAACATGTCCCTTCAGGGTTGATAATTGCATGGAAACAATTTCAAGTAACTGCATCTAAAAATAATTCTCAAGAGTGACTTTCCATTCCTAGAAAAAATGAATCTTTAGGAAATAAAGGCCAGATTGTCTCCAACCATTATAATGAACAGTAGCTACACATTAACAGGAATGACACACAACTCCTCAAGGAATTTACATAGAGAATTTAGATAGATTTATATTTTCGTAGAGAAATATGCTTACTCATTTACTTTTATTTATGCTCTTTCATGAAGATGGTACCCCATGTAATATTTGGTAATACTAACTGTGATGAAATAAGATCACAAAACAAATATAAAGTGTTGGGGAATTGCCCCCTATATTGCTTGGATGCAATAGATAGTCAAAACGATTCAAAATTAAATCATACATTTGACAAAAATAGCTCTCAGTTGTTGGCTTTTATACAGTGGGCAAAATGGCTGAAGGAACTGATGTGGCAGGAAGTTACCTCATCAGGGAGGGACCGGAAGTGATGTCGTTCTGGCTGGGCGGAAGTGACGTCCTCATTGGAGGACCGGAAGTGAAGTCATCATCAGGAGCTGGAAGTGGTGTCGTCATTAGCGGACCAGAAATGAAGTCATCATAGGAAGCCAGAAGTGATGTCTGGGATGAGGAAGTGGTTGAGTTGCCATTTTGAGGAATCTGGATTATTGCAGGTATGTTTGGGTATTTGTTTTCTTTATTTCTACAAGGTCTGAGAGAGAGGCATCAGTACCAGAATACAACCCCCCATCCGATAATAAATCGCTCACCTCTGGGCTTGTTGACTGCCTCCGAAGCGCACGTGTGTGACATGCCCCCCCCCCCCCCCAGTCCAGACCCATCGGGTTGGGCGGCCTGCACCAAGAGGTCAAAGGTTCGGGAGAGAGCATTAGTGTTGGCCTGAAGAGAACCCCGAAGATAAATGACTCTGAATCTGTAAGGTTGCAATTCCAAAAACTACCTGGTGACACAAGGGTTAGACTCTCGATTTACTAGAGTCACCAGAGTAAACTCTTGTCCCAACAGATAGTATTGCCAAAACCTCTTGTTCCACCGCTGCATATCTGGTCTCCCTATCCAACAGTTTCCGGCTGAGGTATAAGACGGGGTGTTCAGCACCATCGATGCATTGGCTTAACATGGCACCCAATCCTGTGTCCAATGCATCGGTCTGGAGAATAAAAGGATAAGAGAAGTTAGGTGATTTCAAAACAGGTACTGACGTCAGGGCCGATTTCAAGTCACAAAATGCAGCTTCAGTATTATTGTCCCATACCACTTTAAGAGGAGCCCTTTTCTTTGTTAAATTAGTAAGACGCGTAGCCCTCTCGGAAAAAAGAGGAAAAAAACGACGGTAGTAATTCGCCAGTCCTAAGAAAGCCTGAACCTGCCTCTTTGTTATCAAATGGGGCCACTTTACAATGGGATCAATTTTAGAACACTGTGGTTGTACCGAACCACCACCCACTAGATAGCCTACATATTTGGCTTCGTTCAAGCCAAAGAAACATTTCTTTGGGCTGATCCGGAGTCCCGCTTGAGTCAGCATGGATAGAACGGCAAATATGTGCTGTACATGATCTCTCCATGTGCTGGAATAGATGACAACGTCATCCAAGTAGGCGGCACTATAGGAATTGTGGGGCTGTAACAGTGTATCCACCAGATGTTGAAAAGTCGCTGGAGCCCCTTATAAACTAAATGGAAGGACCTTGTATTGCCAGTGTCCACTAGGGGTACTAAAGGCGGTTTTCTCTTTAGCGGAGGCCGTTAAGTGAATATGCCAGTACCCTTTTGTCATGTCAAGTGTAGTTAGAAACTGAGCATTCCCCAGCCTCTCAAGGAGATCATCCACTCGAGGCATGGGGTACGCATTAAATTTAGAAACCTGATTGAGTCATCGGAAGTCATTACAGAACCTCCACGAGCCATCAGGTTTAGACGATTGGACTAGGCCATGGACTATAACTTTCCTCCATAATGTCCATTTCCAGCATTCGTCTAATTTCCAATTTCACTTCAGCATTCTTTGCTTCAGGAAGTCTATATGGGCGTTCTCAGACAATTACTCCCGGGTCAGTGACTATGTCATGCTCAATCAACGTAGTGCGATCTGGTTGGTCGTTTACTACTTCCGGTATGGACAAAATAGTATTCTCTAACTCTTGTCGCTGTTTCCATGACAAATTAGATCTGAAATTAAGGGGTTGGAATTCTACGAAAAGGGAGTGGGGTTGACTGGAGGAAGGCTCCACCTCTCTTTCCTTCCACAGTTTCAGCAGGTTAATATGATACACACGCTCGCTCGGTCGACGATTAGGTTGTTTAACTAAATTGTCGACGAGCCATTTTCGTTCCTTAATTTCATATGGCCCTTGCCAATGTGCCAATAATTTGGAATGGGAAGTAGGCACGAACACCATTACACAATCCCCCGGGAGAAATTCCCGAAGAGTGATGTTACGATTATAATAACGCGTCTGCGCTGCTTGAGCCTTTTCTATATGTTCTTTGAGTATTGGCCTAATTTTATTTAATCTATCGCGTAACTGCGCGATATATTCTAAAATATTAGAAGATGGGAGGACCGCTTCTTCCCAACCCTCTTTAAGCATATCCAATAGACCACGGGGTTGTCTTCCATAAAGGAGTTCAAAAGGAGAAAAACCCGTTGAGGTCTGTGGTACTTCCCGATAAGCAAAGAGTACGAGGGGTAGTAACTGATCCCAGTTCCTCCCATCCTCACTAACTACCTTGCGTAACATCTGTTTAAGTGTCTGATTAAATCGTTCTACCAGCCCATCAGTCTGAGGGTGATAGACCGAGGTCTTCAGATGTTTGATTTACAGTAATCTACCAACTTCCCTGAACGTTTCCGAAATGAAGGGAGTTCCTTGGTCTGTTAACACCTAGTTGGAAATCCCAACACGGGTGAATATCCCTACAAGTTCCCGTGCGATTATTTTAGAAGTTGCTAAACGCAATGGAACAGCTTCTGGAAATCGTGTGGCATAATCAACCAAGACTAATATATATTTATGACCTCGTAATGAAGGTTCAATGGGTCCTACGAGATCAACGACTCTTTCAAACGGGACATCAATAAGGGGTAGAGGAATAAGAGGAGCGCGGTCCCTCCTAGGAATCTGACGAACCTGACATTCAGGCCATGATTTACAGAAACGTCTGACCTTCTCATTTATTCCAGGCCAATAAAATCTGAACTTAATTCCTTCTAATGTTTTTTCGGTCCCCAAATGGGCTCCGAGTAAATGAGCACGGGCTAACTCACACACTTGACGATGATAAGTGCGTGGAATTAATAATAAAGTCCTTATTTCTCTGTCGTGTTCAGCCACGTGATATAATAAATCATTTTTTATTACAAAGTAAGGCATTCGTGGCATAGGATCCATAGACAAATGTCCATTTACTGATACTACCGCATTTCTGGCGAATTTGAAGGAATCATTATTCCATTGCTCCCTTTTAAATGAAGAGGGAGTAAATTTTTTTTTTGAAGTTTTATTAATTTTATTGAAATCATTCCATACAAATCAATCAATTTTTACAAAAAGTAAAATTGAGTTGAGAACAAGTCAACCCCCACTCCTAAGAGAGAGAACAAGGCAAACGTCGTAAAATTTAAGGCTTGTAAACATACCTAAATTAATAAGTTTGAAAAGCCAATAGAGATGAATGCAGAAGACAAAGAAATACAGAAATAATTGCTTCCTCTGTGCTTTAAGAACTTATTTTAAAATATTACTGATTAGATCCTGTCATGTTTTGAAAAAAGTCTGTACAGATCCTCTAACTGAGTATTTGATTTTTTTCAATTTCAAATAGTATAGAACATTGGTTTCCCACTGACTTAAAAGAGGAGAGTTTGGGTTCTTCCAGTTTAGCAGAATAAGTCTGCGTGCCAAAAGTGTAGTGAATGCAAACACAGTTTGTTTCTCTTTCTCCACTTTAAACCCATCTGGAAGAATCCCAAACACAGCTGTTAATGGGTTAGGAGGGATTGTGAGACCAAGGCTGTCTGAAAGGTAATTAAAAATTTTGGTCCAGAATGATGTTAATTTGGTGCAGGCCCAGAACATGTGACTCAGTGAGGTTGGGACTTGATTGCAGTGTTCGCAGGCTGGATCATGCCCTGGAAACATTTTGGAGAGTTTTAGACGAGACAAATGTGCTCGATATATAATTTTGAGTTGTATAATTGTATGCTTTGCGCATATGGAGCTCGAGTGAATTCTCTGCATTGCTACTTTCCATTCCTTTTCTGATATATTAATTGAGAGATCTTTTTCCCAGTGTCCTCTTGGATGTTTGAAAGGGAGGGACGGTAAAATGATTTTATATATTGCAGAGATGGTGTCTGAGTCCTTGAGATTGAGCAATATTTTTTTCAGCATGGATGAGGGTGCGAGATTAGAAAAATCAGGAAGGTTCTGTTTAACAAAGTTCCTAATTTGAAGATAGTGAAAGAAATGTGTAGCTGGAATGTTAAATTTGGAATGTAATTGTTCATAGGATGCAAAGATGTTGTCTATATAAAGATCTCTAAGCAAGTTAATCCCAAATTTTTTCCAGATATTAAAAACTGCATATGTTCGTGAAGGTTGAAAGAGGTGGTTCTCTTGCAGAGGTGCTACAGATAAAAGCTTCTCCGTCTTAAAATGCTTTCTATATTGGTTCCATATTCTAAGTGAGTGAAGCACAATTGGGTTATTAGTATATTTACTTGCGTTTATTGGGGCACAGAGCAGGAAATATAAAGAAGTACTGCAGGATTTTACTTCTATTTGCGGACTAAGCCTGTGTATGTTCTTCTATTTGTGTCCATGTTTTTATCGCTTGTATATTTGCTGCCCAGTAATAAAACTGGAAGTTAGGTAGAGCCAATTCGCCTTCTGCCTTTTGTCTTTGTAGGGTCGCTCTTTGGATACGTGGATGTTTTGAGTTCCAAATAAATGAGGTTATTGTTGAATCCAATTGGTTAAAAAATGATTTATTGATGTGTATTGGGATGTTTTGAAATAAAAAAAGGAGTTTAGGAAGAATATTCATCTTAACAGTTGTCAGGGATGCCAGGGGCAACGACCCGGCCGGGACGCCATGAGGGACCAGAAGAGGGTCAGAGCCCACCCTGGATCACGTGGGGGCCGCCTTCCTGGTGGCTTTGGGGGCCACGGGTACAGGGCATGGAAGCTCCACCCTGCAGGGGCCCGTGGTCACCGCCAGGAGGCGCCCCAATGCCTTGGGGACCTGTTACCCCAGCACTTCCGCCACACCAGGAAGTGCTGGGGGGAAGAATTAGGATGGCGCCCGGAGAGCTGCCAGGAGGACAGCCGGCACTTCCGCCACGCTGGGGCGTGGCTAGAGGAGGAATGGCGGGAACACCTGGGGCTCATCCGGGGACTGTATAAAAGGGGCCGTCTCCCTTCATTCGAGGTTGGAGTCGGGAGGAGGAAGGACGAAGCGAGAGAGGAGAGTGGAGGCAGCCCGAGAAGAAGGCATTTGTGGCCAGGACTGTGTTTTGGGGATTGTGCACTGAATTGGGTCCATGTGACCATTGTAAATAGTTGTAAATAAACGTGTGGTGGTTTGAAAACAGCATGTCCGCCTGTCTGTGTCCGGGCCGCGTCCACATCTGGCGTAGTTGGCAGGATGCTCCGCCTGATACAAGGCGGGGACCTGTTATCAACAAATTTGTTGTGGACGGCCCGGTGCAGCAGGGGACCCCACCCACATCCCGCGGGTGCTGCGTGCACACAGCCCCGCGGGGTAAAGGAACCCCACGGACCGCAAGGGGTCTGCAGGAAGGCCATATTTCCCCTGATGCGGGTGGGCGGCGTGCCCACCAGGAGTGCAGCGGGCTCTGAGGACCGCGCCGTTGCTGAAGGTTCCCGGGACGGCATGGCGTCGAGAAAGGCCATGCCGAGGAGGGGTCCTCGGTTTGGCGAGTCCGGGGAGGTGAGTTCCCTGCCTAATGGCAGCCGGCCCGTGGGAGCCGGGCGTGTAATTTCTTTTGCAGGCAGGGACTTCCCGGACCCACGTCAGTGGCAGGTGCATGCCGGTCTGCGGGGCTCCGGCAGCACGGCGGCAGCCGCGAGGGCTGCGGAGGAGGAGACGCTGCAGCTCGATAGGCGCTGGCAACAACATGGCTGCCGGCAACCACGTTGCCGCCGCAGAAGGGGACGCAAGATGGCTGCGGACCAGAAGTCCCTCCCCCTGACAGGCACGCGATTGGACGGTGTGTCTTGTGTGCCCGCTAATGACCGTAGAGAAGCGGGTCCAAGGAATGTCCATCACGGGCAGGGGGGAGTCCCGATTGGGCCGGAGGAGAAGGCCCACAGGAAGTGGCCGGCGTCGGAGGCTGACAGACAGGTAGGCTCCGCGTCGGTTAACTTCCTGTCTTTGCCGGCTGCTCTGGCGGAGCTGGAGGCGTGCCTTCAGCCCGCGGAGCAGCGTGTTTTGCAGATGCTATGTGCCATCCGGGCTGAAGTGCTGGTACTGGAGAGGAAGGTGCTCGCGGCGCTGAAGACGTTAGCAACAACGGGACGGCGCGACGCTGGAATCTCCAGCCGGAGGGGTACGGCGGAGGCGGTGAGTACAACTGACTCCGTACAGCATGCAGGAGGGTCTGCTGAACATGGCTGTGATGTCAACGACCAGCTTCAAGTAAGCAGCCCTCCGACAGGAGGTGCGGCGCAGCGGGCTGTATGCGCGGCGAGGGGGGAGTCCGTGAGGACGCTGAATGGACACGGGCTGCTAAGTGCCCCGGGTCCTAGCACCCTCCGCCCCGAGTCGGCTGCGGTCTCGCGCCGCACTGTAGGGACGCAGACGGGAAAGAGGCTCTTTCTTTGTAATAAGGAGTCTCAAACCGTCATTGCGTCCCAGAGTGGAAGGGGGAATGAGAGGCTGTGTGCCGATTCCTCCGACAGGTTGGGACACGGTGCTGGGTGCACGCGTCCGGGTGCTGGCCGCCCTCTGCGGGGGCAGAGGGAATCCCTGAGGCCGGCGGAGAGAGCGCAGGCGGTGCCGGCGATTCCACCAGTAAGAGGGACACGGAAGCCGCGGAGAGGGTGCCGAACAGGCAAGTGCCGGGGTGTCGATTGGAGGGGGGGACGCTGCCAGTGCGTGGCACAGGAAGGGTGCCTTGGCAGCGGTTCTGCCCCTGTGTTCTCTTTTGTAGGGACGGACCCCGGGCGAGCAGTAGGACCCCCTTCGTTGGGGACCTGCCCTCAGATGTCGGACCGTCTGCTGAAGGATCTCTCTGCTGGTGCACGGGTGCCACCACGGCTGGAGGAGGCTGCAGGGGAGCGAGTGACTCCGACCAAAGGAGCGTGGAGGCCTCGGAGAGGGTGCCGAACGCAACCTGTGCGAGGCGCAGGGAAGCACCAAGTGGTGGTGCTCAGGCCGTGTCTCCGCCCCTGTCCCTGCTTGGAGAGCGGGACCGGACCCCGGATGTCCTGGAGTAGGACCCGCTTCGGGGCTGTGCTGCCCTCGCGGGACGGGTCGCTCTTTCCCACGAGTGGTCTTCGCTGGCTGTGGGGCACTGTCAGGGATGCCAGGGGCAACGACCCGGCAGGGACGCCGTGAGGGACCGGAAGAGGGTCAGAGCCCACCCTGGATCATGTGGGGGCCGCCTTCCTGGTTGCTTTGGGGGTCACGGGTACAGGGCATGGAAGCTCCACCCTGCAGGGGCCGTGGTCACCGCCAGGAGGCGCCCCAATGCCTTGGGGACCTGTTACCCCAGCACTTCCGCCACACCAGGAAGTGCTGGGGGGAAGAATTAGGACGGCGCCCGGAGAGCTGCCAGGAGGACAGCCGGCACTTCTGCCACGCTGGGGTGTGGCTAGAGGAGGAATGGCGGGAACACCTGGGGCTCATCCGGGGACTGTATAAAAGGGGCCGTCTCCCTTCATTCGAGGCTGGAGTCAGGAGGAGGAAGGACGAAGCGAGAGAGGAGAGTGGAGGCGGCCCGAGAAGAAGGCATTTGTGGCCAGGACTGTGTTTTGGGGATTGTGCACTGAATTGGGTCCGTGTGACCATTGTAAATAGTTGTAAATAAACGTGTGGTGGTTTGAAAACAACATGTCCGCCTGTCTGTGTCCGGGCCGCGTCCACACAGTGTTAATTCTTCCAGCTAGAGTGAGATGAAGGGTTGACCATCTATGTAAGTCTTGCTTAATTATTTCCATGCAGACGGCGAAATTTTATTGATAAAGAGCTTTATGTTTACTTGTGATATTTACCCCTAGGTTTTTAAACTGCTCTGCAATGATAAAAGGTAGGGTATCTAATCTAATATTATATGCTTGAGAATTCACTGGAAAGAGTACACTTTTATTCAGATTAATTCTGAGACCAGAGATCTTTTGAAATTCTGTGAGTGCTGTTAAGACTGCCAGCACAGAAGTTTGTAGGTCTGATATATACAGTACCATATCATCTGCATATAGTGAAATTTTCTGTTCCAGTCCTTCTCTGATAATTCCCTTTATCTGATCAGTATTTCGACAGTGTATTGTTAGTGGTTCAATGGCAATTGCAAACAGTAGCAGTGACAAGGGGCATCCTTGTCTAGTACCACATTCTAGTTTAAAGTAGTCTAAACAAATGTTGTTGATACAAACTGAAGCTTCTGGATTGGTATACAGTAATTTGATCCATGCACAAATGTTCGGGCCAAACCCAAATTTCTCTAATGTAGTAAAAAGGTATTTCCATTCAATCATGTCAAATGCTTTTTCTGCATCCAATGATAATAATATTTCTGGGGTGTTTAATTTAGTTGGTGAGTATATTACATTAAACAGGCGTCGAAGATTTGAAGATAAGCGTCGGCCACTGATACATCCAGTTTGATCTTCTGATATTACTGAGGGCAGCACTTTCTCCATCCTTCTAGCTATGATTTTGGAGAGTATTTTAATGTCATTATTCAGAAGTGAAACTGGTCTGTATGATGCACATTGTAATAAGTCCTTATTTTAGAAGAATTTGGTTGTCTCTGGCTTCTGTAAATGTTGCTAATAGGAGGGGAGCTAGCTGAACGGAGAATTTCTTATGAAATTCTGCAGGGTAACCATCAGGGACTCCTGCTTTCCTGCCTTGAAGTGACTTTATAGCATCTAGTAATTCTGATAACGCCAGAGGTTTATCAAGTTCCTCCGCACTAAAAGTGTCTATTTGTGGTATCTGTAATGTATCCAGAAATGCATTAGATTGTGTATTGTCTTCTTTAAATTCAGTAGTATATAGGGATTTATAGTAGTCTCTGAAAGTGTGCATTATATTTTTGTGGTTGATGATTTTATCTCCATTTGTGTTGGTGATTACTGAGATTGCGTTGCGCACTTCTTGCTTGTGAATTTGTTGAGCTAAAAGCTTATTAGCTTTCTCTCCATGTTCATAGTAATGATGTCTGGATTTATAAATTAGTTGTTCAGTTTCTTTTGTTGTCAAGAGGTTTAGTTCTGAATGCAGAGCCTGCCTTTTCCTATGTAGAGCCTCACTTGGTAGTCTGGCATGTTCTTCATCTATTCTAGTAATTTCGCTTTTTATCTCTGCTACTTTCTTGATTTCTAATTTATTTCTGTGGGAAGATATGAGATAATCTGTCCTCTTAAGAAGGCCTTAAGAGTTTCCCAGAGTATTCCTGCAGAAATCTCTGAGGATGAATTTGTCTCTAGGAAGAAACTGATTTGTTTGGATATAAATTCTGTACAATTCTCGTCTGCTAATAGAAGCGGGTTGAGACGCCATCTGCGAGGTGAGTGTGTGGGGCATACTAACTTTAGCTCCAAGATCAGAGGTGCATGGTCAGAAATAACAATAGCATCGTATTTGAAGTAGACAAGAAGTTATTATCTATAAAGAAATAATCAATCCTTGAGTAGCAATGATGTACTGGTGAGTAGAAAGAATATGTTCTTTAGTTTGGGTTTAAAAACCTCCAGTGGTCTGATAAGTTGTGATCAGTTATAAACTTTGTAATTATCTTTGCGGTGTTAGATGTTGTTCCCCCGTGGTAGAAGTCCTATCTAAGAGTGGATTTAAAACCCAGCCATTATAATTTTACGAGTGTTCAGATTGGGAATGGATGCAAATAAATTTTGTATAAATTCCTTATCATCAACATTAGGTGCATAAACATTTATCAAAATCATTTTACAGTTAGATAAGTCTCCCATGACCATCACATATCTGCCTTCTGGATCTAATACTACATCTGATGCTACAAATGGGACTGTTCTATGTATGAGAATTCCCACACCTCTAGTTTTCTTTGTAAAACTAGAATGGAACATTTGGCCAGTCCAGTCTTTTTGCAGCCGGCACTGATCCTTGCTTAGTAAGTGGGTCTCCTGTAAAAATACTATTTTAGCGTTTAGACCTGTTAGGTGAGAGAGTACTTTCTTTCTCTTTAATTTGTGATTCAGGCCTTTAACATTCCAGCTCACGAAGTTAACTGTCCCATCATGGAGACATTGATTCTGAGTTTTTGATGTCATTTTATAGTCTTAACTGGAAGTGAGACAGTTTCGGCCTTAATTTCCTATTTCCCCAAGAGTTATTGCCATGCAGCCTATTATTATGTTTGTAGTTATAATTATAAAGATTAAAAGGATAGATTAGGCATAGATCTAGCCTGCTTTCCTTCTCTCCCCCCCTTAACCCCCCACCCTCCCTTTTTGCCTCCCCACATGAGGCTAGAACCCACTTCACACAGTCCCAGTCCTCTGACATACCCAGAGACAGAGCACGTCCAAAGCAAAACAAGCCCCCATGCAGCAGCGTTTTAGGGTTAAAAAATAGAGATACAGTATCTATTACCAATATAGTCTAAATACTATATGCATAAAATTTAATCATTAACAAACTGTGCACTTAGAATATATTTAGTCTTCAGCAATCTTAGTGTATTAAGATAATACACCCAGATAATAAACCCGGGGAATGGTGTTAGAAAGTGGTCCAGAATAAGCATAATAAGTCTTATTCTGCCATAAATATAGCAAACCTTCAATTCTGACATTATTCCTTCTGCTTCCATCTTCCAAAGCAGCCAGTCTGTCTCCAAGTTTTTTGCATTCGGAGCTGACAGTTGTTGTTTTTTCTTCAGCACTGGCAGCTAAATTTTCGGCTGTTTCCAATCCGAGTCATGAATGTCTCCTTGACATCCTCCAGCTGATCAGCAAACGTGCTCAGTTTAACCGAGGTTTCCTGAATGTGCTCTTCAATTTTACCCAGCATATCTTTAAAGACTTTATTATCCTGCTGCCGCATCTGTCGCAGCTCCTGTCGCAGCTTCTCATTTGCCTTTTCCTTTGCCTTCTCATTTGCCTTCTCGCTTTTCTTTATCTCTTGCATGAGCTCAGCGAACATCACCTTTAGTTCAGACAGATCAATTCTGCTTTCTTGCACCGTAGGTGAAGCGGCAGGCTCTATTGTAGCTGGTGTCCCTGATGTTCCCGGCTCACGTGGAGTATTTGAAACCGTGGACTGCAAGGCCTTTTCAAGTTTCAGGTGATCTTCTCCAATCAGCGGGCTATCGAGACCTGCTTTGCTCACGCTCATACACTCGCTCCCCATTTCGCTCTCAGTCGGCGACGATGTAGCGGACCGTGGTCCCGAGGAGTCTGGGCTTTCGCCCATCTGATCCAGATCAGTCTCTGAAAGGCCTTATCTTGAACTAGGGCTTGCCATCTAAGCTTGGGCGCAGCTTTAGTTTTCGGTTCTTTCGGACCCCCTTTCTTGTTGGCCATGTTTATATATGCTCACATATACTGTAGCAGTCCCCCTCAGGTTGGATAAATATAGGATATCTCAGGATAATAAGCAGATAATATGAAAAATAACACCGCTGCTAGCGGAGCTCCACTTCAGACGTCCATCTCTCGCAACGGACGAGACCACTCCAAGAGGGAGTAAATTTAAATTGGGAAGCTAATTCACTTCTAGGGTCCTGAGCGACCTCAAGGGGCGGAGATTCAGTCGAATCAGATCCTACGGAAGGTAGAGTGCGTCTCGTAGTGCCTGACTGACCTTCCTCTCATTTTGTATCAGGATTAAGGGAGCTATTACATGGTGTGGAGGCAGTCGGAGTAGCTTCTTTACCATCCATTACCAAACCCTCTTTTATTAACAGAGCAGGAATGTTATTACTGCTTTTAATACAGTATTGTGGAAGAAAATTTAATACATACAGACACCCCCCCACTGGAATGCCCCGATTTAAGCAATAAAACACAGGCAGGAGAAAGTGTCAATCGTTATTCTTTATCTAAATCTTTGAAGAGGTAACAAGTGTATTACATGTTAGCCACATGTTAGTCACATTGCTACAAAGGAAAAAAATGTCCTCAGCGCTATATTTATACAATTCATTGATTAGGTCACTATTCTTTAAAAGTAATTCATTACAAATTCAGAAAACTTTTAACATGATTGGTTACACCCAGTTGCTAACAGGACATGGCAGATGTTGACACCTTAGATGACCACAATTTGATTGATAGTCCTGTTTGTTTAGGATGTATGTGACTTTTTGAATGTATATTTTACATTTTTATTTTGAGGAGCTGTGTGAATTTCAAGAAGCGAAAAGAACAATGACCTATATATTGTGATCCAGCTTGGTACAAAACAGGAAACAGTATTGTAAAAGAAAGGTTATGCCATAAATATAGCACTTCTCTTAAGATGTTGTATAAAGGACAAGAAATACATTTTATCATAGTGAATAATAAATTAACAGTGTCAGCTTTTAAGCATAAACTCAGAAGGGTATGAGACTCAGACACATGCCAGGTGCACACATAGAGCAGGGTTCAAATTTAACTCTTACAATATTGGACCAGTCCCACCCTAGTATCACCGGATATGGTGGATCCGCCATTACTGCCACTATTGTGGTTTTCATAACATTTACCACCGAAATGATACAAGAGGCAGCTTTATAATATCAAGTGTCCCCATGTATACATTTCAGACTGATTTTGTGTCTTAACCACTGTCGCAGTAAAACATAATGGTGAGCAACAATAGATATGTTACTCCCGGAATCAAACATTGCTGTAACCTTATATCCATTAAGAATTACTGGTCCTGTATACGGAAAAGACAAAGGGTTGATTATAGCACAGTAACTCTCTACCTTTCCTAACGAACAGTCCATCGGTTCCAGAGATGGGCAAGCAGTAAACAGGTGATCTACCCTCCTACACTTGGAACAGCGCGGAGGATAGATCTGTTTTTCTTTCTTCCGGATAGAGACTTCAGGAGGAGATCGGGAGGGCTCAGAAGAAGGTACACGAACCTGTCGGATGTGTTGTGAGAAAAAACCCAACTTTGCCTTCTATACTAATTGACAAGTCACCAGTCTTTGAAGGAACCACAATGAGTGTTTGGGTTGGACAGCATATTACAGCTTTGAATGCAGCTTGTAAAGCATTTGCAGAAAGCTGAATGTTCTGATAGGATACGCAGAACTCTTTGAAAACAGCTGCACTCTATAGATGAAAAGTACAAGACTGGAGACAAAGTATACTATAAATGAGTTGACTGTGCAGAATGGAAAGGTCCTGGAGTTGTCATTGGACAAGATGGTATGGTAGTTTTTGTAAGACACGGAGGTATTTGTGTATGTGTGCATCCCTCAAGATTAAGGAAGGTGGGTGTTCAAAAAACAGACAATTTCTCCACAGGTCTAAATTCCACAGAAAATGTCAAAGAAAACGCAGAAAATGATTTGGATAACAAAGACAATGGAAAAGACATAGATAATCATACGGAGGATATTGATAGTGACACAGAAACTGTTAATGAGGAAATAGAGGATATTCAGAAATCTTCAAGAAACTTGCAGTTTGCATTTAAACCAGGTCAAACTATCAGATACACTGACAGAGACAGTGGTGTCCAGCATAAAGCGGAAATTCTTGGATGAGCAGGAAAAGTCAGAGGAAAATATGGAAATTGGTACAATTTGCGCTACACTGTGCCTGATGAGCTTGCTGGAAGCACAAGCTCAGCTGATTTATCAAGAGTTGATGGTCTTAATATTGAACTAAAGGACAATATGCAGAGCAGTTTTCTTCCTAATGAAGATGTGCTTGAGATCAAAGATGTGCCTTTTGATACAGCTAAACAAGAGGAGCTCTGCAATTGGAAATACAACAATGTTTTTGAAGCAACTCCAGATCTGGGGCAAAAGTGTATTTCAACAAGATGGGTATGCACCCTGAAAGAGACACCAGCAGGTATAATGCCTAAAGCTTGCCTTATGGCAAGAGGTTTTGAAGAATTTGGTACGGATGAACTTCCAAAAGATTCACCAACATGTTCTTCTGAATCTTTAAGAGAGCTTCTGGCTATTATTTGTCAGAAGCAATGGAATGTACACTCCATAGATATTAAGCTTGCATTCTTGCAAGGAATAGAACTGCCTCGAGATATTTATATTCAACCTCCAATTGAAGCTAAAAGCAAGGGAATATTGTGGAAACTAAAAAAGTGTGTTTATGGACTTGCAGATTATCACTGTACTTTTACAACAAAGTGAAAGAAACCATCAAAAACACAGGGGGAATAATGTTACTAGTAGATCCTGCTGTTTTCTACTGGTTAGATGAACATGGCAGTGTAACTGGAGTTCTTGCTTCTCATGTTGATTATTTTATTTGGGGGAGCTCAAAACACTTTGCAGAAACTGTAATTCCTTATTTAAATTTTGTGTTACAAATTGGACGTGAGGAACATAATAATTTTTGTTATGTTGGGATACAGGTGAATTCTTCTGGTGGAGTTATACAGTTACAGCAGGAAACCTACATAAAAAACCTTTGTCCTATTCCTTTAGATTCTTCAAGAGCTCTGCCACAGGATGCACCACTTACAAATACAGAAACTGATCAACTGAAATCAAAAATAGGTCAGCTTCTATGGGTTGCTCAGCAAAGCAGGCCAGGCATGATGTTTGATATTTGTAGCCTAGCATCCAACGTGAAGTATGCTACAGTACTAAACATCCATTAAACAAACAAAATAGTGAGGAAACTGAAGTCTGAACATATTACATTAAAATTTCAACATTTAGGGCATGATGACTCATTAAAACTGGTCCTGTCTAGTGATGCTTCTCTTGGGAATTTGGCTGATGGTGGTACCCAAGGTGGACACTTCTTAATATTAATGGGCGAAGGAAGTAAATTCTGACCACTCTGTTGGCAATCTAAAAGGATAAGAAGGATTGTTCGGAGCACTCTTGCAGGAGAAACACTTGCTTTGGCAGATGGAATTGACAATGCAATGTTTCTTGCAACTCTGTTCTCAGAATTATATAAAGGTTGTGCAGACAGATACATTTTGCCTATTACTTTTATCACTGACAACTACTCTCTTGTGAATGCTATCAAATCTACAAAATGTGTCACAGAAAGAAGACTGACATTGGAGATCAGCTCTATAAAAGAACTCTTACACTCTGGTAGAATAGGCCAAATACTTTGGTCATGTACAAAGGAGCAGTTGTCTGACTGTTTGACAAAAAGGGTGCAACTGCTTTAATACTGCTGAAAGCTTTGAGTGAAGGGATATGGCATTTAAAATTAAAGATTTACATGTTTATATTAAAAAAGGGGAGATTGTTAAGGATTAAACATACTAATATTGAATTATTGTTTGTGTCCCCTTTAAGAAAATGTATCTTCCTTGTGGGCATGTGTGGAATGTTGTTAGTTTTTTTTTTTGTTTTTGTATTGCAATTCTTTATCAGTTTGTGTTTTTTGCATTTTTGAAAGTAAAGTATTTCACATTCAAACTGGTGTGCTTATTGAAGACCAACAGTATCTGAGGTTAACTTCTCCAGGCTGGTGGTAAGACTGTCCTTCTGGTATTGCAAGTAATCTTTGGCAGGCGTCATCCCAAATGACTGGAAAATGGGACTTGTCATTCCTATCTGGAAAGGTAAGTGTGATAGCCCTGGATTGAGGCATACTACAGGGGGATAACACTGCTCTCAATGCCTGGTAAGGTTCTCGCTAGGGTGAGCCTCAGTAGGATCTATGATCACTTGCTCACCTACCAGTGACCAGAGCAGTCTGGTTTTACTCCTAAGAAGTCTACCATCGACCGCATCCTGGCACGGTGGGTTCTCATGGAGTGCAAACGCAAATATTGGCAAGGTTTCTTTGCAGCCTTTTTTGATTTTTGTAAAACATTTGACTCGGTTGATCGTGGGATATCCTGAGACTTCATGGTAACAAGCAAACACAAGCATACACATCTCAATAGACTTATACAGTGAGTGTGTGCTTATATATACAGTGTATATGCATAGTGACATATTTTTTGAAATCTCATTCAATTTTCTGTTTTGCATTACTGTATCTTTCACACATAGGACTGCAAGACTAACTGACAGGGGTGGCAGAGGGCCCCTTTTCACACCTCAGCAGAAAGAGGCTATGTGCAACTTGGTCATAGCAAATAATGCCATTTAGATTAATGGAGATACCAAGTGCCATTATAGAAGACAACTATGTCTTTGAAAACATCCAATCTGTTAGCATCTCAGCTATTGACAAGGTGCTAAAAAAACATGAAACAGCTGTATCTTGTACTATTTGAAAGGACTGGTGACAGAGAGTGAAAGAGCTATAAACTGTGCTTTATACCATAAACAGTACAGCATTGTATTGTGATATACAGTACAGTGTTTCTCAACTTATTTAAAAGATTTATCAGAACAAACATACATGTTCTCAAAACATGTAACACAATGGTCTAAACTAATAAGAAGTTGCCTTAAAGCAATGATCTAAAACAAATGTAAAAGTTCTCATTTTTGACCACAACTCTCAATTGCATCTGATGCTTTTTTCATAATGTGAAATCATATTATCTGTTCTTCAGAGACTGACAGCAGATTACTTAGCTAATTAGTCAGTTAAACAAATGCTGTTTGCCAATTAGTTCATCTAATTGTCAGCTCTATATTTACTATAAATGGAGCCAAGTGTAGCACATTGACACTTAAGATGTGTGTGGCGGGAGTGTTGGAGGAATGACAAAAAAAACAAAACACTAGCACTGAGAAGCAGAATGCAGATGAGCTTACAAAGTAGGAAGAAGTAGAGAAGAAGGGGCTGATAGGTGAGTGGGTACAGGTAGATGAGAAGGGACAGGTAGAGGAGATGGGGCAGGTAGAGGAGAATGGGGGAGGTAGAGGAGTCGGTGCAAGTATAGGAGTAGGTGCAGGTAGGGGCATAAGAGTAAGAACAGGTAGAGGGCACTCAAAACATCTCTGAAATGAATTGAGGGCAACTCTTATAGATTATGTTTTCAACCATGGTCTGTCCCAGAGAGGGGCTGGGCAAAGAGTACAGCCTCATGTGTGCAGATAAACAGTTCCCTTGGACATTCGCATATTTCAGTGGGAAAACAGGTATGCCATCTTAACTGTTTCTGTGGGTCTGAAGATTGATGACAAAAAGTTTTGCTTACATTGTTACAGAGAAGTGAAAATAAATGGCATACCATAACTTCTACTCTAAATTTACTGTATTTCACCCATTTCTCACTTAGAACAGAAAGAAAGGCTGCAGCCGATGGAAGACATCTAATGTTTACAGAAGAGAAACTAAATGCAGTTCTTGACTTGGTTGTCCAGAACAACACCATTTGCCTCATATACATTCAACAGTGAATAATTCAGGATGATCACATTTTCAGAAACATCCAGAGCTGCAGTTAGGTACTGACAGGGTATTGTGGAGAAATTCTATTTGAATGAAGCAAGTTTATACAGTGTCTTTGGAAAGAAATTCAGATACAGTAAAAGATGCAAGGTTTCGGTTTTTACAGGTTTGTGTTCCTTCTGTATTTTATATTTACATCACTACCTTAACCACATACCTATATCCACATGTTGCATTGTATTTACAGAGAATTAAGAAACATGATGGCAGCCCTAGAGTATGCAACTACTGTATGTACTGTATATGTAGATGAAGCTGGATTCAATTTGTGCAGAAAAATTAGAAGGCAAGGAATGAATGTCATTGGTCAGTGTGCCATGGTCACTGTCCCTGGACAGAGAGAAGGAAATGTCACAACATGTGCAGCTGTAACAAGGCTAAGTGTAGTATGTCACAATGCTGTTCTGGGTCTGTATAATACAGAACATTTACTTACTTCTTTAGAAACACTCTTACCCAGACTACCAGGAGTAGAAAAGGGACCAGATGTGGTCAAATGGGACAACAAAAAATTTCACCATTCATCACATGTTCATAATTGGTTTGAAGCCCAACCACATCTTGAGTTACTTTTTCTTCCTCCATACTCCCTCTTCCTAAATCCTGTTGAGGAGTTCTTTTCTGCCTGAAGGTGGAGAGTATATGATCATAATCCATGTACATGAAACAGTTCTGCATGCGATGCAGGAGGCATGTGATGGCATCACAACAGAGTCATATCAGTGTTGGATTTGACATTCCTGACATTTTTTTCAGGTGCCTTGCAAGAGAAAATGTCAGCTATGATGTAGTTGACGTTATCTGGCCTGACAGGGATCACAGAATGGACCAATAAAACAATGCAATGTACAGCAGTGTGTTGTTTGAAATTTGTATTGATCTACTGAACATGGAAGAGGTTTATGATTTGCTTTTGCAGAGTCAGGAAAAACTCTGTTTAAATCTGAATAGTGTCGAGGGTGCCAGGAGCCACGACCCGGCCGGGACGCCTTGGAGGACCGGAAGTGGGCGTGTGCCCATCTGGAATCACGTGGGGGCCGCCTTCCTGGTTGCTTTGGGGGCCACGGATTCAGGGCGTGGAAGACCCACCCTGTAGGGGCCCGTGGTCACCACCAGGAGGCGCCCCAATGCCTTGGGGACCCTGGACCTCAGCACTTCCGCCACACCAGGAAGTGCTGGGGGGAAGAGAAGCAGGGACACCCGGAGAGCTTCCGGGAGAACAGCCGGCACCTTCGCCACACTGGGGCGTGTCAGCGGGAGATTGCCGGGGAGTACCTGGAGCTCATCCAGGTGTGGATAAAAGGGGCCGCCTCCCTTCATTCAGAGCAAGAGTCGGGAGCGGAGTGGACTGAGCTGAGTTGGAGAAGAGAGAAGGAGGCGGTCCGAAGAAGGCATTGTGTGGCCAGGACTTTGGGGACTTTTGGGGTTTGTGGTGCACTGTAAATACTGTATTAGTAAAAATAAAACGCGTGTGGTGAACCAACATGTCTGCCTGTCTGTGTCCGGGTCAACCTCCACAATGGCGCCCAACGTGGGGCGATCCGTCTGGTACAAGACGGGGACCCCTATATAAATATTTTGTGGACGGCCCGGCGCAGCAGGTGCGCCCACTCACGTGCCGCGGGAGCGGCGTGCCCACTACCTCGCGACAAGGAGTCGTCCAGCAGACCGCTGCCGGTTCGCGGAAGAATCGAGCTCACCTGGTGCGGGAGAGAGACCACGGCCAGGGCAGGAGTGCAGCGGGCTCCGATGAGTGTGCCGGAGCTGGAGGCGCCCGCAATGGCGTGTCGCCCAGCGAAGCCATGCCGGGGACGTTTCCTCGGGCAGACGGGATCCGGGAGGTAAGTTTCCTGCTTGTCGGCAACTGGCCCTGTGGGGCCGAGTGTGTTCTCTATTTACAGAGCAGGGGCTGCCCGGATCCGCGTCAGTGGCAGGGGCACGTCGGTTTGCGGGGCTCCAGCAGCGCGGCAGCAGCTAGGAGAGCTGCGGAAAGGGAGCCGCTGCCGCTCATAAAAGCCCAAACAGGCCACCGCATCAGGAAGAGAAGAGCAAAGATGGCCGCAGACCGGAAGTCCCACCCGCTGACAGGCACGGGATTGGCTGGTGTGTCTTGTGTGCCCGCCAATGACTGTATAGAGGCGGGACCAAGAATTGCCCGTCTCGTGCCTGGGAGAGACCCGATTGGGCCGGAGGAAGAGGCCCACAGGAAGTTGCCGGCGTGTGTTGCTGACAGACAGGTGAGCTCACCGTCGGCTAACTTCCTGTCTTTGCCGGCTGCTCTGCATGAGCTGGAGGCCTGCCTTCAGCCTGCGGAGCAGCAGCTGTTGCAGATGCTACGTGCCCTCCGGAGAGAAGTGCAAGTACTGGAGAGGAAGGCGGTGGTGTCGCTAGAGGTGCTACGGATGGCAACGAGACGGCGCAACGCTGGAATCTTCAGCCAGAACGGTACGGCGGAGACGGTGAGTACAGCCGACTCCGTACAGCATAAGGGAGAATCCGCCGAAATTGGCTGTGATGTTAATGACCAGCAACGAGTACGCGGTTCTCCGACAACGAACGCGGCAGGGAGTGCTGTGCGCGAGGTGAGGAGGGAGAGATCGCAGCGGCTGGTAGGACAGGGGCTGATGAGTGCCCTGGGTCCTAGCACCTTGCGCTCCGAGCCCGCGGCAGTCTCCTATTGCTCTGTAGGGACGCAGACGGGATCGGATCTGAGCGCTTGCCATGCTCAGACCCAGACCATCACGGCGTCCCAGAGGAAGAGGAGGAATCGAGGGAAGAATGCCGGTTCCTCCGATATGGGAGGACGTGAGGCAGGCGGCTCACGTCCGGTTGCTGGCCGCCCTTGCGGGGGCAGAGGGAATCCCTGAGGCCGGTGGAGAGGAAAAGACTGCAGGCGGTTCCAACACCAAGAGGGACATGGGACCCGCGGAGAGGGTGCCGAAAAGACAAGTACCGGGGTGTCGGATGGAGGGGGGAACACTGCCAGTGCGTGGCACGAATGGACGCCAGGGAAGGGTGTCCAGGCAGTGGTTCTGCCCCTCTCTTTTTGTTTGTTGCAGGACCGGACCCCGGACTGGCAGTAGGACCCACACCGTTGGGAACCTGCCCTCAGGAGACGGGCCATCTGCGGGAAGGACTCTCCGCTGGCGAGGGGGTGCCGCCACAGCTGGCGGAGGTTACGGAGGAGCGAGTGGCTCCTACCAAAGGGGCGCGGAAACCTCGGAGGGGGTGCAGAACGATTGGGCGCCGGTAAGAGGGGGGAGCGCAACCTGTGCGAGGCACAGGGGGACACCAACTGGTGGTGTCCAGGTGGCGTCTCCGCCCCTATCCCTGTTGGGAGAACAGGGCCAGACCTCGGTGACCCAGAAGTAGGACCTGCTTCGGGGGTATGCTGCCCTCGCGGGACGGGCCGTTCCTCCCGAGTGGTCTTCGCTGGCGGTGGGGCAGTGTCGAGGGTGCCAGGGGCCACGACCCGGCCGGGACGCCTTGGAGGACCGGAAGTGGGCGTGTGCCCATCTGGGATCACGTGGGGGCCGCCTTCCTGGTTGCTTTGGGGGCCACGGGTTCAGGGCATGGAAGCCCCACTCTGTAGGGGCCCGTGGTCACCACCAGGAGGCGCCCCAATGCCTTGGGGACCCTGGACCTCAGCACTTCCGCCACACCAGGAAGTGCTGGGGGGAAGAGAAGCAGGGACACCCGGAGAGCTTCCGGGAGAACAGCTGGCACCTTCGCCACACTGGGGCGTGTCAGCGGAAGATTGCCGGGGAGCACCTGGAGCGGAGTGGACTGAGCTGAGTTGGAGAAGAGAGAAGGAGGCGGTCCGAAGAAGGCATTGTGTGGCCAGGACTTTGGGGACTTTTGGGGTTTGTGGTGCACTGTAAATATTAGTAAAAATAAAACGCGTGTGGTGAACCAACATGTCTGCCTGTCTGTGTCCGGGTCAACCTCCACAATGTGCATCAACATAAATCCATCCCCTGGACCTACAGTACATATTTCACAATGTTACAGTTTCATATGATACTGCACAACATTTACTTAAGTATGTCTTATTAAAGGAAATTTATTCCTGTGTTTGAATGAGTGAACTATTCTTCAGGTCCTTGGTTACTGTGCTTGCAAAAGTTTTCAGCAAAATCCACAAATATTAAGAGAAAAGTACTTAAATTTGCATTGAAGCATATTATAGCTTGGGCATTGTGTTCAGATTGCTGTGTTAAGTGTTTGCAGAAAATGTTATTTTTTTCTGATAAATGTTTTAAAGAAGCTGAGAAAAACTGTCCAGAAAAGCAAAAAAAAAAAAAAAAAACAATTACTTCTCCAAACTTCAGAATAATTTCTGTTTATTTGTGATTGACATTCCAAGAATTTGAATGTAATGTAGCATAACTTTCTATTAATACTTAAATATATAATGTAGCTGATAATTCTAAAGAATTATTTTGTGGTGAAATATATGCCACCACAGCAATCAAAAAAGTTGTGTACAAGTATACTGGTAAACATTCTATAAATACTGGCATGGGAATTTTCCTGTGTGTCTGCGGGCTCTTAGTATGTACATCATCTCATTCATATTAGTTTTCAGATATCCATAAAATGACCATAAATATGAATTTGCAGAATATCTATAATCATCCATGTTTCATCTGCAAACACAAACAAGGCAAAATAACTATTAATGATTGTTACAAACAAAATCCTCGGCAAGCATTCAAAGATCAGGGCTACAATTCTTGTTTCTTTGTTATTCAATAATTTGTAGCCCCTGAGAGGCGACCACAGATCTTGTCAGCAGTTTATGACAATTGTTGGAACAATCACCACACAAATTCCAATAATTTAAGAGCTGAAATGGACAAATCAAAACCAACTCTTTCAGTCCAGAGTGACTACAGGATGCCACATCAAGGTAGGATAGACAAGGAGACACAAAAAAGTAAATCTTCACTTTGAAAAACCATTTGAATAACTATAGTTTCTGGGGAGTTGTGTGGGCAGTTGAAACAAAATTAGGACTAGAATGGAAATGCAAATCAACCCTTTGATAACAGAGGGGAAAATTTGGCCTTCAAAGATAACAACACTCTTGCTTTGACAGGATAAAGCAAAGCTTTCATTGCTGGTTCTGGTACTGGAAATAACCATTGTTTACATGTCATTTTGTAACTTCAAGTTTATGAAAACATAATTAAGCGCAATATATAGTCCTGTTTTTCTGAACCTGTGCTCCTGTTGTTAGTTAGGAGGTCCTCTGAACACAAGCCCAATAGCACTTAGGAATGGTTAATGTGGGAACATTTGACAGCTCAGGAGCCTTACTAGACAGATTAGTAATCCGAGTCACCCTAATAACAAGTCATGAGATTTTAAAATATCTGTAGGACAGCATCATCATTGTGACACTGGACACTAAATATATATTTAAAATTGAAGTGATTAGCAAAATGTAATTGGGATTATGCAACAAGCATACTGATGTGAAGCACCTACAGGTACTGTATGTCAGTTTTGTGAAAGCTGTGAAGCTAAAAACTGTTTCTTGAAGGGCAATCATTTTTTCACATGTTAATAAACTGACAAGCTGTTTAACTTTAAGTCATTTTTATAAAAATGGGAAAACCATGCTTTTTGCAGTTTCAGTTTATTTTAAAGGGTATAATTGAAAATATCACAGTGCTAATATATTTTACCACAACTAAATATGATTATGCTGTTTACACACAAATAAATATGTTTCATTACAATACATTGTTCATAACCATTAATTTTTCTTGACTCCTTCCTTTATTTAACATGGAATGTTCCAGTAGAAACAATTCATGAGTGTTCAATAAAACCAATAAACGGAAATGCATTCTAAAGGCATTCTAACTCTAAGCCAACATAGGTGTTAAATGCAACTACAGAAAATACATAAAAATCAATGTAAAATATATATTTTACATTGTGTTTAGTTACATTTTTTAATTAAAACAAGGATAAATTTATTTTTAACATACCAGACTGCAAATAAATAACATCAGTAAATTAGGTACAGTAGAATGTATACTCAACAATAAACATGACTAAATAATTACCGGGTGAGTCCCATATGGAGATCAATATGCCATAATGATTTTGGAGTAGCAACATGATATGTTCTCCTTATTATTGCTCTGCTCTATCTGTAAGCCGCCCCTAACGGGTCAATTCTTAATAAAGAGTTACAAGCTCTTCGCCTGGGAACATTTGTACCCACAGCAGACAGAAGTGATCTCAAGATCTATAAAAAAAAGCATGCATTGTGATTTTTTTAATGCAGAAAAAGTTATAATTAACAGCCATAATCATTGCAACAGTATATTTCTTCAGTGCTCTTCAGCTGGCCTGTAGAAAATATATCTGGCCCGTTAAAATGTATTTATCACCACATATAAACATGTTTTTCAGCACCAATGCACTGATTTCAAATTCCTCCAAGAGAAAACAGCTTGTTCTCTTTGCCCCTCCTCTTGGTGTGACGTCACATACATTGCCCCCTGATTACTGCTAGCGAATGTCTACAAACATGTCTTCCTCAACATTAAAAAATCGGGAGTGGTCTCCCCTTGACTCGTATACTTGGATATGGGGATAGATATTTGAGAAGTAAAGCCACAAGGCAATGATTATATTTTAATATTATGTATGCGTACATTTAATTTTGATGCTGACAATATTAACAATTTCCGGCCTATTTCCCACTTACCTTTCCTGTCAAAAGCTCTTGAGCGTGTTGTAGCTTCCCAGCTCACCAATTATTTAACGTCTAATAATTTGATGGAACCCTTTCAGTCTGGTTTCAGGGTGCAGCACAGCTGTGAAACTGCTCTGCTATGGGTAACCAATGATTTGCTTATGGCAGCAGACTCTGGACAAACCAGCATATTAATTCTATTAGACCTCAGTGCAGCATTTGACACTGTCAAACATGACATTCTACTGTCCAGAATGGAGAACATGCTGGGTATCTCTGGCACTGCCCTCCAGTGGTTCAAGTCCTATCTGACTGATAAGCAAGAGTTTGTTAGTCTTGGCAACAGCAGATCCAGCTTGGCGCCAGTCACACAAGGAGTTCCTCAGAGCTCTGTCCTCGGCCCTCTTCTCTTCTGTATTTATATGCTTCCCCTTGGCCATATTATTCGTAGCTATGGACTGGGCTATCATTTTTATGCAGATGATACTCAGCTCTACTTCAATGTTAAAAGTGGAACTTCATCAGAGCTTTCTCAGCTCACAACCTGCCTTATTGAAATTAAAACCTGGACGGAGCAGAACTCTTTAAAATTAAACTGCAACAAAACTGAACTCCTGCAAATTGGGACTAAAATGCAACTTAATAAAATGAGCTCCTTCCCAGTCCATCTTGGCAGTGATCTCATCAGACCTGCCTCTACTGCAAAGAATCTTGGTGTCATTTTTGATTCCTCCCTTTCTTATTCCGCCCACGTAAATCACATTAAGAAACTTTCTTATTTTCACCTACGTAACATATCCCATGTTCGCTCCTTCCTCTCCTTTTCTAATGCTGAGAAACTTGTCCATGCTTTTATCACATCCCGCATCGATTATTGTAACTCGCTGTTGGCAGGTGCCCCTTCTAATCTTATATCACAGCTCCAGCTTACTCAAAACTCGGCTGCAAGAGTCCTTACTCGAACCAGCAACAGCGAGCACATCACACCCATCCTGCTCCGTCTTCACTGGCTCCCTGTGTCTTACAGAATCGAATATAAAATTCTACTAATAACCTACAAAGCCTTAAATAACCTCGCACCAAACTACATCAGTGACCTTCTCCATTACTATGTGCCTGCCTGCTCACTAAGGTCCTCTGATTCTGGTAATCTTGTTGTGCCCCACACTAATCTACACTCCATGGGTGACAGGGCCTTCAGCAGCATAGCGCCCAGACTCTGGAATGACCTACCGAAATTAATCAGGTCAGCTAACTCCATGAATTCTTTTAAAAAACAACTCAAAACTCATCTGTTCAGGAAGGCTTTTAGCTCTACTTGAATTTATTACCCTTCTCTCAGTTTACCTCTGTGTCAAGATTCTCATGTAACCTGTGTGTGTGTGTGTGCTAGACCAACAATTCTGTTGTCTGTTAGGCTTTCTCTGAATTTACTGTTTTAGTCTTCTTTATTTATTTATTTAGTTTGTACTATGCTATATACTGTATACCCTGCCATTCTTTCTTATATTCTGTAAGTGCCTTGAGCATGGGAAAGGTGCTATATAAATAAAATGTATTATTAAGAGCCATCAACAACAAAACAAATCAAATTAATAATATGAATAGTTTAAGAACCCTGTTCTATGTAATGATTTATAGATTTAATTACAGTAACTCCTGTATTGCTGGTAAACAACCACCTCATTTCCAGATCTTGGATACTGACTTTGAAGGATTTGACTTTTGTTATTAAGAATATCTTGAGAAAAAGTGGTAAATTTGTCTCTCATGGAAAACCCAAAATATTTTATCTTCTTACATATAAAGGAGGCAGAACAGCCCAGTATTTCTTCCATTTTTGCAGTAAATGCTTGGTTTAAGTCCTTCTGATAAAGCCAATGTAAGTCTGCCTTTGCCTCCTACATAAAGAATTACAAAGCATAAAGTATGAGATGAGCACATCTACGGCAGTTGTGCCCTGCGATAGTATGAAACTAGTACAACACAACAATATTTTAATACCATTATGGCATCCTGTTTAATTAAAGTATTATCATGTCCATTTGAAAACAATGCTACACAACGTTAACTTATTTTACGACATCGAATGCAATAGAAATACAATTTAAGGAGAGATTCGGGCTTAAATAAAATAATACCTGAATATTACTGTATATCAGTATTAGCAGGCATTCCACGGTTATACGAGGGACGTTCAAAAAGTTTCAGCGCCTTTTTAAACTATATTTATTAAGATTTTCAAAAACAAATTACATCACTTTTCTACACAGTCACCTTCGTTTGCCATGCAATTTTCCCAGCGTCGTACCAACTTTTTAATGTAATTCCTCGGCTCAACGAGACTTTCAGTTAAGGCTTCCACAGTGTCCCTAATAAACTTTTGAATTCTCTGAACATCCGTAAGTAAACAGTCGATCGCTGCAGTCTCTCCTTCGCCAGAAGTTCCCTGATAAACTACTCGCTGAAAGGCTGCACACTTTCTCTGTTTCTGAAGAAGAAAATGATCAACGTCTGACATCGATGATCGCGCCTCTGTACATCAAACAATAAAGCTTTCAGAGTTTCACTAGATATGACAAGCCGTTTTATTGTTGCTCTTTCCATAAAAAAGACCGGTACTCCAAATCTATCAGTTTTTTTTTTAAATGATGATATCCGGTTAGTGAAAGCTGATATCAAATTTCCAAAAGTCAATATCACATTTTAAAACGCTGATATAAAATTTCCAAAAATCTGACATAAAAATTTAAACGTTTGTATCAGTTTTCCGAGTTAGATGTCATTGTTTAACCATTTGATTATCACATTTTGCAGCCACGATATCAAATTTCTAAATGTTGATATCAAATTTTAAAACGCCGATTTCAAATTTTTAAAAAGTACATATCAAAATTCAGATATTTGATATCAATTTTGTATAATATCAAAAATATTTGTGTTCTGGGAGTTCTACCCGTTTTATTCCCTTTATTCTGCACTTTTAATTGAAGTAAAACCGCAACGTAAACGCTTTAAATGACTGTCTAACTTGAAGACTTCAAAATCTACGTTCGATATCAAAGTTAAAAATGCTAATATCAAATTTCAATTCGTTGATATCAAAATTCAAAATGTTAATATTAAATATTTAAAAAATATATTAAAAGGGCATTTCAATTGTGAAAATGGTGATAGAAAATTGAAAAGAAACGATATATGCCTTTTGAAATTTCGCATTCAAAAAGGGCTGGATAAATGTTAAAACGTCTCAGACGTATACCATATGTGCAAACCCCACCCCATTTGACGTGCTGTAGCCGGAAATAAGCGCGTGTGCGATGTGCTCGGGAAACAACGAGCTGCCGCTGAACAGCATGGAGGCTCGGGCACCATTGGGCGTGTTGGCGTTACAGGTTAGTTAGTAGCAACGCATTTTTGTCAGGTACTTTGATGTACTGCTTATCTAACTCAGACTTAATTAGTATTTGTTGTCCTTCTTGTTTATTTGATCTAATGTGTTAGTAATGAAATTATTAATCTCGAGAATCTGTCTTTCTGTATGTAAAATTTGCATATAGATATTTAGATAAACAGATGGATATACATACACATGTAAACACATTTTTTCTTTTTTTTTCAAGATTTTCTTAGCAGAAGCCCAAAACTGTTACTCATCTCAGTAAGTATATTTATGTATTTTACTTTATTTAATGTAACATTTTTTTAGTTTTGGAGAACATTAGGAAAACAGGTGAAAGTACAGACTTCATGAACAGTAATATTTAGAGAATCTAAATTAGTATTCACATTGTGACAAACTTGTGAGACAAGAAAAACAAGATCTGGTGGTAGTGTGTAGTTTCACTTCCAGAGCAACTTTAGCAAGACAGATACTGAGCTTTGCAATGGAGATTTAGACCCTTTTAGTTTTAAAATTGTACTGATTTAAAAATTATAATTTTATTTTTTATCCAGCTGATGTTTGTTCTTAAGATCCCACGTCCCATAATGTATTAGGAAAGAAAAAAATGCTGGTGTGCTGGACTGTACAGTTTTAATTCCACTCTCAAAACTGATGCTGCCACTGGCTTCAGCTCCCGATGACCTTTGTTAGAATAGTTGATGCTCAGCAAATAGAAAGAAAGATAAGTATTCATATCAACAAGAAGCAGCTACGCAGCAAGAAATCAAAATTAATACACTTTTTGCAGGTTGTCTGTACTTTGTAGCAGATGTGTTGCAGCTTTTTCCAGTTTCAGCTTGTCAGTTGTGCCAAAAGAAGTGGAAGGTACTAAGCCACTAAGGGATGACTGTTTTAATATTTAGAAACCATTTAATCTTTGGTTCTTCTGTTCTGATGAAGGCTTTGCCTTACTGCATCAGAAGAATAATGTCTTCCTTTTATTATTTGTCTACTTGTAATATTGTACTGTGCTTCACAGAAAGAATTCCAAAAGGATGCCACTCCAAATGAAATATTAATGTTTTATTCTTTACTGTTTAGTTAATTGGGCAGAGTGGTGGCCTTGAGGTGAGGGATCTGCTCTGGCAATCGGAATGTTGCCAGTTCTAATCCTGTAAACACCAGAAGTGACTCTACTCCATTCGGCCCTTGAGCAAAGCCCTTAACCTGTTATTACTTCATCCTAAGTATGACATTAACATACATCCTGCCCTGAAAGCAGATCCTCCAACTTACAGGGAAAACTTGGTGGTTGGTGGCAGGATTGGCACTCCAGCCACTGTAAAAACCTCACACTGTTCTAGTGTGGTGCTGAGGTATCACCTGCTGCACTCGGGTCCCAATCCAGGTGGTGTGGTGGGTGTTGCAATGTGCTATCATCTCATGCTCCCAACCTTTCTAGTTAATTGCCTTTCAGGTTAAAGCTTTATTCAATTAAAAAAAACAAAACAATTACAGTATGTTATGTAGCAAACTTTAAGCGTGCTTTGAAATTTTTGAGATTTTGCCTCACTTGATTTTGGTGACTGATGCAGGTTTACCCTAGTATTCACACACAAACTCTTTTAAACTATTTGTGATTATAAAATTCAATAATAACACTGAACATCATATAATAAAACACAAAACCTACATACTTAACACTAAAGCACCATACAGAATTTTACAAAAACTAATAATTTAACAATTAGATAGACAGACAGACAGACAGATACTTTATTAACCAAGGAGAAATTCACATACTCCTATTATAAGCCTGCTTAATCCATTTTAGGGTATGTGGGGGTTTGAACAGTATTGAGGGGTATGAATCAGAATTTCAATTCAGTTCAACTACAGGTAATTTCGATTCATTTCAATTTATTAAGTACACTTAACATTTATGAAGCTGGTGCACTATAATAGTTTTAGCCATTGCCAGCCTGCTTAATCAATTTTAAGACCCTCTTAATCTCTGCTTACTTAAACTGAAAAGGTTCAATTTCTTCACTCTCTCCTCATAGCTCATACCTCTTATACTAAGAATCAGCCTTCTCGCTCCTCCCTGAGTTTTCTGTAGTGCTTCTATGTCTTTTTGTAATATGGAGAGCAAAACTGAACACAGTCCATCACATGAGTTCTCATTATGCTTTAAGCAGAACCTCCTTTGTCTTATACTGTACACATTGTGCTATAAAAACCAGATATTCTATTCAAGCTTCTTAGTGGTTTCTAAACACAATCTGGATGAAGATGGTGATGAGTTAATTATGACTTCTAGGTCCTTCTCATAAGGTTTATTTTCAAGTTTCATACCTGCCATTGTGTATTCTTCTGTAGTCTCTCTGTTATAATTCAAGTGCTTAGACAATCTGTCTTCCCATCTAGCTTGGTATAATTTGCTAACTTAACCAGCTTGTTATTCATATTCCTGCTTTTAGTAAAAAACCTTCTACAGTGAGCCCTCATTTATCACGGTTAATCCGTTCCAGACTCTACCGTGATAAATGAATTTTCGCGAAGTAGGATGATTTATTTATAAATCGAATATTTTTGCAGTTAGAGTATAGAAAACCTGTTTACGACCTTCTAAATACGTTTTTTAACATTATTAGAGCCCTCTAGATATGAAATAACACACTTTAGTCACCATTACACTCGTATTACCCAATATATTAGACAAAATAAGAGAAAATAAGACATATTAGATGTTACAAATATATTATTACTAGGCCTCACCCGCCTTTTAAGGCGACCGACTTTTATCCTCAATTTGTGTGCGCTCCATGTGTACATCAGGCATGTAAGTGTAGGGAATGAGAACATTAAAGTGCCCATTCATAACATCTCCCGAAAACCTACGTTTTTTATCCCCTCGAGTGCATGTCCAAAGTCATACAGTATCAGCCCGAATCTGTACCGCTAAAGACGGAGTTTCATGCACTAAATAAGCTATAGATGAGAATAAGCAAGCACCATCTCCCCTGATATTTACTACGCGGTGAGGCATTTGTACTCCATCAACATTAATTATTTCCAGAGACATAATTTTGTCTATTTTTCCAGCGCATTGCGCACAAAAGCAAGGGGGCGATGGGAGCAGCAGAACTCTGCTCACATCGCGTCGCTTCGTACCGCAAGCCGCAAGTAGTAAGTCAGTGATAAGCGGAATACCGCTACGCTTTGCACTCACGGGACAGAAGGACAATCCTGACTGCTTTTATATAGTAGATTATTGTACTGTACATTTAATTACACACACACAGTTCTTACACACAACCACTAACCTATGAAGGCACAACATCAGTAGGAGAGTCTTCAGGTGGTGCAGTATATTCAGCAGGTGCATCGTTGTCTTCTTCTGCTGAAGGAGTACTAAGAGTAGGCAGTGGGTATCTGGGTGTGCGGCTGAAGAACATCTTGATAGGCAGTTGCTGGCGCTGTCTTTTCATATGCGTGAGGAGGCTTTTGTAGGGTATTGCCATCTTTGATCATATCCAAGAGTTTCACCTTCTCCTGGATAGCAAGCATCTTCCTCCGGCACTTAGTTTTATTGTCAGAAGGCTTAGAAAAAGCAGCACGTTTAGGAGCCATCGTGGGGCTTAGATAAAAGTTCTCAGAAAGCGCAGTCGTAGTGACGTAAGCGTGTATGAGAAAAAATCGCGATAGAGTGAAGCCACGAAAGTCGAAGCGTGATATAGCGAGGGATCACTGTATATGTAAAGTGTCTCTATAACTGAATGATTAGCATGGACAGCCTGTAACATGTGTGCCTAGCACAGTTACCAAGGAAACAATTAGATAATAATAATTAATACTATTTATTTTGCTCTCAGTAAGATTTCTTAAATGTTTTTTTTTACTTTACAAATAAATTTTTGTCGAAGACTTTTAATCTGTGTTAAATTTTTTGGGACCTTTAGATAAGATTACTGAGAAATGTGTGTTAAATATTATAACATTTATCTGTATTCTAATTGGAGCAATGTTTCTTGACTCTGTTGTGCAAATTAACCTAGTTTACTTTAGATCATTCCTTTGTTATCCACTCTGGTCTAGTAATACTGATCTGATTACATTAGGAGGCTTGCTCAGACTTGTTGTAATAAGTGACATTCAGCAGATGGAGCTATTTGTATCAGTTAACTCAAGTTTTCTTTAAGTTACTACAAATTTTCTTAACACAATCCAGATTAAGTCACTTAATTGTATTTATATGTTAGGAATAGCAGTGACTCTAGCACGGACCCCTGAGTTATACAACGTTTAAGATCATCTAATTCTGATAATGCTTCTCACTCCCAAATCCTTTGCTTTCTGTGTTTTAACCGATTTGTCACCCATCTTTGCACTGTGCCCTGAACTCCCTTTACTTTATATGAGGTCCAACTTTTCATGTGGGAAATGTTTTCAGAAAATATGCTGGTGTGCTCAAGGTGAATCCAATGAAGATTTATTTCCTGCCTCACAACTGATGCAGCCACTATAAGCAGAAGTCACTTCAGTACACATATACTGTGTCAGCATTTCCGTGTCGATCAAACACAGGAAGCTCTGCAGTTTACTTGTGACTGTACGCTGTAGGAAGATAATTAAGTTAATCAAGGTAAATAACATTTGATCTGGCTTTTATATAAGTAACATATAAATGTTTCTTATGTAAAGACCATCACAAAACATAATCACAAACAGGACTTTGCACAATACGTTGGTGAGCTCTGTAAGCCGTGCTGCTTCATTGGAGGACAGGTGTCGGGCAGACTAACTGGCAGGATGACGCCTGACCTCTTGGTGCATCCAAACGGTGCCATCTTTCGCCTTCACGCCTGGTGCAGCTGCATTGTTCTTATATGTGAGTGGACGTTTCTTTTGGGGTTGGGTGGGGGTTGCTTTTGTTCTTTCTCTGATGTAGAACCCTCGTCCTCATCCGAGTTCACCTCTGTTAGAGCACGTCTTTATTTGAAATCTAACAGTGTCAGATCGGGGCGAACGTGAACGCAACTGAAAGAATAAAACTGAATTAAAAAAAAGCTAACCTTTACATGTGCCATACATTTATACCGGCTGTTACAGACTCAAATCAGATCTATGTTTTTATTGTATAATGGTAACAATAAGAGCAGCTCACATTGTTAAAACAGAAATGTTTTTCACATTTTAGTAATAGTTGCCAAAATGTAGGCATGAAGTATATAATGTGTGAAGCCTAAAGTCCAAATATCAAATAAGCACTTTTACAAAAGATACAAGTATAACAAAACAAGTGCGCTTTTATTCAAGAATATAACCGAAGAAAAAAAAGTTGCCTTAGGGTAAGTCAATGACATGACTGTTTGGGTGGTGCAGCGGTAAGAACTGTTGACTCCTAATCAAGACTTCGCTGGTTCAATACTGGCTGCCTTCCAGACCAGGCCTCTGCCTCTTGAGTAGTGAGCTGCTCTTATTGTTAATATCTATATATATATAATTCACTAAGGGCACGCAAGACACACGCAAGACAGAGAGCCACGCCTGCCAACTCACAGAGGCCTGTCCGCCAACTCTAACAGAGCCCTGCCCGCCAACTGTAAGACCATGGGATACGCTCGACAGAGCCCCACCCGCCAACTCTAACCCTCCTCCCGCGTCATGGGATATGCATGATAGAGCCACGCCCGCCAACTTTAACCCTCCTTCCGCATCCACCGTCACTCTCGAGGCATGTGCACTGCCTGCTCATGTGCCTGCACGCAACAACTCACCAAACACAGCCTCAGTCGCTTTCGTCTGTGCTACAGTCCACATGCACCACTGAGCCACATTGACTTTTCATTGTTCTTTTCAGTTCCGGCTGCTTTTCTATATATATAATCGACCAAGTCGCCCGACCGTGGGGTACGCACGACAGAGCCCCGACTGCCCACTCTAACCCTCCTCCCGCGTCATGGGGAACGCACAACAGAGCCCTGTCCTCCAACTCTCACCCTCCTCCCACGTCCACCCTCACTCTCGAGGCATGTGCACTTCCGACTCCACTGAACAAATGATGCAATGTGAACATTGCCAGCAGTGCTTCAAAACAACTCGCGTTGTCAAGAAGAACTTGCAAATTCATTCCACTCACACCTTCAGTTGCACATTTTGTAACAAGGACTTCACGGCTGAGATGGATCTCCTCAACCATGTGCAAATCCATTCAACACAAACATTTGTCTGCAGCCACGCTGATGTGACATCACCTTCCCACTATCCTCTTACTGAAAAACATTAACAAACACATTTCACACCGGAATTTCAATGCAACATTTGCTCAAAAACCTTCACTCTCCAGAAATATCTCAAAGCACATTTAAACACACACTCCACTGAACAAACGCATTCCACACAGGTCTTTCAATGCACTATTTGTTCGAAAACGTTCCGACAGCAGAGATATCTCAACACACATTTAATATCACACTTCACTGAACAACTGTGTCTTTCAGGAAGTGTTCACACATCAATAATTATGCGGCGTATGCTACGCCGCGGGTTGGCTAGTTATACAATAAAAACATACATTTGATTTGCATCTGTAACAGCGGGTGTAAATTTATAGTACTTGTAAAATTTTGCATTTTTTTTTCCAGTTCATGCACCCACAACAACCCCCCCCCTTATTTAAAAACAGTGTAACAGAAAAACAGCAAAGACCAGAAAAAACAGAATTTTTTTTTTTTAATTCAGTTTTATTCTTCAGTGTTCCTGCTCATGCTGAATTAGTTTGCACTTTCTGGTCCATGATGTCAAAGCTGCACTGACAAAAAAGAGAGACATAGGTATATATGACATTTGCAACATTTTATGGCCTGTATAGTACATTTTGGAAAACATTGTGGCACAGATGCAACATTATTCATGCTGTTCATATTCATTCCCATACCTTTTATGTGGTTGTAGTCAGTGACCGCGTTTGTTTTTTTTCCCCCAATCTTGCCCAGTCCCTACATTTTGATACATGGTAGTGTTTCTTTTGTATTTCAGGAGATGCAGAGGAGAGAATAGTACAGAAAGATCAGTCCCACGCTATATACAATCGTCAAAATCAAATGTTAACAACTTCCACACACCCAACGACCATCTTTCCTACATTTACGATGTGTGTACCTGTTGCAAGTTTGTTATACCATCTCTTTATCTGAAAACAGCGTCAGATTGGGGGTTGGGGGTTGTGGGAGCGTGAACGTGAACATGACTGAGAGAATAAAATGGAAGAAAAAAAAAACACTAACTTTTACAAGTACTCTAAATTTATACTGGCTGTTACAGGCGCAAATCAAATGTATGTTTTTATTGTATAATATTAACACAGAACGCATGACGAAATATTTACCCTCTACAATTCTATGTACCTCACTTCCAGATAAACCACTTGAGGAATCTTCTTTGTGACTCACTGGGGGGGGGAGTTCTAAAGAATATGAATAAGCGAATTGTTTTGTTACAGAAATGTGCAGCTGTTGTTAAGTTTAATGTGATTGAAAAAATAAAAAAAAAAACAATTTTGCACTGAAATGTGGGGGATTTCAAAGAGAGTTACACGTTGTTACCGTGCTGAGTCTATGTACTTAAATGATAGTGGAAGACAAACAAATATTGGAATGTTAACTAGAGTTTGTTGTGAATTAAATAAGAGAACCCACTCCATTGGGGGTTTTGGATCTTGAAGAACTGGTCTTTGCATTTTTTGTCATATGTTGATTATAAATGTTAACATCATTATTTATTTATGCTATTATTTTTTTATTATTGTATTTTTTGACATTTCTGTAGCCCCATTTTTGTTTACTGTTTCAGATGCTTGTGCTGCCATTTTGTGTGTTTGTTATTGATTGCAGCCATGTTGTTGTTGATAATGGCACACAGTTGCTACGTTGTAACAGTCAAAAGCTGTGGCTCATGATATCATGACTGTGATTTTATTTTAGGTGGCATCATACTAATCCTGACATTCAACAGTTTGGATCGTATGGAAACATTTTGAAGCATTTTAACTAGTCACAAAATCTTGTTAAAGTGTAAGGACTTTGTGTGTGTTTCAAATGTAAGTTTAATTTGCATTTTAGTTAAGAACAGATCGATCACCACCCCGAGAGAGAGAGCAAGCCAAACGGCGTGAAATTTAAGGCTTGTAAACATACCTAAATTAATAAATTCTCTGTGCTTTATGAGCTTATTTTAAAATATTACTGATTAGATCCTGCCATGTTTTGAAAAAAGTCTGTACGGATCCTCTAACTGAGTATTTGATTTTTTCCAATTTCATTGATTTGCATTTTAGGTTTGGTGTTTTTGTTTCTATTGATGTTTTGGTTCAGAGCTATGCCTGATCTCTGACAATAGATTTCCATTTCCCTTCTCCTGTTTTTTCAATATACATTTGCCTTATTTCATCAAAGTATTTGATCTCAATCCATCCATTCTGTCTGTATGACTTTATTTAACATTTGTTTCAGGATTTGTTTAAATCTTTCTACGAAACTGTCATAATCGTGCTTTTTTGTGTTAGATTTTTTATAAATTATAATTGAGCTATTGTGAGATAGTTGAGACCCTTTGAGACCCTCCCCAATTGTGCTACATGACCTCCCTAATTGTGCTGCATGCTGAAATGCAGGTGACACATCTGTTGAGGATTGCTTGTTCATCGCCAAGGCAGCTACAGGTTTGCAGTGCCACCGAGGTAACTGCAAGTTCACAACCGTACTGTGTAATGCCTCTGTCACCCTATGTGGGAAACTCTAACCTGGCCACTGACCTGGCCCTGTTACTGCTTGTTTGCTGTGTCTGTGTTTACTGAAGTGGTAGCTCCCGTTTGACTAAATGCCCTGACTGTTTCTTTTTTAATTGAAAATAAAGTTGGTTTTCTTGAAGCCTTTGTCCTCAGTGTCTTCTTTCGGGAGCAAAGCAGAGACTCATTTGTCACACTATAAAAATGTTTTGACAGTGTTTTAGGAGTTTTAGAGATCAAAGAATCTCATGGCCAAATTTGTTTTCATACTTGATATGTTTTTAACAATGTTGAAAATAAGTATTTTTCTCCTGCAGCGCCATTTTCTTTTTCTTAAGGGCATAGCCCGAAAAGCATATGTGAATATTGCTATGTTGTTTTCAACCAGAAGTATGCAGCATGTTGACAGGACAAGACAAATATAAAGATTTGCGACAATATAGTGAACCTATATATTGTAAAGGTAAAATTAACTGCTGCTTTTCAGCATAAGAACATCACTAAGGATGTAAGTCTCAGATCAGACAATCCAAGATGGTAACACATCTGGTTAAATGCAAGCCAGGCAGGAAGAGTCAAGTCCAGGTGAACGGACAGCAGATGTGACATCAGTGGTGGTGAGGTTGTCAGTCATCTGGTCTGTAGAGGGTGGAATAGAAGAGGCCTTAGAATACAGTGCCACCCTGTGGACTAGTGAGGAATTACCACCACCAGAGCCTTTAAGCTGTCCCCAAGACACATGTGTGTGACAGTGTAAAGGTCGCATTGTGCACTTACTACCTGTCTTTGATTGAATTTAACCCAAAAGACCATTACATTTATTTTTTGTTGTTTGTGAGTTCCTAGTTAAGAAATATTTTTGCCCCAATTTTTTAATGTGATTTATGACTTTGGCTCAGGTTACACGTTCCTTTTTATTGTTTTTTCCACACTATTTCTTGACTATGATTCTTGAAACACTTCCTAAGGACGAAGGTTATTATAGTTTTGCCTTTTTATAATAGTTTTTATTTCTGCATTTTTTCTGACCTTACTTGGAAACTCAGTTTAGTTTTAGTTTTCCTTCATCGTGTATGTTTAGTTTTAGTTTAGTTTTTATTTCACAAAGACATCCATCCATCTATTATCCAAACCGCTATATTCTAACCACAAGGTTATGGGGAAAGACATTTCTATTTTATTTTTATATCTATTAGTTTCAGTTTTAATTTTAGTAATTATGGCATGGAGCTCCTACGGAGTTTAGTTTTGCGTCACAATCAGACAGAACTGTACACTTAACAGATTTGGATACAAGTTTAATGTTAGTGGAAGCTTACTACACTACATGGTTTACTATCTGTTTTTGTCTGATAAAAACAAGCATGATCAAAACTAGACAATGAATATGAACAATTTTACACAATTTTATAATTTTTAAAATATTTTCTCATGAAAATCATGGGGGCTTAGGAAGAACAGGGGTCTTCGGTTTGAATCAGTGTGCAGACCCTACCTAGCTTTTTGAGGGAAACAAAGAAAAACAAGCATGTAGTGTCAAGGTTAGGGGCAGTGAGACTTGAATAAGCCAACATAAAGGACAGTAAACCCATAAATGAACAGAGCAAGAGCAGGTAATAGGAATATAACAGGCATAAAAGGACAGAGACAGCATCTGAGATTAAGAACAATATATACATTATCTAAACCTGTTTATCCAGAGCAGGATCACAGGGAACCTGGAGCCTACCGCAGCAGGTTTGGATGTAAGGCAGGAAAAATCCCTGGTATGCAATATATATAAAAAGGATGATGTTAAGAACAAAAAGAATATAATTTTTCAACTATCTGTTTTGAGAGAGAGAGAAAACATTGAAAAAAAGGAGACAAATATTTAAAACTAGCAAAATACCTGCGCTTTGCAGCGGAGAAGTAGTGTGTTAAAGAAGTTATGAAAAAGAAAAGGAAACATTTTAAAAATAACGTGACATGATTGTCAATGTAATTGTTTTGTCACTGTTATGAGTGTTGCTGTCATCAAGGATTTGATTATCATTATTTCTTTCAATCAGGTTCGTATTTGGAGGACGTGTTGTGTTCAAATTGCATTCTGTGTTTGTCAACCGTTGTAAAGGTAACAGGTTTCATTCATCGAAGTGTTCACTACCCAAATCGCTACTTGTGAATCTAAGATGTTTAACATGCATTCCCGGTATTAACTTGTGAATTTGCCTGCGAATATTTAGCGGCAGCGTGTCTATGAACTTGTGGAATTGCTTGCGAGTATTCAGCGATAGCGTCTCTATGAAGTTGTGGATTTGTCTGCGAGTATTTAGCGACAGCATGTCTATTAACTTGTGGATTTTTCTGCGAGTATTTAGCGACAACATCTCTATGAACTTATGGATTTGCCTGCGAGCATTTAGCGACAGCATGTCTATTAACTTGTGGATTATTCTGCGAGTATTTGGCGGCAGTGTCACTAAGTTGTTTTCGTTTAGCTGCATCAGAAAATGTACCACGACGTCTGACACACCTCCTTTTTACTGTTTTCTCACAGCTTGGATTGCTGCTGTGATAATTGGCTTGAGTTTCATGGTTTGTTTCACTTACGTTAGTATTTGCAGGACTTGTGTTGAAGTGACATTCGGCATCTGTCAAGCATTGTAAGCATACAGCCGGCTTCATTGATAACTTCGCATCCAGCTTTTGAGTTGAAACATTCATAAACATCAAAGTGTTCACTACTCAAATCATCACCTGTGAATCTAAGATGTTTAAGAGGCATTGGCGGTTCTCCAAAGGTGTAAAATATTTGGCCATTTCGGTACACTTGAAAGCGACAACCGAACAATTCAGCGGCAGCCATCAACTCACATGCAGAAGCATAGGTGAAGGGCTTAAGCATTTCACTCTTATAGTGCCCCTGTGTAGTATAATTATCTCCTGTACCGTCATCAGTCCACACCTTGAACCTGTCCCAGTCATTCAATACATAAGACACAATGTTCCTCCGGATATCAAGAGTGAGCCTGATATGGCCGTGCAATATGTAACACTGAGAATGTAAAAGGCAGGCGGCATCTCCGGGCATGGAAACCACTCGGTAAGTGACAGTTCTTTGAGCTATGGTGATCACCTCGATAGACATGTTAATGGGGGTACGGTTGGAACGATAAAGGAAATGGGTACCTGAACAGTAAACTAAGTCTAAAATACCTACACAATAGCTATAATTGTAATAAACGAACAATAAAACAGCGGAGAAGCCGTGGATTAAATAAAAAGGCTGCAGTTATCAGCAGGGAGACGTGAATACCGTGGCGAAGCAAAGAAGGGAATGAAGAGACCGGAGCGATGGACGGCCTTATATGGGCAGGCAGTCAATTACATGGGAGGCGTGGGGATGGGGGACGTAATATAGACAGGCAACCAACTATGTGGGAGGTGTGGTGATGGGGGACGCAACGCTGCCTCACAAGGCGACCGAGCTGCAGGCTGTGGACATATATATGTACGTAAGTAGGATTCAGTTATGACCGTTACGCGTAGAATTTCAAAATGAAACCTGCTTAACTTTTGTAAGTAACCTGTAAGGAATGAGCCTGCCAAATTTCAGCCTTCTACACGGGAAGTTGGAGAATTAGTGATGAGTGAGTGAGTGAGTGAGTCAGTCAGTCAGTGAGGGCTTTGCCTTTTATTAGTATAGATATAATTCTGCTAATGGATTACTTTCACAATATCAGGTATTTTGAGTTGTGAATATGAACTAAAAAAGATAAATTGATAAATATGGAATAAATACAAAAACCCATTAATATGTTTAGTTTTTCATCACTTGGCAAAAGTGGTTGGTCAGCAACAATTTGCTGATCTTGTAGGATGATCTAGTCAGTCTCTCGATCAGTGCCGTTTTATTTTCAAAAACCGGGAGTGGTCTCCCCTAGACTTTCTTGTATACTCAGATATGGGGATGCATATTTGAGGAGCAAACAGCAAGACAATGATATATTTTAATATTATGTACATTAAGGAATCATCAACAACAAATCAAATTAATAATATATTGAACAATTATTATAAAAAGTAAAGTTGAATAAATCGGACATAGCTGCATGAATAAAAAAAAAATCGAGTACGTGTTCAGGTAAAGTACCACTTCCGGGTGATGGACAAGCACATTCTGATTTCAGCCATTTGAATTACATCTTGATATACAACAAGTGCAAAGAAAGGCGGAACATAAATCACTTTCTATTTCCCATGCTTTACGCGCCCGCATTCAGCTCGCTCTGTCACTGCAAATGCTGTATCAACAGCATTTCAACAGCATCCGTCACCAGCTGTTCACTGGATGAATATGTGTGGGCGGCTTGTGTTGGATGACTTTCTGTTTTAGAGTTAAAACTTACAAGGGTTAAAGACTAACGGCAAGAATATTCATTCAAAAAACAAAAACTAAAAGTATTTTCGGAAATTATTATTTTATTTCATTTAGTCTTTTCAGCTACTTTAATAGTTTCATTTAATTGTTTTTCATTTTGGTTTTGTTAATTATTTTATTTTAGTTTAAGAAAATGTTTTTTAATAATAGTTTCAGTTTTGAGTTTAGTTTTTGTTAACTATAATAACCTTGCTAAGCACTGTTGTTCTGACACTTGAATTAACATATTTGCCTTACAAGCATCTCCTGATTCAAATTTCTCTCAAAGCTGCTGCCTACCTCATGCATTCAGTACACAGACCGTCACACTAGGAATGATGAACAGAGGTTTTAATATGTTTAATATAAAAGACCTTGGCCTTTGGCTTTGGTCCCATGACAAAAACAGTGATACTTTCAAAAGGGACATCAATTAAAAGCAAAGGCAGTAGAGGAACCTGCTGGTGCTGGGGATCTGATTTAAGTGATGATCTGGGTAGGACGCTTTACCCTGGCCAGTAAAAGCGAATCATGATTTTTTCCAAAATATAATCATATCTCATAATGATATGGGTAGAGAATAAGTAGTTGTTTTCTCTCTAATAATTAACTATGTTGCAACCTAAAATATGGGCCTTGTGGTTGTCTCCCACAAAATAGGGGCCCTGTGGAAAATTCTTTGCAGTCATGTGACAGTTTGCCAAGATCACCCTGTTTTTCAATGTTTCTAGGAATCATCGATTCACTGCTGTCCTTTTCATAAAATCTGTACATTGTGATGTTGGGAAAATCACCTTTATATAGGATGGGAATTCTTGATGTTTCTGGTGCATCCACACATTTGGGTGGTTGTATGCCCTATATGGTACTGGCACCTTGTCCAAGCATAAAGTAATTATCCGTTTCTCTTTCTGACCAAGCACATGTTTGTGTACAATTCAGAAATTTCTTCTTACTTGCCCACTTTTGGTTTGTAGGGTCTGGTGTGGTATATCACTAGCAGGCTAATATGCCTGTACCTTGCTTTTCATATTAGGCTAGTCTCTAATAAGAACTATATACAGAGGACTCAGGAGAACCACTATCTATAGACATCAGGTGTTGCATTTTGCACATGAACTTTACCAGCACTGATAGATAAGACCCAGAATCTCTGTGGATGTAGGTGTGCATGTTATTGAAAATTATATATGAATAGTTTGGATCATCACTGCAGTGTTTTCAAAATGTCCTTTATTATAGCTGTACTGAGGGAGCCTGCATTTAAACAGCTTGGTTCATTACACCAGACTCAATAGACAAGGGAGAGTGTTTAGTTTATAAAGCCAGGATATTTGGCATAACATCCATTTGAAAGACTTCAATTTAAATCAGTCAGCATAAAATACATAAAATAATCCATAACACACCCTTTATCCTTGTTATGGCTTCTGGTGAGTAAGGCAGGATCAATCATGAGCCAAAAGCTATACCAAAAGAAATCTCTCAGTCCAAAAAACTTTGTTTTAAAAAGGTTTAGTGAAATTTCAAAGCAAACAGTCCACACAAGAATAAAGAAGGGTTATCACACATGTAGAATAAAAGACAAAAAAAGAAAAATGTTTCTTCTTGTTAAACTTGTTAAACTACAAATAAGGTTATTTCTCAATGCTTTACTCCACATTCAGTACATTCTAAACATATGGCTCTGCACATATACCACTGAGCACGTTAAGGCACGGTTTGAAACTGTGTGCCCTCCATGCCTTATACCCAGCAAGGCAGGTCACTAACTGAGACTAATCTGAAATCAGAGGGACAAGAAATAGCTACAATATTCAATTTTAATTCAGCTTATGGGGGTTATAAGAACTTCAAATATACTATGAACTACTTTATAGGCAAACCATTTAAATAACTAAGAAAATACTTCTATTAACTTAACATGACCTAAATAACTGGAAAATGGCTCTTACACTTTAGATCTAAAGGTCTCTAAATAGTTAGATTAAAAGTCTTTGGCAAACACCTTATCATTAGATAGGAATGCAAACTCTATTGTTAATAAAAATATCATATGATCTCATCATCTCTATGGTGAATGTGCCAGAAATGATCAATCAATACAGGGAATTTTGGTTACATGTAATGGCACACCCAGAAACACTCAGTAACACACATCAAAGGTTTTCCCAAACAATTCCACCCTTTTCGTTCTTTCAGAAAATTTTAGGTTAATTATTTGTACTTATCATAAAAAGGAAGCAATGTAATGTTCCAATTTCTGTTTTTTTTTTTCTATTTAAAACAGTAGCTGTCTTGAGTCCATGAGGTGCTCACTGGGGAATGGCCACACACTAGCTGGTCTTTAGTCCTCTATGTTCCATATCTCTGTTATTATAGTAATCAAGACTTTAACTTAGCTGCTCAGAGTGATGCTTTCATGAATAAGAATTCCTCCTAATTCATTGACTTCTAGCCCTACGAAGAAGTCTTTTTTTTAAGTTCAAATGTGAGCCAAGGCGGCTGAGCCTGATCAGTTTTCCTTTTTAATTATTTAAAAACTCTTTGAAGGAACAAATCAAACTACTTCATGTTTCATTAAACATGGTCATTCAGAAAAGTTTTTCATATTTAATTCTTTGAAGGTCAAACAGAACAAGCTCTCTAAACACTTTGAAGGTTTTTGGGGCCTACTGGGGTGTCATGACCCAGACATCTCTCTCCGCGCCAAAATGGCTGGTTTGCGGCTTAAATTAACAGAACAAGAAGACGGAGCCAGAAAGGACAATCTTAGAATCCTGGGTATCCCTTCAAACACAGAGAAAGGTGACATGCTGCAGTGTCTTGAGATGCATTGACACCTCTGGTTCTCACATCTTCCCAATTTCAAGCCTGAATGAAATAAGGGCCTACTGGATTTACTGAGAGAAGGCTAATTTAGTCCATAAATCACTCATGATCATAAAGTTCCTAGGGTACTCTGACCAGCAGACTGTCTTAAGAGAATCAAAGAAGACAAAGTCTGCTACCGCCGAAGGTGCCAAGATTATTTTTTTCCCCAATTACAGTGCATAGGCAGTGTAAGATCATGAGGCAATGTCTTCAGTCAAGAAAAAATCCGGGGACGTCAGCATTCAAGCTTTTCTTCTTTATCCTGCCAGTGTCTGCCTAATGCATGCTGGATCACAGCACCTTGTTTTAAATCCCAAGCTGACTATGGAGGGGATTGATATCTTTCTATTGACTGGGACCTGATCTTTCTGACTGGTTTGCACAGTCCCAATACTTATTTGTGAACAGCACTACCATAGCTAAGTTTAGAATGCTGATATAATATTCGTTTTATGTGACTGTTATTGTATTCTGCTGTGGCATGGTTGGGAGTTGGTGGTGGGGGATCAGTTATGTGGTTCTCGTCTTGCACTTTCCTTGATTCTGCCTTGAGCCAAAAACTTTTGTTTTTTAATTGTTTATTAGGGTTGTATGGGGTATAGGAGAGGTGGGTATTTAGAGATAGATGATGATAGGCTTTGTTATGTCTGTACTGCTCTGCTGCCTTGCATTCTTATCAATTTTGCTCATTGACTTTCTATTTTTTACTGTGGCTTTCTCTTTTCTATGTTATAATGGCTTATAATGGAGAATCTTAATATTCTCTCTTGGAATTTTGGAGCACTGTCTACCCCTCAGAAGAGATGGAGTGTTAACGATCTTCTACCGAAGCATAAAGCGAACATAGCTTTTCTTCAAGAAACATATCTATTATCTAAAGATGCATAGCACGTTGCTTTTAAGTGATATCTTCTTGCTGCCTCTTTCTCTGCATCCGCTTATAAAAGTTGCATTATGATTTTAGTTCAATGATCATTATGCCTTAAAGATTCTTGCTTCTGGGAGTGATGATGACAGAAGATGTTGCAAGTCTTTAGCTGAGCTGAATAAAACTTGTATGCTGCTCAATATGCACACACACAACATCATGTTTGTTGAAAAATGAGTAAGCACAGGAGATGGTGTATTGGACACAGTCTAGATCAGTGTTGGGCAGTGTTTTATCTTGGTAGAGTTATATATATATATTGCTCTACGTTCCCCTATTGTATTATTAATATGTAGCCTTAGAATGCCTAATCTCACAGACTTACCACTGTTTATAAGGTATTATTGCATATGCCTTTTCCCCAACTTCCCTTCTATATCTATAACCTCAGGCAATTAGATGTAGTAAAAAGACAAGCAGGAGTTAAGTTACACATAAAATAATGTATTACTGATAAAATTCGTAAATAATAAATAATAACAAAATGCAAAGTACATTTGAATATTGGCAACCATACAACCTGATAAAATGGTAAAGTGTAAATTAAGTGGCACACAGACTTGTAGTTACTTAAAATGTCTCTAGTTAAGGCATCATTGGTGCTCAGCTTTTAGCCACATGTCTTCAGCCAAAATGGCTGAAGCTGTGCTCTTCATTGTGTTGTCTTCAGTTCATGGTGTGATGGTCTTCTTCAGTTGTTAGCAAGAGAAAGATACTTCTACATCATCACATGTTAGCAAGAGAGATGCTTCTTCATCATATGTTGGTTAGAGAGAGAGAGAATGTGTTTGAGCAAGCAAATTTATAGGTTTTCTGTCCAATCCCTACAGCCAATCCAGACAGCCATATCTCAGACCAATGGGTGAAATAGAACATCTTAACACCTTCAACCCCCCAAGCTATATGTTAAACATCCTGGCTTCCTTGCAGGGGGTTGAAAGACTTTAGCAGAGAAATACTCATCAAACTGGTTTAAGACACATCCCCCCCAAATCCTGTCTTAAAATTACAAAGAAAAGTCGTAAGGGTGGCAAACACGAATACCTCTCACCAAAGTAACACTAAATTACATTGCTTTGCCTAAATTATAAATAAAGACATGCAAAACATTTATCAAGTTATATGCAAAATCTCACATCACAACAGGCAGGATACTCTAAAAAGTATTTAGCTACTGAATACAGTCCTTAATATATTCAGATTTGTATTCAGAGTGAATACTCAGAAAGTGTAATGTATTCTGACTACTATAAGAGTACTTTTCAAATACTTTCAGGATCTGTAGCCTAGTAGTTCATAAAAATTTCATAGCAAGTTAAACAAATTCAAATTAAATTGTGACCTGAAAATGCGTTCAGCTTTGTTCTTACTGTTTATCAAACATAAAGAAAATCAACTTTTTCATGAAACTTTTATTAATAAAAGTTGAATATTTAAAACAAAATGCCTGTAGCTCAGAATGAATTTGGCCATTTGACATTCTTGAGTTCTTCTTTTAAGAAATGAATTTAACATCTGTGTTATCGTCTATTTACCCTTTTCTTTGTCAAGTTTGCTATTGGATTGGTCTACTCCTGCACCCTAAATAATAACACACACGCATACATAGATACACATACACTCAGACCCTAACCACAACAGTGCCCTACGAATGACACACACAGTTGGCTAACTTTTAGCACTTAAAAAACACACAAATGCTTTAGGTATAACACAACTTGTCACTCTCTCAGCACATCAAGAGACTTATTTATTATCGGCACAAACAACATACGATGTTTTAAATAGACCTCAGACCTAAATATTACTTTTGGTCTCCAAGAAAATATTAAAACATACAAAGACTCAGTATCCTTGACTATAGACCATTTATCAGCCAAGAACACCTTCTTCTCGTACTGTCCCTAACTATTGAGTGGCGCCCTCATTTTCAGCCTTAAAACTCCACAGCACAAAGCTAAATGGCAAAATCTCTAGCTACTTCAGGTGCTCTTAGAAATCTACCTTATTACTTCAATCACTCTAGACATTAAGACAAAGCATAGAAAGATGAAACCAAGTTACAATTTATTAAAGAACAACAACAAGTAATTGAAAATAAGTTCGATAGTAAAGTCTGGATAAAATATCTTTAAAAAAGCTTACTGAAAGGAATCAGTGATGTTAAGGGTGAAAGTCCCAGGCGGCGTTTGATTTATTATTTATTGTTTATTAATGCTGTTAACTGACGATCGGATGAAAACTGGTCACACGTGTCTTTGTTTTGTTCTCTGACATTGCTCTTCCGTCGTCACTGTTTCTCTTCTTCTTCTGCTTCTGACGTTGCTTTCAAAATGAGGCATATTTATTATAAAGTTTCATGCCGTGGTTTCACAACACATGAATGTTCCATGCACCTGATTGGCTGGCTATCAATATGATGGATGAATTTTGCTCCCCAGGTAATAAAGTTCTTTGATATTGCCTCAGTTTTCCTTTCCCAGGCCGTAAACCCAATTGATGTCCCAGATGTCCATCTGTAAAGTAATCAATAGCCTGAGGTATCAGCTCAGGCTTACTTTCCCAGGCTGTAAACCAAATTAGCACTAAGCTATGAACAACTGTTATAAAAGTGAGGTATATGGAAGAGGATATGTCTTTTTTATTATAATGCCTCCTACATCTGAATTCATCTTATTCGGATTGAGCAAAATATAATACAGAATAAGATGTAGATTTTATACACCATAACAACATCCATCCATCCAATATCCAACCCACTATATCCTAACTACAGGGTCACGGGGTTCTGCTGGAGCCAATCCCAGTCAACACAGGGCGCAAGGCAGTAAACAAACCCCGGGCAGGGCGCCAGCCCACCGCAGGAACTTAACAACATTATCAATAAAAAAAGTCCAGTTATGCATTTTCACATAGTATACTTGCACCTAATAAAAGGTGAGCACATGTGTGTAAACTTCAGGATTCTCATTACAAAAATCAGGATCAGTGCGACATCCTCTTAAAGTACATCACAAATTACTGAAATTGGGTAAATAACATTCCAGAAAACCTGGATTTGACCAAACCTGTGTTTCTGAAACAGATTGAAACATAATTACGTGATCTGTGAGGGCAAAGATGTGGATAACTTGCTAATCCTGCTTTTTGGAATGGGATCAGGATTTCCCACTTCCAGTTACTGGGGGTTTCAGAGTTAATGCTCTGAAACTAACTTGAAAAAGAGCAGGTGTAATGTGAAGGATTAAAGCTTTGAGGCTAGAGCAGAGCATCCAACCATAAAATCAAATCATGTATATGTCCTGTCAGAAATACTGATCCCAGATGCAGTATTTAATAAACAGGAAATTCTGACAAAATGGTGAAAATGTTATATCCCTTCCTGAACGAACAACTGACAGAATAGCATAACTCCTTCAGCAGATTATGTCATGAGAAAAGTAATTTGACACCATTTGGATATTCTGGCATTCCCAGAGGAGTGTCTGCATGAACACTGGCAATATATAAGAAGGGTTAAAGTAGATATATTTTTTCCTACAAAGATTCAGATCTTTCAGGGTCTGCATCAATATGCTGCAGATGGTTTATGAATGTGTGGTTGCCAGTGCTATTTTTTCACTGTGGTGTGCTGAGGGAGCAACATGAAAGTAGCAGACATTAATAGACTAAACAAACTAAATCAGAATCCTGGCTCTGTGGTAAGAGAGAAACTGAACACCTTGGAAACTGTGGCAGATCAGAGAATGTCTAGATTTCATTTATTTAAAACACTAATTACCCAATTCATTGAGTTGTGGTTGGAGAGAGGAGTGTTTTCAGTAGTAGACTGACTAGCAAAGTGCTCTACTGAATGTCACAGGAAATCCTTCCTCCCCACAGCCATCAATCACCCACACTATAAGCTTTTTCCTTTTTCTCTGATGGATATCTCAGTACATTTTCAGCTGCTTAGATGTGCAATACCTTGTCCATTCTTCTCAGTGAATAACTTTCTGTTCTCAGAATGTGCAATATTTTCATTTAACTTCCAATATTATTATATGAAATACATCAAGCTCAGTATGCTTTTACTGTGTAGTACATTAGGGATTTTGTGAGATACCCATATGCATAGAATTTCTTGTATTTCATTAACATGTACCTGTAGGGCTTAGTAAATGATGATTTATTGTACCTTATTTTGATATTTATATTCTATTTATATTTTTATTTTACATGCTTATTTTTTATACTTGCTGTTAGTGTTATTTGTGCCCTTGTCTATGTGTACAGTTGTAACATAAATAATTTCATTCAGGGTTAATAAAGGCCTGGATCTTGTTTTTTTTTATTTTTTTTTATTAATTTTATTACAATCCATACAAAGCAATCAAGTTTTTACAAAGAGAAAAAATTAAAAACAGATCGATCCCCACCCCTGAGAGAGAGAGCAAGCCAAACGGCGTTAAATTTAAGGCTTGTAAACATACCTAAATTAATAAATTCTCTGTGCCTTATGAAATATTACTGATTAGATCCTGCCATGTTTTGAAAAAAGTCTGTACGGATCCTCTAACTGAGTATTTGATTTTTTCCAACTTCAAATAATATAACACATCGGTTTCCCACTGACTTAAAAGAGGAGAGTTTGGGTTTTTCCAGTTTATGAGAATAAGTCTACGTGCCAAAAGTGTAGTGAATGCAATCACAATTTGTTTGTCTTTCTCCGCTTTAAACCCATCTGGAAGAACACCAAACACAGCTGTTAATGGGTTTGGAGGGATTGTGAGTCCAAGGCTATCTGAAAGGTAATTAAAAATGTTTGTCCAGAATAATGTTAATTTGGTGCAAGACCAGAACATGTGACCTAGTGAGGCTGGGACTTGGTTGCAACGTTTGCAGGTTGGATCATGCCCTGGGAACATTTTGGAAAGTTTTAGTCGAGACAGATGTGCTCGATATATAATTTTGAGTTGTATGATTGTATGCTTTGCGCATATGGAGCTCGAGTGAATTCTCTGCATTGCTACTTTCCACTCCTTTTCTGATATATTAATTGAAAGATCTTTTTCCCAGTGTCTTCTTGGATCTTTGAAAGGGAGGGATTGTAAAATGATTTTATATATTGTAGAGATGGAGTCTAAGTCCTTGAGATTGAGCAATATTTTTTCCAGCATGGATGAGGGTGCAATATGAGGAAAATCTGGAAGGTTTTGTTTAACAAAGTTTCTGATTTGAAGATAGTGAAAGAAATGTGTAGCTGGAATGTTAAATTTGGAATGTAATTGTTCATAGGATGACAAGACGTCTATATAAAGATCTCTAAGCAAGTTAATTCCAAATTTTTTCCAGATATTAAAAACTGCATATGTTTGTGAAGGTTGAAAGAGGTGGTTCTCTTGCAGGGGTGCCACAGATAGAAGCTTCAATGCTTTCTACATTGGTTCCAGATTCTAAGTGAGTGGAGCACAATTGGGTTATTAGTGTATTGCCGATAACGTGTGTTTATTGGGGCACAGAGCAAGGAATACAAAGAAGTACTGCAGGATTTTACTTCTATTGCGGACCAAGCCTGTGTATGTTCTTCTATTTGTGTCCAGGTTCTTATCGCCTGTATATTTGCTGCCCAGTAATAAAACTGGAAGTTAGGAAGAGCCATGCCGCCTTCTGCCTTTTGTCTTTGTAAGGTCGCTCTTTTGATGCGTGGATGTTTTGAATTCCAAATAAATGAGGTTATTGTCGAATCTAATTGCCTAAAAAATGATTTATTAATGTATATTGGGATGTTTTGAAATAAAAAAAGGAGTTTAGGAAGAATATTCATCTTAACAGTGTTAATTCTTCCAGCTAGTGTGAGATGAAGGGTTGACCATCTATGCAAGTCTTGTTTAATTTTTTCCATGCAAACGGCGAAATTTTGTTGATATAGAGCTTTATGTTTACTTGTGATGTTTACCCCTAGGTATTTAAACTGTTCTGCAATGATAAAAGGTAGGGTATCTAATCTAATATTATATGCTTGAGAGTTCACTGGAAAGAGTACACTTTTATTCAGATTAATTCTGAGACCAGAGATCTTTTGAAATTCTGTGAGTGCTGCTAAGACTGCAGGCACGGAATTTTCTGGGTCTGATATATACAGTACCATGTCATCTGCATATAATGAAATTTTCTGTTCCAGTCCTTCTCTGCTAATCCCCTTTATCTGATCAGTATTTCGACAATGTATTGCCAGTGGTTCAATGGCAATCGCAAACAGCAGCGGTGACAAGGGGCATCCTTGTCTAGTGCCACGTTCTAGTTTAAAGTAGTCTGAGCAAATGTTGTTGATGCAAACTGAAGCTTCTGGGTTAGTATACAGTAATTTAATCCATGCACAGATGTTTGGGCCAAACCCAAACTTCTCCAATATAGTAAAAAGGTATTTCCATTCAATCATGTTGAATGCTTTTTCTGCATCTAATGATAATAATATTTCTGGGGTGTTTGATTTAGTTGGTGAGTATATTACATTAAACAGGCGTCGAAGATTGGAAGATAAGTGGCGGCCCCTAATAAATCCAGTTTGGTCTTGTGATATTACCGAGGGGAGCACTTTCTCCATTCTTCTGGCTAAGATTTTAGAGAGTATTTTAACGTTGTTATTCAGAAGTGAAATTGGTCTGTATGATGCACATTGTAATAAGTCCTTATTTTGTTTTGGAAAGACAGTGATTAGTGCTTGGCGAAAGGTTTGTGGAAGAGATTGGTTATCTCTGGCTTCTGTAAATGTTATTAATAAGAGGGGAGCTAGCTGAGCGGTGAATTTCTTGTAAAATTCTGCAGGGTAACCATCAGGGCCTGCTGCTTTCCCGCCTTGGAGTGATTTTATAGCGTCTAGTAATTCTGATAACGTCAGAGGTTTATCAAGTTCCTCCGCACTAAAAGCGTCTATTTGTGGTATCTGTAATGTATCTAGAAATGTATTAGATTGTGTATTGTCTTCTTTAAACTCAGTAGTATATAGGGATTTATAGTAGTCTCTGAAAGTATGCATTATATTTTTGTGTTCGACGATTTTATCTCCGTTCGTGCTAGTGATTACCGAGATTGCGTTGCGCACTTCTTGCTTGTGAATTTGTTGAGCTAAAAGCTTATTAGCTTTCTCCCCATGTTCATAGTAATGATGTCTGGATTTGTAAATTAGTTGTTCAGTTTCTTTAGTTGTCAAGAGGTTTAATTCCGAATGTAGAGCCTGCCTCCTCCTATGTAGAGTCTCGCTTGGTAGTCTGGCGTGTTCTTCATCTATTTTAGTAATTTCGCTTTTTATCTCTGCTACTTTCTTGGCTTCGGATTTATTTCTGTGGGAAAGATATGAGATAATCTGACCTCTTAAGAAGGCCTTAAGAGTTTCCCAGAGTATTCCTGCAGAGATCTCGGGGGATGTATTTGTCTCTAGAAAGAATTTGATTTATTTGGATATAAATTCCGTACAATTCTCGTCAGCTAATAGAAGCGGGTTGAGGCGCCATCTGCGGGGTGAGTGCATGGGGCTTAGTAATTTTAGCTCCAAGATCATAGGTGCATGGTCAGAAATATCAATAGCATCGTATTCGCAAGATTTAATCAACGGCAAGAAGTTATTGTCTATAAAGAAGTAATCAATCCTTGAGTAACAATGATGCACTGGTGAGTAGAAAGAATATGTTCTTGAATTTGGGTTTAAAAACCTCCTGGGGTCTGATAAATTGTGATCATTTATAAACTTTGCAATTATCTTTGCGGTGTTAGATGCCGTTCCCCCTGTTTTGGAAGTCCTATCTAAAAGTGGATTTAGAACACAATTGAAGTCCCCAGCCATTGTAACTTTCTTGGATCTTGGTTTTTGTATCCAGCACACTCACAAACCCAGACACTCAGACTCCTTCCTTAGTCTCACGAACGCCCCGATCAGAGCCTCCATTGACTCTGCAAAGATCACAGCATCGTCGGCAAAGTCAAGATCCGTTGAATCTTTCTGCACCAACAGATGCCCCACAGCCGCTGGACCCCACGGCCTTGTCCAACACCCAGTCCATACAAGCATTGAACAGAGTAGGAGCAAGAACACACCCCTGATGAACCCCAGAATCAACTGGGAACAATGCAGAAGTTCTGCCTCCACTCTACACAGCACTCACAGTACCAGTGTACAGGCCGGCCATGATATCCAGCAACCTCAAGGGGATACCGTGAACCCTCAGGATGTCCCACAGGGCAGCTCGATCAACTAAGTCGAACGCTTTGCGAAAATATTCGCCAAGATCCAGGCCTTTAATGACCTCTTGGGCACAGCCATCAGCAGTGTGTCTGTTTGCGGAGAGAGTGTCGACCTTGCTGAGAGTTTTACTTACCCTGGCAGTGACATTCATGTCTCTGGTGACTCTTCCTATGAAGTCAGTAAACGGATTGGGAGAGCATGGGGGGGTTATGAGGCCTCTGGAAATGGGTGTGTGGCACTCCCGATATTTATGCAAAAGGACGAACGTCCAAGTCTTTAAAGTCCTGGTGCTTCCTGTCTTGCATGGTTGCGAGACATGGATGCTATCCAGTGACCTGAGACGAAGACTGGACTCCTTTGGTACTGTGTCTGTCCGGAAAATCATTGGGTACCATTGGTTTGACTTTGTGTCGAATGAGCGGTTGCTCACAGAGTCCCGAATGAGCCACATTACCTGTATTGTGAGGGAGTGTCAGTTACGGTTCTATGGCCATGTGGCGTGTTTCCTCAAGGGTGATCCGGCTCGTAAGATCCTCATTGCTGGGGACCCGAGTGGCTGGACCAGGCCAAGGGGTCGCCCACATAACACCTGGCTGCGGCAGATAGAGGGTCATTTCTGGAGGGTGGGACTGGAATGCGTGTCTGCCTGGGGGGCGGTAAACCGGCATCCTGAGTTGTTTCGTTGTGTAGTGGGTGTGGCAACGTACTGTACCGGTGCATGCTCCCCAACTTGACTTGACTTGTTAATAAAGTTTTCTGATTCTAATTGTCATTCTACTTCTGAAACGTTAATATATTTGAGCAGCTTTCTAAAATGTGGCATATTCAGAATTAACACATTGTGGCTTTGAGCTCACATTGATGCAAATCATGGACATTTGCCTTTTTTAGTGCAGTTTTTTTACACAATACTGAAAATGGCACACACATCTACTAGTGCTGGGCGGTACACCGGTTCATACCAAAAAACGTTTTTTATTTTTGCTATGATATGGATTTTTCTAATATTGCAACACTGGTTTAAATATCCTAAACAACGTTCAGAACATGGCACAGCGGGAAACTGTTTAAGGCGGGGACCTTTTTCACTGCTGCACCGCAAAATAAGCATGCAACGTAGTACATGCGTTAGTGGAGGTATTGCACAGTGAAAAAAGACATTCTGAAACTGAAACTGTAACAGACGATAAAGTTTAATATGATGACACAGAAGAACTTTTGTCGAAAAAAGGAGCCATGTCTGTTGTCTGGAGATACTTTGATTTTAAAAGGTCGGATGTGGACCATTATGTTAAAATGTGTGACTACTGTTTCTATACTATTGGATAATACTGCAAGCCAAGCTGTACTTGTTTTATTTTTTTCTCAATACTTTGTAATGTACCTGGGTACTGTGTAATAGTATGACAACATGTTGAATTTATTTTCAACATTTCCACTTTAATCTTGATGCTTCTGACGAGAATAAAGTCGACATGTTGACTTTATTCTCGCCGTTTATGTCGAGATTAACTCTTTTAGGGCTAATTTTTTTTTTGTTTCTTATCTCCCAGGGCTGAATATTTTTCCAAAAACTAACATTTTTTAAAAAAGAACACAAAGCCATTGTTTAACATATTAAATCAACAAAAAATATTTACTTTTGACAAATGTTACTGTCTTGCATGTTGTATGAGCCTGCATACTCTATGATTTCACATACATATCACATACATTTTACACAGCAAAGTCCTGCAAAGTCTGATCTCGCTCAAAGCAGCCAATTTCAGTCATTGCCACATTGTACTGCTTACAATACGTGTTGCTTTGGTGCCTACTTTTCAATTGTCTGTTGCTGCACTTTCTCACATATATTGTTAGTGTGTACTGTAGAGAGACAAGTCACCCTTTTGCCACTGTGCCATTCCACTGCCACCAAGTTTTCTGCCCGCAAGAAAACCGTATTGTCACCTCTTTTCATCTTCTGAAACTTTATGAACTTTATGCATGGCATTATAGCCTGGCTCACCCCATGGGATTTGCTTCTGTTTATTACAGAAGTGAATAAAACTTTGCAGCAGCAGGTACCTATCACCATGCTGCATAACCTGTCCAAAGCCACCAGGGGACAAAGCACGTTTGGACCAATGCTCCCTGAAGTTATATCACCAGTTCTGTCCCATCTCTATTTGTAATACCACAGCATGCTTCATCTCGTCTTTTGTTGTGGGTTTACACTTTGAAAAACGAGAATGCGATGCAAACGCAGCCCGCGATTCAAACAATTTCTCTGCCTACCTGTTTATCTCGTCTGACGGTAGCTGAAAAGCAGCATCAGGAGAGAGCAGCCTGAAGTACAGCAGCTGGTGATCTGTCGTGTCCAACAGCAAGCCATGCCGTCTTGTGAAGTCCAGCAGCCAGATCGGCTCTCAACGGATAAATGTCTGTGTATTTATCCCACGCGAACCTTGCCGTAGATGCATCGGCTGCGCGAAGCGCTGAACTGGCAGCAGATCCGCTGGTGCGGCATCGGCTGGTGTTTGATCAGCTGATGCCGGCTTCTCACTCTCTTGCTTGATCTCCCGATCACTGTCAATAAAATCCGATTCTGAAAAATCAGTGTCCGACTCCGCGATAATGCGCAAAACATTGTCTGCCGAGTGTTTTCTTTTCTGCACTCGCTTCGCTCCCTCGTCACATGTGGATGCCATCTTGCCATTGTTTACATTTCGCAACTCACGCACACGCAAGGATTAGTTGCCGAGTTAACGAGTCTAGCATTTCTCCAAGCACAGAGGGAATGCCTGTGACGTGACAGTGAGATTTGTCGCCATTAACAGCTGATTATCGCCCTCTATCCCTGGATGTCGACTTTAGTCGGCATTCGCCCTCAACCCCTCCTGTCGACAAAAGTCGACATCCGCCCTAAAAGAGTTAAAGTCGACATGTTGACTTTATTCTCATAATTTATCATTAAAGTAGAACATTGTAAACTAAACTTCATCTTAAAATTATTTAATTTACAAAATTTTCTTTAAAACCTGTCAGAAGTTATGTAGCACATTAAATGCTTTGTGTTAAGTGTTCCCTGAGCCATGTTAATCATTACGTGCTTCTTAAACTGACTTCCTCTTGCACTAAGAGGAGGCGTAGGCAGCGATCACTGCACAGAATACATTAATTTCATGATATTCCTGCTCTCTGAACATTTAGAATGCTAAAATAAATACTTGATATTATTTTCATGATGAAATGCATTAAAGCATGTATTAATCATTGGGGGCACGGTGGCATGTAGGGTTCAGTGTTGCGTCGCAGCAAGTGGGTCCCGGGTGTTTTCTGCCTTGAATTTGCTTTTTTTTATCTGGGTTTACTTGGTGTTTCTAAGTCATGTATGATGTGGGGTTTTGTTATACTATGTTGACCATGCTAGTGTTTATGTACTGTATTGCTCGTATTCACCCTGTGATGTGCTGGCGCACTGTTCAGGGTTTGCTCCTGCCTCGCACACAATGCTTGCTGGGATGGGTGCAACCCTGAATGGATGGCTTAATTAAACATGTATAACAAAGATTTTTTTTAAAGATCTTAACACTCCGTGGTCTAAGTTTATAACTAGTTTTAATTTCACAAAGATGTTTATCGTGTGGTGATTGGTTATGTGGAAAAAGAAAAAGGAAGGATAGGAACTGGGGGTTTGGTACGTCAGACAGAGACAGCACGCATGCAATAAAGTAAGCCTGCTCAGTAGAACATCCATTGAATTGTATGTTCGTGTCTCTGACCACCAGATCACGAAACCAATATTTACACAATATTTAAGTTAAACCTATGCGATACCCATTCATACATCAAGTGTTTTGGAGCCTTGTCACACATGCCATAAAGTTCTCTACACTGAACATACACCTGGGGACCCCTTACTCCGAGGGAGCAGCACTACTGCCACACTACCATACGTGTTTAATACCTGCTTTAATGCATTTAATCATGAAAAATTATCTTAGCATTCTACATTTTGAGAGAGCAGGAATATCATGAAGTGAATGTATTCTGTGCGGCGATTGCTGCCTACACCTCCTTAGTGCAAAAGGAAGTCAGTTTAAAAAGCTCGTAGCGATTAACAACTGGGTCGGGGAACACTTAACACAAAGCATTTAATGTGATACATAACTTATGACGGGGTTTGAGAAAATCTAGTAAATTAAACATTGATTTTAGGATGAAGTTTAATTTACGACATTCTACTTTAATGACAAAATAAACTATGAGAATAAAGTGGTAATGTCGAATTTAATCTTGACATAAACGGCGAGAATAAAGTAGAAATAAAGTAGAAGCGTTGAGATTAAAGTGGAAATGTTGAGAATAAAGTCAACATGTCAACTTTATTCTCGACATATAGTATTTTTTTCTTCACTGTGGCCCTAATATGCTTCTGTAGGGCTATACCACAAATAGTATTATAAATGCAATTTGCAGTTTTATTATTTATGTATATAGCTTAGCTTGAAACAAGGTCCATATTAATGCAGTTTGCCTTAATGATGGTTCAGTTGGTTAAGATGTCATCACAAAATTGCACTTGTTTTGTTTTATTTTATTTTAATTTGGTGAATACTGTGTAATGCACAGGGCTTGAAGTCTTTGAAGTAATAGTATTATTACTGGAAGTTGCACATTATTTATTTTATTTTATTATTTATTAGTTTAAATATTATGCAGTTTAATGATGGTGAAGTTGTTTAAAAAGTCACTTTAACATGTCAGTGGACAGAGATTGTTAACATTAACAAAGTGTAGTTGGTTTACAAAAAATATTTACTATTTATTCCTTTTCTAAGACATGTTCAGTGCAATACAACTTTTGACAAGCACCTCTGGATATTTTACTAAGTCTAAATTCCTCTTTGGATGGTTGAAAATATGTTGTCAAAATTATAGTTTAAGTTGTTTGCAAACTTTGTTCAATAAAAAGGCTCTATATTTTGACTGCATCTGTCATGCAATGTGATTCCTTCTCTTCATTAGTGCCACCCCCTTGAAAACTATAACTTTATGGGGCAATGCAAACCTGTATTAATACTTGTGTGCACATTAAATTTTTTTTGTACAATGTACAATTCTCATGAAAGTGGAATAGGTTATTCTTAGCCAGTAATTGCAGTGGAAAATGTGGTTAACATCCACTCATGCATAGGAAAAAAATACGGTCCAATACCGTAAAACCGGTATAATTTTGAAAAATACCGTGATATAGAATTTTGGTCATACCGCCCAGCACTAATATCTACAAAAGGGAAGTAGCATCTGCACACACAAGGGGCTGTGTTCCTGAAAAAGAAATAAATAACCACCATTGAAGAAGAATTCCACAGATTCTAGGGTATTACAATCAAATTTAATCAAATGTGGCACTTCTGAGCAATAATCTATATATATAATTTACTAAGGCAAGACACCCATGGAGAGCACGGCGGAAGGGGCATGGATTCATTAAGCCGCCGACAAGTAAGACATCTATGGCGCACGCAGGAAGGAGCCACGCCCACCAACTCCAAGACCATTGGATATGACGACAACTCGCAGAGCCACGCCCACCAACTCGGACGTGACGACACAGAAAAAACGGCGTCATTTATATTCGTCTGTCGTAGAGGCCACATGCACCTACGAGCCACGTTGACTGTTCATAGGGGCATGTTTGTCGCGGAGGTGAATCGCCATATGCAGCGTGTAAAACGGTTTGTGAGGGGTATCCCAAGGGATCCTTAAAACAATCCTTTACAACTGACGTTAAAACACAATAAAGTAAGCAGTCTTTAAAAACCGAGTTTTCGGTTACGATGCACGACCGCGTGCACCATAGCAAACTGTTTTACACGCTACATACAGCAATTCTCATCCGCGACCAACATGCATCTTCTTCACTCACGGACAATTATATGTTGCTCTCTCCAGAGTTCCATCTTTTCATTCACTTTCTGTTGTATCCTCAAACCCTCCCTTTTTAGACAACTGTGTCTTTCCAGAAGTGTTCAACCATCAATAAATAATTATGCGGCGTTTGTTATGCTGCGGGTTCACTATTGTGTTGTATTTTGCTCTCTCCAGAGTTCCATCTTTTCATTCACTTACTGTTGTATTCTCACACCAACCCGTTTTAGACAACCGTGTCTTTCCAGAAGTGTTTAGCATTCAATAAATAATTATGAATGAGATTGAGCATGTGTCGACCCAGCGCAGAGAGGTGTGGGTAAGCCGTTGAACCCCATTCGGGCTGCAAACCGTCGAATTCCCACTAAGTGCGACTCATACGCTCCCACTGGTTACTTCCCTACCCTTTGTACACACCCCCCTCGCTACTACCGTGGTCGGGTGTCTTGGTGGATTATATATAGAAAAGCAGCCAAAACCGCACAGAGCAATGAAAAGTCTACGTGAGTCACAGGTGCATCTGGACTGTGCAAAGACGACAACGACTCAAGTGACGAGTTGGAGGTGGGCACATGAGCATACTGAACGAGAAATCAGCAGACTAGCATGACGAAGGGAGCGGAATGGACGTCCTTCTCTTCTCCTCACCTTCCACCCTCTGTGCCTGAGTGCCGTCCAACCCCATCCTTCCGTCTGGCAGGAGAAGGTGCGATGGCGGTCCGCCAGTTTTCAGTCACGGATGATTGTGTGTTGGTTCGTTCTGTGCATTGTTACAATGTTGCTTTTCTTGCTGATTTATTACATTACCGATTTTTCAAATGTTAATTTTCTCCCTGTGCTTAAAAACCATTAAAAAACCGGCCTGATTATGTGGCGTATGGTACGCCGCGGGTTGGCTAGTAACTAATAATAGACTTGCTGGTGGAACAAGCTACCCACCTTACCATTCTGCACAGTCCCCTATTCATCAGGTACCTACAGTATACCTGATATACTTTATTAATGCAGTTTTAGTTCAAGGTTTTTTGATATCATTAATATTGCAAAAATTGAAAGTGATGCTTTCTTCTTCTTCTTCTTTCAGCTGCTCCTGTTAGGGGTCACCACAGCGGATCATCTACTTCCATACCCTTCCGTCTACTGGATCTTGTTCTGTTACACCAATCACCTGCATGTCCTCTCTCACTATATCCATAAACCTTCTCTTAGGCCTTCCTCTTTTTCTCTTGCCTGACAGCTCTGTCCTTAGCACCCTTTCTTCCAAAATACTCAGCATCTCTCCTCTGCACACATCCAAACCAACGCAATCTTGCCTATCTGACCGTCCAACTTGAGCTGACCCTCTAATGTACTCATTTCTAATCCTATCCATCCTTGTCACACCCAATGCAAATCTTAGAATCTTTTAACTCTGCTACCTCCAGCTCTGTCTTCTGCTTTCTGGTCAGTGCCACCGTCTCCAACCCATATAACATAGCTGGTCTCACTACCGTCATGTAGACCTTTCACTCTTCTCCACCCATTCCACCCTGCCTGCACTCTCTTTTTCACCTCTCTTCCACAATCCCCATTACTCAGTACTGTTGATCCCAAGTATTTAAACTCATCCACCTTCGCCAACTCTACTCCTTGCATCTTCAACAGTCCACTGACCTCCGTTTCATTTACACACATGTATTCTGTCTTGTTCCTCCTGACCTTCATTCCTCTCCTCCTCTAGAGCATATCTCCACCTCTCCAAGGTCTCCTCAACCTGTTCCCTACTATTGCTAAAGATCACAATGTCATCAGTAAACATCATAGTCCACGGGGACTCCTGTCTAATCTCGTCTGTCAACCTGTCCATCAGCATTGCAAATAAGAAAAGGTTTAGAGCCCTTGAGGGTCACGTTTCCCTCGTACATATTCTGTACATCTCTTACATACTTATCTGCCTCTCCCGACTTCCTCATACAATACCACAACTCCTCTCGAAGCACCCTTTCATATGCTTTCTCCAGGTCCACAAAGATGCAATGCAACTCCTTCTGGCCTTTTCTATACTTCTCCATCAACACAGTCAGTGCAAACATCGCATCTCTGGTGCTCTTTCTTGGCATGAAACCATACAGCTGCTCACTAATCATCACCTCACTTCTTAACCTAGCTTCCACTACTCTTTCCCATAACTTCATGCTGTGGCTCATCAAATTTATTTCCCTGTAGTTACTACAGTCCTGCACATCCTATTTATTCTTAAATATCGGTACTAGTACACTCCTCCACTCCTCAGGCATCTTTTCACTTTCCAAGATTCCATTAAACAATCTGGTTAAAAACTCCACTGCCATCTCTCCTAAACACCTCCATGCTTCCACAGGTATGTCATCTGCATCAACAGCTTTTCCATTCTTCATCCTCTTCATAGCTATCCTTATTTCCTCCTTGCTAATCCGTTGCACTTCCTGATTCACTATCTCCACATCATCCAACCTCTTCTCTCTCTCATTCTCTTCATTCATCAGCCTCTTGAAGTACTCTTTCCATCTGCTCAACACACTCTCCTCGCTTGCAAGTACATTTCCATCTTTATCCTTTATTACCCTAACCTGTTGCAAATCTTTCCCAGCTCGGTCCCTCTGTCTAGCCAATTGGTACACGTCCTTTTCTCCCTCCTTAGTGTCCAACCTCTCATACAACTCATCATATGCCTTTTCTTTAGCCTCTGCCACCTCTCTCTTCACCTTATACCTTATCTCCTTATACTCTTGTCTACTTTCTGCATCTCTCTGACTATCTCACTTCTTCTTTGCCATCCTCTTCCTCTGTATACTCTCCTGTACTTTCCCATTCCACTACCAGGTTTCCTTTTCCTCCTTCCTCTGTCCAGATGTCACGCCAAGCACCCCTCTTGCTGTCACCCTTACTACATCTGCTGTAGTTCCCCAACTGTCTGGTAATTATTCACTACCACCCAGTGCCTGTCTCACCTTCTCCCTAAACTCAACCTTGCAGTCTTCCTTTTTCAACTTCCACCATTTGATCCTTGGCTCTGCCTTCATTCTCTTCCTCTTCTTGATCGCCAACATCATCCTACAGATCAACATCCTATGGTGCGTAACTACACTTTTCCCTGACACCAATTTGCAGTCTTCAATCTCCATCAGATTTACTCTTCTGCATAGAATGTAATCTACCTGTGTGCATCTTCCTCCACTCTTGTACATCACCCTATGTTCCTCCCGCTCCTTAAAATACATATTCACCACAGCCATGTCCATCCTTTTTGCAAAATCCACAATCCTCTGACCTTCTTCATTCCTTTCCTTGACACCATACCTACCCATCACCTCCTCGTCTACTCTGTTGCCTTCACCAACATGTCCATTGAAATCCACTACAATCACCATTTTCTGTCCCTTGGGTACACTATTCATCACTTAATCCAACTCACTCCAAAAATCTTCTTTCTCATCCATTGCACACCCCACTTGCGGGGGGCATATGCACTAACAACATTCATCATCACACCTCCAATTTTCAGCTTCATAATCATTACTCTGTCTGACACTCTTTTCACCTCCAAAACACTCTTGACATACTGTTCCTTCAGAATAACCCCTACTCCATTTCTCCTCCTATCTACATCATGATAGAACAATTTGATTCCACCTTTGATCCACCTGGCCTTACTCCCCTTCCATTTAGTCTCTTGCACGCACAATATGTCAACCTTCCTTCTCTCCATCATATCTGCTAACTTTCTCCCCTTACCAGTCATATTGCCAAACATTCAAAGTTCCTACCCTCAATTCCACTCTGTTTACCTTCCTCATCTCCTCCTGCCTCCAGAACGTCTCCCTCCTCTTCTTCTTCGGCAAAGAGTAGCCCAATTTCTGTCAGCATCCTGCCAACTGTGCTGGTGGCGGTCGTTGTTAATCTGGGGCTCGACCGATCCGGCATGGAAATTTGTATTGTTGTCCAAATGTTGATTTGGCAAAATTTTACACTGGATGCCCTTCCTGACATAACCCTCCCCATTTATCCGGGATTGGGACCAGCACGAAGAAACACGCAGGTTTGTGCATCCCCTGTGGCTGGGTTGAAAGTGATGATTTCTTGAGGGCATATAATGTTTCAAGTAAAATAATATCACCAGTGGTACATTTTGCATAATACAACAATTTACCACACAAAGTCTACACCAATTCCACTGTAACCGTTTTATGCATTCTTTCTTTCAGTAATATTGGTTATGATTTCAGTAATATTCCTCCACACTATCTCCCTTTACTTGGAAGCTGTTGCTTCTCTTTTATTGGACGAGTCTTTATGCATTCCCACCTTATGTCTTGCATCCACTGGAATGAAAGGCGTCCCTTGTTTTTCAGACTTGTAGTGCTTGGTTGATGACCTGTTCAGTGTGTGACACATAAGGGCTTGTGAATTTTGCAGTGAATGCTTGTTAATCCAGACAAATGTAAAGCAACAACAAATGGCTTCCAGAAAACTAGATAGAGAGAACAAGATTTATGTAAGAGTTTAGCTCACTTAGAAATCAAATAGAAACAGCAAAAATCAACCATTTTCCATCTACAGAACTGTTCCAGTATGAGAGAGAGTACAAACACTAGACTTCCTAGTAGAAAACATTTAGAACTAAATCTCCAAAATGCTTGAACATTATATTAACCAATTACACACATGATACATTTAGCAAACGAGTGAGACTTAAGGTGAAAAAATGCTGAAACAGTGAGTGCTGGAGAGAGGCTAGGTATCTGTGAAATGCCCGGAGGCTACAGCAGGGTATAGCATTGCCTAAATATAACTTCGTTTGTTTGCATTTAGCATAGTGTTCAGCACATGGCAAACTTAAGTTTTGCTTTTGAAACTTTCTGAAATTTTTTTTTAATAGTTTCTGCTGATTAAATCCACAGATACAGAGATCTTATTTTAAAACATTCAGTATTCCATTTCATAAAGTAACTGCATTCTTAAATACATCGTTAAAAATGCACCATGAGCTAAATCCAGAATACTTCTGAATATGTAACGTTGGTACCACCTGTCCCTGAGTTTCTGAAAGGTATCGTGCATTCATCAGCGAGCATAGTAGAGCAGCAATGGGGTTCTACAGAAAACCGCTGTTATTTAGTGACAGTAAACATTAACCAAGAAAAAAAAACAGCCATGGGAACAGTGAATTTCTAATGAAATTTAAAGAATAGATCAAGTGAACAAAAACAATTAGGCTCCACATTTCCAATTTCACTTTTCAAAAAAGAATATTGTTCAGGCATTTCTCTCCCTTTAGTATTTAGTCTCATGTCTTCAACCATTTACAAGAGTGATTGATATTTCACTGTGTCTCAGGTTTATCATTCTATAGGTGATTCATGCAAGACACATTTAATGTCTTCCCAAATAAAATCCCTTAAATTGTCTCAAAATAGTTGGATAGATACTTTATTAATCCCAAGGGGAGATTCACATAATCCAGCAGCAGTATACTGATACAAAAAACAATATTAAAGAGTAATAAAAATGCATGTAAAAACAGACAATAACTTTGAATAATGTTAGCATTTACTCCCCCGGGTGGAATTGAAGAGTCTCATTGTTTGGGGGAGGAACGATCTCCTCAGTCTGTCAGTGGAGCAAGACAGTGACAAAAGTCTGTCACTGAAGCTACTCCTCTGCCTGGAGATGACACTGTTCAGTGGATGCAGTGGATTCTTCATGATTGACAGGAGTTTGCTTAATGCCCATCGCTCTGCTACAGATGTTAAACTGTCCAACTTTATTCCTACAATAGAGCCTGCCTTCTTAAAAAGTTTCTCCAGGCGTGAGACATCCTTCTTCTTTATGCTGCCTCCCCAGCACACCACCGCGTAGAAGAGGGCACTTGCCACAACCGTCTGGTAGAACATCTGCAGCATCTTATTGCAGAGGTTGAAGGGCGCCAACCTTCTAAGAAAGTATAGACGGCTCTGACCTTTCTTACACAGAGCATCAGTATTGGCAGTCCAGTCCAATTTGTCATCCAGCTGCACTCCCAGGTATTTATAGGTCTGTACCCTCTGCACACAGTCTCCTCTGATGATCACAGGGTCCATAAGGGGCCTGAGCCTCCTGAACTCCACCACCAGTTCCTTGGTCTTGCTGGTGTTCAGGTGTAAGTGGTTTGAGTCACACCATTTAACAAAGTCTTTGATTAGCTTCCTGTACTACTCCTCCTGCCCACTCCTGATGCAGCCCACAATAGCAGTGTCATCAGCGAACTTTTGCACGTGGCAAGACTCCGAGTCGTATTGGAAGTCTGATGTATATAGGCTGAACAGGACTGGAGAAAGTACAGCTCCCTGCGGTGCTCCTTTGCAGGTCTGACATTGTGGTCAGCAACAGTTCTCAAGACGCACATACTGAGGTCTGTCTGTAAGATAGTCCACGATCCATGCCACCAGGTGTGAGTCTTCTCCCATCTCAGTCAGCTTGTCCCTAAGGAACAGAGGTTGGATGGTGTTGAAGGCGCTAGAGAAGTCCAAAAACATAATTCTTACAGCACTACTGCCTCTGTCCAAGTGGGAGAGGGATCGGTGTAGCATATAGATGATGGCATCCTCCGCTCCCACCTTCTCCTGGTATGCGAACTGCAGAGGGTCGAGGGCGTGGTGGACCTGTGGCCTCAGGTGGTGAAGCAGCAGCTGCTCCATGGTCTTCATCACGTGTGACGTCCGAGCAACTGGCCGGAAGTCATTTAGCTCACTAGGGCGTGATACCTTTGGGACTGAGGTGATAAAAGATGTTTTCCAAAGCCTCGGGACTCTCCCCTGTTCCAGGCTCAGGTTGAAGATGCGCTGTAGAGGACTCCCCAGTTCCAACACACAGGCCTTCAGCAGTCGTGGTGATACACCATCTGGACCTGCTGCTTTGCTGGCACGAAGTCTCAGCTCTCTGCTCACCTGTGCTGCTGTAATTGTGGGTGGGGATGTCTCACCTATGCTGGTATCAGCAGAAGGATGGTTGGAGGATGAAGTACTCTGAGGTGAGAGTGGGTTAGGGTGGTCAAACCTGTTAAAGAAGTTGTTCATTTGGTTTGCTCTCTCCACGTCTCTCTCGATGGTGGCACCCCGCTTCGAGCTGCAGCCAGTGATAATCTTCATCCCATCCCACACTTCCTTCATGCTGTTATTCTGCAACTTCTGCTCCAGCTTTCTCCTGTACTGCTCTTTCGCCGCCCTGAGCTGGACTCGGAGTTCCTTCTGCACGCGCTTGAGCTCATGCTGATCATCGTCTTTAAAAGCCCTTTTCTTTTGGTTCAAAAGGCCCTTGATGTCACTTGTAATCCATGGCTTGTTGTTAGCATAGCAGCGTACTGTTCGTACTGGAACTACAATGTCCATACAGAAGTTGATGTAATCAGTTATCCAGTCAACAGCCTCTTCAATGTTCTTACTATGTGACCCCAGCAGTATATCCCAGTCTGTAGTTCCAAAGCAGTCTCTCAGAGCCTGCTCTGCCTCAGGGGACCACTTCCTGAATGATCGTGTTGTTGTAGGTAGCACCTTCACTCTTGGTTTGTAGTGAGGCTGAAGCAGAACCAGGTTATGATCTGCTTTCCCAAGCGCAGGCAGCGGGGTGGCGCTGTATGCGTCCTTAACGTTTGCATACAGTAGGTCAATAGTCCTATTTCCCCGGGTGTTACAGTCCACATACTGGAAGAAGGAAGGTTAATGTTTTATCCAGCGTTACATGCTTAAAGTCTTCAGAGATTAGTACAAGTGCCTCAGGGTGCTGCGTTTGTAACTTAGCAACTGCGGAATGGATGATGTCACTCACTATCTCCACGTTCGCTTGAGGGGGGATGTAAACAATGACAACAATCAAGTGTCCAAACTCTCTGGGCAAGTAATAGGGACGCAGACTTACGGCCAACAGTTCGATGTCCCTGCAGCAATTGGAGATTTTATCGTTTATATGTCCAGAGTTGCACCATCTTGTATTCACATAGAGAGCGAGTCCTCCTTTTTTCCGCTTCCCACAGGTAGTTGTGTCTCTGTCCGCTCTAACTGTGCTAAACCCGGGTAGCTCCACGTTAGCATCTGGGATGGTAGTTGTTAGCCACGTTTCACTAAAACACAGCAAGCTGCATTCTCTGTAGGTTCTGACATTTTTCACCAGCAGAGCCAGTTTGTCGATCTTATTTGGTAGTGAGTTCACATTTCCCAGGAAAACGGAAATTTATTAAAAATCAAAAACTGAAATCTCTCCTATATATAAACTGCTCAATAAAAGTAAACGAACACTTTAATGGGAAAAAAATGCTGGATATCTGTACTGAAATGGACTGGGTAATATGTTAGGAACAAAAAGATGCCACATCGTTTGATGGAAATGAAAATTGTCAGCCTACAGAGGGCTGAATTCAAAGACACTCCAAAAATCAAAGTGAAGAAATGATGCGGCAGGCTAGTCCATTTTGCCAAAATTTCATTGCAGCAGCAGAAAATTGTACTCAGTAGTTTGTATGGCCCCCACGTGCTTGTATGCATGCCTGACAACGTTGAATGTGATTGTTTGACCACTTGACATGGTAGAGAGGAAAACAAAAAAACTCTATGATGGGATGATATTGATTGTAAGTAGGCGTGTCTTGTAAGAATCTCATTTTCAATGTCATCGTGAGACGGTCCTGGGTCAATCTCTTGACACAATGTCTCATGTTTAAGGTCTCTGCAAGATGCTCCGTGGCCATTCTCTTTCGTCTCGCGGGTCTTTTAAGTGTCTTCCGTGATCTTAACGTGAAGATCAGGTCTTGTATCCCTAGTGTTTCTCTCCAGGATTTTTTTTGTAATAGAGAGATAATAACAATATGCAAAGTACATTTAAATATTGGCAACCATATAACCTGATTAAATGGTGATGTGTAGTTTCAGGTGGCAACTTGTAGTTACTTAAAATGTCTCTAAGACATCATTTTGTGGTCAGCTTTCTTCAGAACAGGTTGCATGCCTGTCTTAATATGCCTGCCCAGCTGTGCTCTTCATTGTGTTCTCCTTTCAGTTCATGGATCAGTTTGGTAAGAGAGAGAGATGCTACTTCATCAGATGTTAGTAAGAGAGAAAGTGAGGTTAACCAAGCAAATTTTATAGATGTTCTGTCCAACCCCTACAGCCAATAGGATGTCATGGTACTTAAGGACTTCTGATACAAGCCAGTTCCAAACAGCCATACTTCAGACCAATGGGGGAGTAGAACATCTTAACACCTGCCACCCCTCAAGACCATATGTTAAGGTAAAGCTTGGCAGTTAGGCAACCTGGCTTTGTGTGGGGGATGAGAGAGAGACTGTAGCAGAGAAACATTTGTTTCAAGCACTTCCACCAACTCTGTCGTAAAATTCACTTTTGTGACTTAGTTCTGCCTAAATTACAAATAAAGACATACAAAATATTTATCAACTTACTGTATATGCAAAATCTCACATCACAACACTCCACCCCGATAAATCTTTTGTACAATGTCTTTATAATTAAACAGTCTTAATTGTTTGCAGGGTCTGTTGCATAACTTTTGCTTTGATTTGCAGTATTTGCTCTCCCAGTGTTAAAAGTTGTGCGTAACCATTTGTCCATTACATATCTTCTTTATGTCAAAAACAATGTGAAGAACTTGGATGCGCTCCTGATGACTTGTATCTGCTGCGGCTTGCTTCAACTGTTTGTTTAGCTTTCTGCAGTCTTCATATGTCATCAGATCTGGTTGTTCAAAATGAGACAAGTCCACACCTTCCACTAAACTAGCCCATTGAAATTTAAGTCTATTGTGTGAATTGTTAATCTGTGCTGATTTAGTGTCTAACTGCTAATTACACTCCTGTCCCAAACTATCTGTTTAAGCATATGTAGCTGTACACTTAACATAAAAGTTTGAAAGATAACATGCCACAGATGCCAGTACAACCACTTCTGCCCAAATGAGAGCATATGTACCACTGCATAAACTGTCCATATGACTTGCAAATGTCAATTTGATTGCCATTCAAACTCACCAGCTTGTTTGCCTTCTATCTGATTTCTTTGTCCTAAATCAAATTTCAGTGCAGCACTGGTTACCTTTCCGAACAGTGGTGAAATATCTATCAGTGTAGCATGTTCTTTAAATACTGGACAGACCTGAATTACCTAGAGATTTTGGTGCAATGGAGAATAATGGAACGAAACACCCTTGCTGTTTTTTCCTTCCTTTCATTCCTCTCCTTTTCCTCACACTCACATTCCCACTCTTTTTCTGAGCACTCATCTTTCTCAGGTATGTCACCCACCCATGTTTTAGGTTTCCAGTCAGATCCGGTTACTATTGCCGTAACTTTCACCATGGGTGGTTTTCTCAAAAATTGCTGCACCTGCTTTCCTGAAAAGTTCACCAATTTTCTTAATATACATTTTTCTTAATAATAGTATTAATTATATTAATTATCCCGCTTAATTAATTAATACCCAGAATCTATACTTTATGAGCCCAAAATGAATCCCCTTATTTTGGCATTCCTAACTGGTTTGTTTAGTTTCAAACCTCTTGGAATATAAATTTGCTGCAGTAATGAACAAACCTTTCCTTTTAAACTATAGCTATTCTGACTAACCTTATTATTGCATGGCTTGTGGACTTGTTACTCACTTAAGCCCCAGTAAGTGTATTTTTCTTGCTGTCTCTTCAGTTCTTCTTCATGTCCTTGTCTTTGGTCTTTTCTGCTTTCTTTATTTGTTACACTATGTAGGCAGGTCTGCAGAATGGAAGGTGACAAAGCAGTTTCTGTCCATCTCAGCTTCTTGGTTGTCGACCTGGTGCCAACACTCAAATTTTGCTTCTAGGCATTCATTGGAACAGCTTGGCCACTAGTGCCACTCCACTCCAATGTGCTAGTTGCTATCTCCTGCATTGATTTTACTCTGCTAATTGCCTTCACTATTTATTACCTGCACCAACATACAGTAGAGTCCATAAACCCTCACAATAGAAGTTGCACTATTGCAAAAGGCCAGAAAATGGAAACAGAAATAACTATTTTCCCTTTCCCGTCTTCCAGCGCTACCCTTCTATTTTTTTTTCATTGCCTGTGTGTCCTTTTTTTATTTTATGGTAACTGCTACCTGAAAGTGTGGGCTAAAATCTCTCCAAAGTCCAAGTGCCAAGTCCAGCATCTCTCCTAAAACTGACATGTGTTCTTTACTCAAGACCAGCTCACTTTTCTCCATTTTATTGCATGGAGGTCCATAGGCTGTTTTTTTAAACAACCGGTCAGTCAGGTTTCGAATTACTGAACCTAAGTGTGTGTGCTTTTTAATTACTGCTGGGCCTAGCAGAGCTGTTAGGACCTTCACACCCCTGTGCATTCCTGACTTGCTGCCTGAGCTTATAAACCTTCCAACTGCACCATCCCCCATCCTTTATTCTTTGGCTTGTCCTGTTTCGTTCAAACCAACTCCTAAACTGGTGCACTTTCTTTCCAACTCAGCCATCCTTGCACACTAGCACTTTCAGACCTTTCACACACTAGCACTTGAATTCCTTTCATTTTCATGGTTCCTTGTTTAAATTTCATACTTTCTTTACTCAGTATTCTTATGCCATTATCCATTTCATGCCCTTCAGTCAACGATTGCCATTCAAACTCACCAGCTTGTTTGCCTTCTATCTGATTTCTTTGTCCTAAATCAAATTTCAGTGCAGCACTGGTTACCTTTCCGAACAGTGGTGAAATATCTATCAGTGTAGCATGTTCTTTAAATACTGGACAGACCTCTGAATTACCTGGAGATTTTGGTGCAATGGAGAATAATGGAACGAAACACCCTTGCTGTTTTTTCCTTCCTTTCATTCCTCTCCTTTTCCTCACACTCACATTCCCACTCTTTTTCTGAGCACTCATCTTTCTCAGGTATGTCACCCACCCATGTTTTAGGTTTCCAGTCAGATCCGGTTACTATTGCCCTAACTTTCACCATGGGTGGTTTTCTCTCCTTGTTTCCCCTGCTTTCTGTGCTTTCCACTTCAGCAGTGGCTGTTCTACATGCTAGCACTTCACAATTTTCACACCAACTGTTACGTCTTTCAAAACTTCCACACAACATTCCATTTCACTTTCATTCACTTGGCTATTTTCTTTCTCATACTGATCTTCCTTATTACCAATAATGCAAGATAGTAAACCTCTTATAATAGCTTTCCACACAACATTCCATTTCACTTTCATTCACTTTGCTATTTTCTTTCTCATACTGATCTTCCTTATTACCAATAATGCAAGATAGTAAACCTCTTATAATAGCAGCTGTCTTATTTATACCTGATTTCTGTTTTCCTGATTTTAATCCTTCCAGCCTCTGTCCATTTTGTGATACGCTCAGCTCAGCTTCTGCTATCTCTACCTGCACTACAGATTTCCATTTCCTAGCTTTAGCCTGCTCCCCCCTGCCACTCCACTGAAAGATGGCTGACTTTAATATGAATGTAGGCATTTCTGAGTCTACAATGCTACTCTAATACAATTTGCCAAATTTGTTATAGGTTGGCCTACTTTTGCCCCTTTAAGCAAACATACACATACATACACAAAGATGCTAAACAAATAAGTGCCATATGAATGACGCATGCACGTCCCATCACTCCTTAGCACTCCAATTAGGGACTCACTACCACAAACATGCGGGTGTCCTTGTGATACACATGAAGTCTCTACACTTCGTTGGTTATATTCCATTCAGCAACCAAACAATGTTTTACTTCCACCGCATTTGTACACTGGGTGCCCTTAAATTCACATACATACACACACATATACATCAACAGTATTTACAAACTGGGTGCAAAACATGGTTACCCCAAATTCCTGCCGACTACACCAATTGATTTGTCTTGGTAGAGTAATATATTGCTCCACTTTCCCCTTTTGTATTATTAATAAGTAGCCTTTGTCAGAATGCCTCAAATCTCACAGACTTACCACTGTTTATAAAGTATTATAGTACAGTGGAACCTCGGTTCACGACCATAATTCGTTCCAAAACTCTGGTCGTAAACCGAGTTGGTCGTGAACCGAAGCAATTTCCCCCCATAGGTTTATATGTAAATGCAATTAATCCGTTCCAGACCGTACGAACTGTATGTAAATATATGTAAAGATTAAGCACAAATATAGTTAATTACACCATAGATTCAACAGTGTAATAGTAAACTAATGTAAAAACATTGAATAACACTGACACAAAACACCCAGGCTCCCTGCTCAGCTACAGGAGCAGGCTCGCTCACGCGCTCTCTCTCTGTAGCACACACACACACACCACCATCCCCCCGTCAGCAGCAAGTGCTCGCTCTCTCTCTGCGCTTGCTCGCTCGCGCTCTCTCTCTCTCTGTAGCACACACACACACACCACCATCCCCCCACACCCCCCGTCAGCAGCACCCCGTCTCTCTCTCTCTGAACAGAGGGGAACATTTGAACAAATCCGAACTTTAATTTAAAAACCAACCACAAGCAACCAAAAAAGTAACATTCCAGGAGTTCATGCTAATAGCCTTATAGCCCGATCGCTGTAAACACTGCACTTTTTTTAAAATGAGTTTTAAGCACAGCGGAAAAAAAAGGAACATTAGAACAAATCCCAAATTTATTTAAAAACCAACCACAAGCAACCAAAAAAGTAACATTGCAGGAGATCACGCTATTAACCTTAAAGTCAGATCACTGTAAACACTTTTTTTAAAATTAGTTTTAAGCACAGCGGAAAAAAAAGGAACATTAGAACAAATCCGAAGTGTATTTAAAAACCAACCACAAGCAACCAAAAAAGTAACAAGATCACGCTATTTTAGCCTTAAAGCCCGATCACTGTAAACACTTTTTATAAAATGAGTTTTAAGCACAGGGGAAAAAAAGGAACATTAGAACAAATCCGAAATTTATTTAAAAACCAACCACAAGCAACCAAAAAAGTAACAAGATCACGCTATTTTAGCCTTACATTCCGATCGCTGTAAACACTTTTTATAAAATGAGTTTTAAGCACAGGGAAAAAAAGGAACATTTGAAAAAAAGAGAAAAGTAACATTGCAACAAATCACACGATGAACTCCTCCATGTAAACAAATTTTTTTAATGAGTTTTAAGCACAGGGAAAAAAACGAACATTTGAAAAAAACAGAAAAGTAACACTGCAACAAATCACGCTACGAACTGAAAAATTTGTGCCTTACCACACTATGAATGCCACTTCTTTTGCGAAACTTTTCAAACCATCCTCTACTGGCATTAAATTCCTCACTTCCGGCACTCGTAGAAGGATAGTTTTGCAGCAAATCGCCATGAATCTTCCTGGCTTTCTCGTATAACATCGCCACACTTACGCTATCCCCTGCAAGTTGCTTCTCGTTCAGCCACAATACCAACAGTTTTTCCACCTCTTCCAGCACTTGAGGCCTCTGCCTGGTTAATGCTGTAACGCCTTTTGCAACATCAGCTGCTTTAATAGATTCTTTCTGCTTTAGAATAGTCGAAATCGTAGATTTTGACTTCTTGTACTCGGCGGCAAGATCAGTAACACGAACGCCACGCTCAAACTTTTCAATAAATTCTTTCTTCACTTCGATTTCAATTTTCTTCAAAACTTTCTTCTCACCACTCTTCACTTGCTTAGAAGCCATGGTTAACTGCAAAAGCCCACGAAATATAGAGCGCAAAGATATCACAGGTAAAGCACGCACGTCTGACTGAGAACAATGAACAGGGAGCGGCTCAACACGTGCTTAAATACAGTAATCGGTACGCACGTGCAGGCAGGCAGGCACGCACATGCAGGCAGGCAGGCAGGCACGCACATGCAGGAAGGCAGGCTTGCACGCACGTGCAGGCAGGCAGGCACACGCAGGCAGGCAAGCACGCACAGTGCAGGCAGGAACGCACGTGCAGACAGGCACACACGTCTGACCAAGAACAATGCAACACGTGCAGAAATCATCGGCGCACACAAACCGAAAGGGAAACTGGCTTGTTTGTATACCAAGTGTGGGTCGTGAACCGAGGCAAAAGTTTGGCGAACTTTTTGGTCGTGAACTGAGTTGTACGTGTACCGAGACGTTCGTGAACCGAGGTTCCACTGTATATAACTTCTCCCCACCTTCCCTCCTACATCTATAACTTCAGGCATTTAGGTGTAGTAAAAGACAAGCAGGAGTTAAGTTACACATAAAATAATGTATTATTGATACTATTTATAAATAATAACACTATGCAAAGTACATTTGAATATTGGCAACCATACAACCTGATTAAATGATGATGTGTAGTTTCAGGCGGCACAGAGACTTGTAGTTACTTAAAATGTCTCTAATTAAGGCATCATTTTGTGGTGAGCTTTCTTCAGAACAGGCCGCATGCCTGTCTTAATATGCCTGCCCAGCTGTGCTCTTCGTTGTGTTCTCCTTTCAGTTCATGGATCAGTTTGGTAAGAGAGAGAGATGCTCCTTCATCAGATGTTAGTAAGAGAGAGAGTGAGGTTAACCAAGCAAATTTTATAGATGTTCTGTCCAACCCCTACAGCCAATAGGATGTCACGGTACTTAAAGGATTCTGATACAAGCCAGATTCAAACAGCCATACTTCAGACCAATGGGGGAATAGAACATCTTAACACCTGCCACCCCCCAAGACCATATATTAAGGTAAAGCTTGGCAGTTAGGCAACCTGGCTTTATGTGGGGGATGAGAGAGAGACTGTAGCAGAGAAACATTTGTTTCAAGCACTTCCACCAATTCTGTCGTAAAATTTAATTTCCTGACTTAGTTTTAAATTACAAATAAAGACATACAAAATATTTATCAACTTATATGCAAAATCTCACATCACAACAGCCCCATTATCAACAACTACTACTACAGTGTCCCAATGTTGAACTCTTTTAGATAATAATCTAGTTAATCATGTTTAGGGTTTATTAAAGAATCCATTGTAATTGTGTTAGCCAAAACATATTCTGTTCAATAAAGCAAGTCAGTTGTCTGTCTGTAGGGTGCAAAGTACTGGCTTGCCTAAAAACAATTTAGTGTTAAAAATGGTCAAAACAGCTTTCTCAAGAAACAAATGTCTGTTGATGTTTTGCATAAAGTAGGTTATTCCATGCAACAGACTGCTAAAGAACTGAATAGATTTGATGCAATTGTGTCCACTATACAATCTTGAGAGGAGACGTTAAACTGGATCAAACTAAGGTAGAAGAAGAAGAAGTGGAAGACCAAGATGCACAACTACACAAGTGTATAAGAACATCAGATTGTGTAGTTTGAGAAGCTAACATCTTACAGGTGCACATTTGGCTGATTCCTTAAATATGGGACAAATACTGATATCATCTGCAACAGTTAAAAATGACTATCAGGTTCTAGCCTTAGAGGCAGAGTTTCAAAGAAAAAAATCACATCTTAAAATGGTAAAATAAAAAGAAACTTTAAAAATGAGCAGAAGTATGGAATCACCGAGAAATTCAGCCATCAAGGTCTGTTTTCTTTGGCCTATTTCAACCTTTTCTTTTAACTGTTGTAGATGACACTGGTGTTTAGCATGTATTCAAGTAAGTAGCCAATTGTTGATCTTTAAGATGTCTGTTTCTCAAACTGTACACTTCGGTGTCTTTATCCTCTTGTGCAATTGTGCATTTAGGCCTCTTATTTTTTTTTTCGTTTTGCCATACCTGACAACAGTGACAGATGCCCTGTAAAGGGATCTGAATTAAAAAAAAAATCTGTCTTCTGCATTACTCTTCATCCCCTAATTTTCATGGCCCTGTTTGATAACTTTGAGATCTTTTTATGCAAAAAACTGTTGATCTTTATCATTTACTAGGGGGCTTCACCCCCTGCTCGCTTCGTTCGCCAACCCTTTTCCCCCGCCAGCGCTACACACTGTTGTGAAGAGGGTGGCTGAACACACCCCAAGGAGATGCGGCCGCTCCTCCGAAACCCCTCTTAAAAGGTGATCAAATGGGAAACAAATACAGTTTTTGTTTTACCTCCTCTTTGCTCGATCAGCTGCTGGCTTGCTGCTGCTGCCATGTGTGAAAGTACAGACACCCCCCACTGGAATGTACCGATTTAAGCAATAAAACACAGGCAGGAGAAAGCGTCAATCATTATTCTTTATCTAAATCTCCGAAGAGGTAACAAGTGTATTACATGTTAGCCACATGTTAATCACAAGCTACAAAGAAAAAAGTGTCCTCTGCGCTCTATTTATACAATTTATTGATTAGGTCACTATTCTTTAAAAGGAGTTCATTACGTATTCAGAAAACTTTTAACATGATTGGTTACACCTAGTTGCTAACAGGACATAGTAGATGTTGATACCTTAGATGACCACAACTGGATTGATAGTCCTGTTTGTTTAGGATGTACAGGGGGTCCTCAGGTCCACAGTTCCGTTCCTACAACAGTGATGTAACCCGAATTTTGGTGTAAGTCGAAACACACCCTAGCCTAAGTCACTTACCTATCCTAACACATTTGCAAAATCATAATCTATAACATAAAAACACAACTAAGCCACAGAAAAAGGAAAAGGACATAAATATACTGTACTGTACACGGTACTGTAGTAACAGAAAAAATGAGTGTAAAAAAAATCCTTACCTTTATTCCTTCTCGCGCCTCAATTTTTTAAAAGTTTTTATGGGACTAACAAAACAGCACACAGGAGTCGCCTCACTGATGAGCACCTGCAGTCCATCCTGAGAATCTCCACAACACAGAACCTCACACCAAACATAAACGAACTTGTTGCCAAAAAAAGATGCCAGGCGTCCAGCTCTAAAATGACATATGAGCAAAGACAACTGAATGATTTGATTTGTTATTGTTGAAAGGAACACATTTTATTTATATTTCCAGGATTTGTTATGCAGCATGTTCATATTTGAATTTGTATAATTTTGACAGGATATATTTTTATGGAGAGCAAAATCTTTTGGGATATTTAAAATCTAAGTTTATTTTTTATATAAAATTACATAAGAGTAAAGAAATTTGAATGTTTCTTCTTTTAACGTTTACTTTATTTCTAACTTGTATAATTTAGACAGGATATATTTTTATGGAGAGCAAAATATTAT
>JANRMT010062814.1:133491138-133519245 GCA_026402145.1 Polypterus bichir lapradei
TATATATATATATATATATATATGACAGCAACACTCATCACTCACAACAGTGACAAAACAATTACATTGACAATCATGTTAGGTTATTTTCAAAATGTTTCCTTTTCTTTTTCATTGCTTCTTTAACACACTACTTCTCCGCTGCGAAGCGCGGGTATTTTGCTAGTAACCTATATATATTATGATCCAGCTTTGATACAAAAACAGAAAACTTAGTACTATAGAAGAATGGTTATGCACATTTCACTTAAGGGGTTATATAAATAACAAGAAATACAATTATCATAGTGAATAATAAAACAACAGAGTCAGCTTTTAAGCATAAGCTCAGAAGGATATGAAACTCAGACACATGCCAGGTGCACATAGAGCAGGGTTCAAATTTAACTCTTACATGTGCCGCATGATCTGCACTTCGTCTCTCTTCTCCCCCAGACATCCTCAAACACTTTCACCGAGTAATATTTTCTATTTGTTTGCACTAATACGATCTTTACTCTTCTTTTTTTGAGACTTTTGAATTTTCCTACTTCCATTATCTCTAACCTGCTCTGCATGTGTATCACGGGACATGATTCCAAAGGTTGTAAGTATGACGTGACTTGACCATCTCACAGGACGTGAAAGTATTTCTGTCTCTCTTCAAAAGATCTCTTTTCAAAAGATCATGTCTGGTCCCAAGTTTATTTTTTTATAAGAGAGATGTACATTAAGTTCCAACATTCTGGAGTATTGGTCTCGGCTGTTGCGAGAGATGGACGTCAAAAGTGGAGTTCCGCTAGCAGCGGTGTTATTTTTCATATTATCTGCTTATTATCCTGAGATATTCTGTATTTATCCAGCCTGAGGGGCACTGTTACAGTATATGTAAGCATATATAAACATGGCCAACAAGAAAGGGAGTCCGAAAGAACCGAAAACTAAAGCTGCACCCAAGCTAAGATCGGCAAGCCCTAGTTCAAGATACGGCTTTTCAGAGACTGACCTGGATCAAATGGGCGAAAGCCCAGACTCCTCGGGACCACGGTCTGCTACATCATCGCCAGCTGAGAGCGAAATAGTTTGTTAATGATTTAATTTTATGCATATAGTATTTAGACTATATTGGTAATGGGTATCTCTATTTTTTAACCCTAAAACGCCGCTGCGTGGGGGCTTGTCTTGCTTTGGATGTGCTCTGTCTCTGGGTATGTCAGAGGACTGGGACTGTGTGAAGTGGGTTCTAGCCTCACATGGAGAGGCAGAAAAGGCGGGTGGGGGGTTAAGGGGGGGAGAGAAAGAGAGTAGGCTAGATCTATACCTAATCTATCCTTTTAATCTTTATAATTATAACTACCAACGTACTATAAAATGACATCAAAAACTCAGAATCAATGTCTCCATTATGGGACAGTTAACTTCGTGAGCTGGAATGTTAAAGGCCTGAATCACGAATTAAAGAGAAATAAAGTACTCTCTCACTTAACAGGTCTAAACGCTAAAATAGTATTTTTACAGGAGACCCACTTACAAAGCAAGGATCAGTTCCGGCTGCAAAAAGACTGGACTGGCCAAATGTTCCATTCTAGTTTCACAATGAAAACTAGAGGTGTGGGAATTCTCATACATAGAACAGTCTCATTTGTAGCATTAGATGTAGTATTGGATCCCGAAGGGAGATATGTGATGGTCATGGGAGACTTACCTAACTGTAAAATGATTTTGATAAATGTTTATGCACCTAATGTTGATGATAAGGAATTTATACAAAATTTATTTGCATCCATTCCCAATCTGAACACTCATAAAATTATAATGGTTGGGGATTTTAATTGTGTTTTAAATCCACTCCTAGATAGGACTTCTACCACAGGGGGAACGACATCTAACTCCGCAAAGATAATTACAAAGTTTATAACTGATCACAACTTATCAGACCCCTGGAGGTTTTTAAACCCAAAATCAAGAACATATTCTTTCTACTAACCAGTACATCATTGCTACTCAAGGATTGATTATTTCTTTATAGATAATAACTTCTTGCCTATGATTAAGTCTTGCAAATACGACGCTATTGTTACTTCTGACCATGCACCTCTGATCTTGGAGCTAAAGTCACTATGCCCCACACACTCACCTCGCAGATGGCGTCTCAACCCGCTTCTATTAGCAGACAAGAATTGTACAGAATTAATATCCAAACAAATCAGTTTCTTCCTACAGACAAATACATCCTCAGAGATTTCTGCAGGAATACTCTGGGAAACTCTTAAGGCCTTCTTAAGAGGACAGATTGTCTCATATCTTTCCCACAGAAATAAATCCGAAGCCAAGAAAGTAGCAGATAAAAAGCGAAATTACTAGAGTAGATGAAGAACATGCCAGACTACCAAGCGAGGCTCTACATAGGAAATGGCAGGCTCTGCATTCAGAACTAAATCTCTTGACAACAAAAGAAACTGAAAAACTAATTTATAAATCCAGACATCATTACTATGAACATGGAGAGAAAGCTAATAAGCTTTTAGCTCAACAAATTCACAAGCAAGAACTGCGGCACACAATCTCAGTAATCACCGACATGAACGGGGATAAAATCATCAACCACAAAAATATAATGCACACTTTCAGAGACTACTATAAATCCCTATATACTACTGAGTTTAAAGAAGACAATACACAATCTAATGCATTTCAGGACCAATTTCACTTCTGAATAATGATGTTAAAATACTCTCCAAAATCATAGCTAGAAGGATGGAGAAAGTGCTCCCCTCGGTAATATCACAAGATCAAATTGGATTTATCAAGGTTCGACACTTATCTTCAAATCTTCGACGCCTGTTTAATTTAATATACTCACCAACTAAATCAAACACCCCAGAAATATTATTATCATTGGATGCAGAAAAAGCATTTGACATGATTGAATGGAAATACCTTTTTACTACATTGGATAAATTTGGGTTTGGCCCGAACATTTGTGCATGGATCAAATTACTGTATACTAATCCAGAAGCTTCAGTTTGTATCAACAACATTTGTTCAGACTACTTTAAACTACACTCACCTAAAGGATTATTAGGAACACCATACTAATACGGTGTTTGACCCCCTTTCGCCTTCAGAACTGCCTAAATTCTACGTGGCATTGATTCAGCAAGGTGCTGAAAGCATTCTTTAGAAATGTTGGCCCATATTGATAGGATAGCATCTTGCAGTTGATGGAGATTTGTGGAATGCACATCCAGGGCACGAAGCTCCCGTTCAACCACATCCCAAAGATGCTCTATTGGGTTGAGATCTGGTGACTGTGGGGGCCATTTTAGTACAGTGAACTCATTGTCATGTTCAAGAAACCAATTTGAAATGATTCGAGCTTTGTGACATGGTGCATTATCCTGCTGGAAGTAGCCATCAGAGGATGGGTACATGGTGGTCATGAAGGGATTGACATGGTCAGAAACAATGCTCAGGTAGCCCGTGGCATTTAAACGATGCCCAATTGGCAGTAAGGGGCCTAAAGTGTGCCAAGAAAACATCCCCCACACCATTACACCACCACCACCAGCAGCCTGCACAGTGGTAACAAGGCATGATGGATCCATGTTCTCATTCTGTTTACGCCAAATTCTGACTCTACCATTTGAATGTCTCAACAGAAATCGAGACTCATCAGACCAGGCAACATTTTTCCAGTCTTCAACTGTCCAATTTTGGTGAGCTCGTGCAAATTGTAGCCTCTTTTTCCTATTTGTAGTGGAGATGAGTGGTACCCGGTGGGGTCTTCTGCTGTTGTAGCCCATCCGCCTCAAGGTTGTGCATGTTGTGGCTTCATAAATGCTTTGCTGCATACCTCGGTTGTAACGAGTGGTTATTTCAGTCAAAGTTGCTCTTCTATCAGCTTGAATCAGTCGGCCCATTCTCCTCTGACCTCTAGCATCAACAAGGCATTTTCGCCCACAGGACTGCCGCATACTGGATGTTTTTCCCTTTTCACACCATTCTTTGTAAACCCTAGAAATGGTTGTGCGTGAAAATCCCAGTAACTGAGCAGATTGTGAAATACTCAGACCGGCCCGTCTGGCACCAACAACCATGCCACACTCAAAATTGCTTAAATCACCTTTCTTTCCCATTCTGACATTCAGTTTGGAGTTCATGAGATTGTCTTGACCAGGACCACACCCCTAAATGCATTGAAGCAACTGCTATGTGATTGGTTGATTAGAGAATTGCATTAATGAGAAATTGAACAGGTGTTCCTAATAATCCTTTAGGTAAGTGTAGAACGTGGTACTAGACAAGGATGCCCCTTGTCACCGCTACTGTTTGCAATTGCCATTGAACCACTGGCAATACACTGTTGAAAACAATGATCAAATAAAGGGGATTATCAGAGAAGGACTGGAACAGAAAATTTCACTATATGCAGATGATATGGTACTGTACATATCAGACCCACAACATTCTGTGCCTGTAGTCTTAACAGCACTCACACAATTTCAAAAGATTTCTGGTCTCAGAATTAATCTGAATAAAAATGTACTCTTTCCAGTGAATTCTCAAGCATATAATATTAGATACCTTACCTTTTATCATTGCAGAACAGTTTAAATACCTAGGGGTAAACATAAAGCTCTTTATCAACAAAATTTTGCCATCTGCATGGAAAAAATTAAGCAAGACTTGCATAGATGGTCAACCCTTCATCTCACTCTAGCTGGAAGAATTAACACTGTTAAGATGAATATTCTTCCTAAGCTCTTTTTTATTTCAAAACATCCCAATATACATCAATAAGTCATTCTTAAGCAATTAGATTCAACAATAACCTCATTTATTTGGAACTCAACACATCCACGTATCCAAAGAGCTACCCTACAAAGACAAAAGGTAGAAGGTGGCATGGCTCTACCTAACTTCCAGTTTTATTACTGGGCAGCAAATATACAAGCGATAAAAACCTGGACACAAATAGAAGAACATACACAGGCTTGGTCCGCAATAGAAGTAAAATCCTGCAGTACTTCTTTATATTCCCTGCTCTGTGCCCCAATAAATACAAGTTATCGGCAATACACTAATAACCCAATTGTGCTTCACTTACTTAGAATATGGAACCAATGTAGAAAGCATTTTAAGATGGAGAAGCTTTTATCTGTGACACCTCTGCAAGAGAACCACCTCTTTCAACCTTCGCAAACATATGCAGTTTTTAATATCTGGAAAAAATTTGGGATTAAATTGCTTAGAGATCTTTATATAGACAACGTCTTTTCATCTTATGAACAATTACATTCCAAATTTAACATTTCAGCTACACATTTCTTTCACTATCTTCAAATTAGGAACTTTGTTAAGCAGAACCTTCCTCTATTTTCCTCATCTTGCACCCTCATCCATGCTGGAAAAAATATTGCTCAATCTCAAGGACTCAGACACCATCTCTGCATTATATAAAATCATTGTACAGACCCTCCCTTTCAAAGATCCTATAGGACACTGGGAAAATGATCTCTCAATTAATATATCAGAAAAGGAGTGGGAAGTAGCAATGAAGAGAATTCACTTGAGCTCCATATGCGCAAAGCATACAATTATACAACTAAAAATTATATATCGAGCACATCTCTCTCATCTAAAACTCTCCAAAATGTTTCCAACCTGCGAACACTGCAATCAAGTCCCAGCCTCTCTGGGTCACATGTTCTGGGCCTCCACCAAATTAATATCATTCTGGACCAAAATTTTTAACTGCCTTTCAGACAGCCTTGGTCTCACAATCCCTCTGAAACCATTAACAGCTGTGTTTGGTGTTCTTCCAGATGGGTTTAAAGCGGAGAAAGACAAACAAATTGTGATTGCATTCACTACACCTTTGGCACGCAGACTTATTCTGCTAAACTTGAAGAACCCAAACTCTGCTCTTTTAAGTCAGTGGGAAACCGATGTTTTATACTATTTGAAGTTGGAAAAAATCAAATACTCAGAGGATCTGTACAGCCTTTTTTGAAAACATGGCAGGATATAATCAGTAATATTTTAAAATAAGTTCCTAAAGCACAGAGGAAGCAATTATTTTTGTATTTCTTTGTCTTCTGCATTCATCTCTATTGGCTTATCAAACTTATTAATTTAGGTATGTTTACAAGCCTTAAATTTTACGCCGTTTGCCTTGCTCTCTCTCGCAGGGGTGGGGGTGACTTGTTCATAACTCAATTTTACTTTTTGTAAAAATTGATTGATTTGTATGGAATGATTGAAATAAAATTAATAAAACTTAAACAAAAAAAAGTTCCAACATTCTTGGGTCATCAGGTTTGATCATATTGCATAATAACCTTTTGAAGGTTTGACATTCCCATTATTGAAAAAAACTCTTCAGTGTTCTTTTAGGATTTTTACAAGGTTAAATAAGCTTTGCCTAAAGATCAAGCTAATTTTAAGGACTATATACTTGGTGACACAAAATCTAATATTAACAGAGTAAAATTACACTACATTTCCACAACATTTTTACTGGATCAGGAATATAGCATCGTTTTGATAAACTAGAGTACTTTTGGCCCCCGGTGGATAATATCAAAAGTTTGTGTTTTATTTTGATGTTCACATCAAAGCAAAAGACACACATCTGGAGATACACTATATGGCCAAATGTATGCAGAGCTTTTTATCAGGTGTTTCAGCTGCACTTGTTGTTAACCGGCCAGTGAAATCAAGCACATAGCCATGCAATCTCCATTGACAAACACTGGCAGTAGAATGGAATGTACCGAACAGCTCAGTGACTTTAAACATCACTTTGTCATAGGAAGCCACCTTTGCCGCAAGTCAGTACATGAAATTTCTGCTGATCTAAATCTGCCCCAGTTAATTGCAATTGCTGTTATTGTGAAGTGAAAGTGCCATCGGAGCAACCACAGCTCAGCCACAAAGTGGTAGACCACACAAAATCAAAGATTGGGGCTGCTGAATGTTGGGTCAAACACAACACAAGAACTGTGCATTGGGATTGTCATGAAATGGATTTTCATGTCTGAAGTGCTGCACACAAGCCTAAGATCACTGTGCACAATGCTTGTGTAAAGTACACTGCCATTGGACTCTGGACCACTGGAAATGTTACCTGGAGCAATGAATTACACTTTACTGTCTGGGACGAATCTGGATTTGGTGGATACCATGAGAACTACCTGCTGCACTACATAGTAAAATGTAAAATTTGGAGGAGGAAGGAAAATGGTCTGGGGCTGGTTTTAAGGGTTTGGGTTGGACGTTTTGGTTCCAGTGGTGAAGGATACTGTTAATAATACAGCATACAATGACATTTTAGACAATTGTGTGCTTCCATTTTTGTGGGAACAGTTTGGGGAAGACCCTTTTTGTTCATGCTTGATTGTGCCTTTGTGCACAAAGCCAGGTCCATAAAGTCAAGTCTGGTGAGTATGATGTGGAGGAATTCGAGTGGCCCTAACCTCAAACTTATTGAACATCTTTGGGATGAATTGGTGCACTGATTGTGAGCCATGTGGATGGTGTATTGATGCCTATGGTTTTGGAATGGGATATCCAACATTTTCAAAATTATTTTATGGGGTTTTTGTTTTCCTCCATATCTTATTTACCCTCCTGATGGTTCTGAGTTTTCCCTTGAATGCCTGGAACATTCTCCTAGGGAGAGCCTTTTTTTACAAAGAAAATGTGTGAAATGCTACTGGTTTCTCTTTTTTCTTTTTTCTTGTAGTGTCTGGAAGGGAATAGGGAAGGGAAGTCCTCACCTGTTCCGTACAATCTTTCTGGGTAGTGCTATGGTCTATTCACTTCTAGTCACCATTCCTGTGTTTGTCTAAGTTCTTATAATTTCAGTACCTTCCAGCAGCAAAAAAGAGGGCAGCACCTAAGAAACTCACAGGAGACTCACAAGAGAGAAACTATTGAAAAAATGTTGCCTAGTCCTTGTCTTCTACCATTGATCATTCATTTTATCTGTAAATGCCATGCACAATTTATATTTCAATACAGCACCTTTAAATAAACTCCACAGATATTCTGCAGATTATATTAAAGAGATCGCATTAGTAATTTTGCTTAATATATCATCGAAAAAAGTATTCAAAAATGGCAGTCTGTCAAAATGAGTACCTGGAATCACTTCTTTCATTATGAAACAGTCTTCTACTTTAAACTCTGCTTTTAAGGAATTTACCACAGAGATGAGAGAGGAGCACAATACATTTAATTCTATTTGTAGGCTATATAATACAAAGTTGACTGACCGACTCATGCACTTGCTCATTAATCAACAAAAACACTTTCTCATGAAGTTAAGATGCTGAAATTTGGCAGGATTGAACTTCTAGGTCAGAAGGTATTTTCATTTTGATACAGCATTAACTTAGGGGTAAACCTCCACACCAAAGATAGAAAATCTAAATACTCCAAAATATCACACTTGCTTTGACTGATTTGATTGAAATTTGGTGATTTAATGAAAAAAGGAAAATTAGCCGACCTGTGTTTTTTTTTTTTATTTTTTATTTTTTATTTACACAGTCTTTAGCTAGTGGAACACATAGACCTCTGGTCCTCAAATAAAAGAGGAATTTGAAAGGGGTGAAATACACCAATGAAATAATAAACATGAATATGAATTTTGAACATATAGGTACCATGTCCTGAGGGATTATCAATAGTGGGTCCAAGGAATGGCAAAGATAAGCAGCTGTTTATATTGTGTTTGTGTTAAAGGGAATATGATATGTAGTTAGAGGAGTTGAAATGTGGAAATCCAAAATTAAAGAAATGTGTTATTGTTAAAAAGAAAAGACCGTGGAAAACACAAAGACACAACATTGGAAAAATGCAGTGAAATATTAAACCAAATGCTGTGTGTTATAACAGGATTGTTGTTGCGTAAAAGAGGTTAGGAAGTACTTTGTAAGTTGTGGAAGCTATATGATGTCTGTCTGTGGTTGTAATTTTTATTCTTTTCTTAGTTGCCTTCTGTTTCAAAGGCTTGAGTGCATGGACCAAGGAAAGCATCTACAGGATGGGTGTTGTATGGTGTGAAAGAGATTACTGCAGAACTCCTATTATATGACATTGCCAATAGCAGTATTCCATAATGTTATAAAGGTGATTTAAAGCTGATTCATTCTAAACAAAAAATGGTAAACTGCTTGGCCTCAAAGCCTAAACCTAGTACTGCTTTACCTTAACCATTCTTGGTAAGATTCCTTCCCCTTGCCATTTACTAAGTTGTAGAGTTTCTGCCCATCACTACTCCCCACCCCCTCAAAATAACCAGACCACACATTTCTTCTTTGGTGAACATTGTGGGAGCAACTATTTATTATTTAACAGTTAAATAACAGTCATTAATTTTAACTATGTACAAAACAGATCTGGAGGACCTCAGCCCCATTCAATATATGGCAGCATCAACCACTTTCCTCAGCCTTTACCTTGTGTTCAACCAAGCAGAATTTAAGAACCTAGACGCACAACCAGTGCCTTTGTTGCCTAATGAACCCAACAACAAACAATTGTTACTGTAATGCTGCATTCAACTAAATCTCCAAAGTTGTAATTTCAGACCTCTGACTTGTAAAACAGAGATAATGCATCTCAGAATTCTTAGCTGGAAACACAGGCCTGGCCTCTCATGTCCAAGTTTGTCTGACATCAGACGATGACATCAATTTAAAATGGAGACTCAGACCAAAGTGTGTAGATATATTTATTTATGTACTTACTTATCTACTTTATTTATGTATTTATTTAAAGAGGTTCTGTGAAAAGCCAAATTAAGCCTTGGGGACAAATAAAGATCTATCTATCCATCCATCCATCCATCCATCCATCCATCCATTCAGTGGACATTAAGTACAGGAACACTTTATAGGTTTAGTAAGTTTATTAGAAGTTACTTTAAATGAATCTCAATCCATACTACTGAATATTGAAAAGTTAAACATTAACATTGCCAGAATGAACAGTAATAGGCTAACTGATGTTAGCTTTATATGCACCAGCAAGCCAATGGTTGCTTTGTCATCATCCAACCCGCTATATCCTAACACAGGGTCACGGGGGTCTGCTGAGCCAATCCCAGCCAACACAGGGCACAAGGCAGGAACAAATCCTGGACAGGGTGCCAGCCCACTACAGGACACACACACCCACACACCAAGCACACACTAGGGACAATTTAGGATCACCAATGTACCTAACTTGCATGTCTTTGGACTGTGGGAGGAAACTGGAGTACTCGGAGGAAACCCACGCAGACATGGGGAGAACATGCAAACTCCACGCAAGGAGGACTGGTGGCTTTGTGAAGTTTTTAAATTGCAGCTTCCAAGCAAGTATAGTACTACTTATCATGGCAGAGAGCATAAAAATCTTTTTTGTTATGACAACATACATGTTGTACCTTTCTTGTTCATTGGTTTCTTCTTCTGGTTTCTAGGGGCATCCAAGTTTACTTTCCCACTTTGTTAATATGAATGCATTAAGGTTGCAAATGATAAAATCATGATGCAGGCAGCATAAGTATGAGTATCTAGGCACAATGCACTTTTCCTGCATTTGAAATTGTTTCCAAGATGAAAAAACATTACAAATTGTTTTCAGAAAAGTGAATTAATAAAAAGAAATACAATTCTTTGATCAAAACCAACACAAAATGTAATGGCAATTATTTCTTTTTCTAGATGTGTCCATCTGTTTTCAGTGTTTACTGAATATCTTCATCATGTGGTCTTTTCAGGAGATTCACTTTGTGTTTTAAGAGAAAAGGGAAAGTTTTAAAATTAAAACATTTACATTTTTATATCATTTTTTATATGTTTTGCAAAACATTCCCCATATTAAAAGTTACTTTCCAATTCACATCACCCATAAGCACTGGAGGCTGCTTCCCACAGTGATTACAGACAAACTCATAACTGTACTTAGTCATTGTAGAATAATGTAAAAAACCTTTTTTGATTGTATTGTGGGAAAAAATTATATCAAAGTGGTCCTCCATCATTGACAGGGTCAAGCAATTGCAGTGTTGTTCTGTCAAAAGAGAGTAAGAATAACAAGTGCTACTTTTAATGTCATAATTGCATATCTATACAACAAAAGGTACTGTGTATAAACTGGCATAAGTTTACTGTTGTCAGCATAGAACACAGAGGGATGCTGAGTAGCACTTTTTTATTAAAGTTGTTAAGTTAGGGGTGTTGTCTAGCACAAGCAAGTCTTAATTGACAAGTGGATACATATGTAATAAACTATATATGAAATGTTCAGCAAAAACTCATTAGTTTATGAGTTATATGTCACACATATGCAAAAAATGTTTTATATGTATTTTGTTTATCAATTACAGTCAGAAACAGTAGCATTTTAGTCTCTGAAAGGTCTAGTGATGTTGGTCCTGGACAATAAGGACAAACTTTGTATTCTGACAGAATTGGGGTGGTACACTCTTCATTTGCCTTTTGAGGTGTGGAGGTAAAACCTCTGGGATTTGTTTGTATTCAAAAAGATATATGGTCATCTTTTTAATGTGGACAGAGGAAAAGAAATCTTGTTCCTAATCATCAAAACTCTCTAGATAATTTCTTCCTCCTAAATATCTTCATTTTCCTTGGAATGATAATGTCTTTCATGTCTTCTTAAGTTTGAAAAAGCAGCAAATGAGGAATGCCAGGAAATGCAAATAGCTGCCATTTCAATCATGTTTGACTTGAATTGTCCTAATTATTACCTTGTATCTTCATTTGGTCATAACAGGTGCTTATTGGGATTTGATTAAGATTCTGGTCATAGTCTTATTGCACTGAAGACTGTCAGCAGATGGGTGTGCTTAATTGGCCATGCATGCAGGCTAGAATATTTACTTGCACTTTGCAAACTCTGTCACATCCAAGTGTTATATCACAGGTATTTTTTTTTGCTTGTCAGCCACAGATAGTCAGGTGCAATGTGCAGGCTTGTGCATTTTTGATTGTTTTAAACAATATGCAAGCATGAGACTGAGTATAGCAATGTCAATGACACTTTTTTGTCAGCCTTTAAAATGTTGTGATTCCTCTTTTGTTGAAGTTTGCATTTTGATGGAGGTTTTGATTCAGCACATATCATGAGTAGGTTTTCCTAGAACAGAAATTTGTGGTAAACAAATATAGTCTGTAATTACTGAGCATTTGTGGGCTAGATTTTAGTGAATATGCATATTATTAAATATTATTAGTTATAATATAATAAATAATATGCACTACAGAGACCTCCTTACTTAAGTTTAGGGCTGCAACTAATGATTATTTTGGTAGTTGACTAATCGTTCAATTTTTTTTTCGATTAGTCAATTAGTCACGGTTATTTCATGCCTGAGTATTTTAATGCCTGCGACCTTCGGTTGCATATCCTGTTCTGGGCTACAGTGCATGTCTTACCTCATCTGCTCACGTCTGTCCACCTGTGAATGTCACCCTGATATCTGTGCATTAACAAGATTAAAATTAATAATAATCAAATTAAAATAACAACCAGTGAAACATATGAATTTGAAAATAATCAGATGTTTTATATTAGTGTGACAATCACAATAAAAAAGAAATGCATTAAACAATACAAACTAAAGTACACATACTGTAGTCTTTAAACACAAAAAGTGCATTTAACTTAACCAAAAATGGCCACTGGTGTGTCTTAAAGTCCAAAAGTTTAAATAAAGCTTTAATTCAAATAAAATAAAACAATAATGTAAGTTTATAAAAGATTCAGTTCATATATTCCTGATTGCAGTGCAGGAATGTGAGCATTTCAATGTGCTCTGGTGTGAGGCTGGCTCTCTTCTTTGAGACAATGTTCCTCAGTGACGCTCAGTGGGAGTAGAGGCAGTAGGAATACATAAATTTGATTTTGCAGACAGAGAAAGATGTTTTAATCATCACACTCTGAAAGAGTGTTGTAGTTTATCACATCATGTACTATATTATGCCAAAATAAAAAAGTAATGAAGTAAAATATATAACAAGGTAATTACTGCCAGCACACCGGACCCGAATATATTCGGAAAAGTACATTTGTTGAACGCCGCAACCAGCTAGAGTCAGTTTCCAGTGCAATTTGGAAGCACGCCGAAGCCAAGTATATTTGGCGACATATATTCGGCGACATATGTTCATTGAACTCCTCAACCGGCTAAAGTTGTTGCAATTTGCCAGCACGCCAGAGCTGATCAGTCAGTGCCGTATATTCATTGAGAAGCCAGCTCACGACCACTGCCGGCCCCGGCAGAACTGCAGCAACACTGTCTCTGGGATTCAGCAGCTGCACTAGATGAACCTGTGTGTTTGCATGCAGCCAGTTCAAGCGCAGTTGGCTCGGTAATATACTGAATTTTATCAATGACTTCAGTTGCATATTGAACATATAGTAATAGATTGTTGTAGTAGTTTTTTTTTTTTTTTTTATAGTTTTTACAGTTCATTTGTAGTGTGTAAAATGATCAGTGTTGCAGTAATTGTGATGCTCTTTGCATGAAAAAAAATACGTTAGGTTAAAATTTCAAATTTACTTTCAAAGTACTAAAAAGTATTTGACATCCAGGGGTGCGTTAACCCCCAAGTATGTGTCGGTTTAAGGGTTAACTATCATTGTAGAAACCTTGATATACAGTAATCCCTCCTCCATCGCGGGGGTTGCGTTCCAGACCCCCCCGCGATAGGTGAAAATCCGCGAAGTAGAAACCATATGTTTGTATGGTTATTTTTATATATTTTAAGCCCTTATAAACTCTCCCGCACTGTTTATAAATATTCCCCGCAGCGTTATACAGCATAATCCCTTTGTATTCTCTTAGATATTAGGTAAGATTCATTGAAATTATGTATATAAACACACACTGTTTATATACAGTAAAACCTAAATATTATTTTAAAGATATTGAGTGTCTCCGATATCACATATGTTACAGCCATTACGATAGACAGGTCACCAGCAATAAATACGTACATTGCAAGAAAAATAGTATACAGTAAATGTATTAATTATTTATGGTTACTCACCAACAATGACACGATGACTTGTCCGATAACAATGAGTTTAATTTTACTGCACAACAAAGGAGAGCGTTACAGCCCTTGTAAAGGAGCCACTTCAGGCGATTGTGTAGCACTGCCGTTGTTTTTCTTCTGGCAGTCTTCAATCCAAATCCCTAAAGCAGATTCCATCCAGACTACTGCCTTATTACATCCACTTACAACTCGTTTTGCACCCTGGTTAAAAGGACGCTGCAGCCGTAGATCTTATATTCCTTTCCTACTTTTTAAATAAAAAGAATCGTAGCCTTCAACAAATCCAAAACGTTTACCTTTTCGGCAATCGTTAACATCTTCTTCTTGCGCTTGGGCACGGCACCTGAAGCAGTAGCAGATTGTTTTGGAGCCATAATGAAGGGCTTGACTATGCACAAAGATAAACACAAAAGAGCACAACTCTTTACACAGCGAAGCACGTTGATGCTGAATGAGCGAGATGAGACTTCCTGGTTAACACTGCATAGCTCCTGCGTGCTCTGATTTGTTAGCTTCACAGTCAGGAGAACTTAACTGCGTGCTCTGATTGGTTAGCTTCTCAGCCATCCGCCAATAGCGTCCCTTGTATGAAATCAACTGGGCAAACCAACTGAGGAAGCATATACAGGAAGTAAAAAGACACATTGTCCGCAGAACCCGCGAAGCAGCGAAAAATCCGCGTTATATATTTAGTTATGCTTTCATATAAAATCCGCGATACAGTGAAGCCGCGAAAGTCGAAGCGCGATATAGCGAGGGATTACTGTACACATTATAGTACAAACATCAACATTAACACGTGACACTAACTTTACTCGCTAAAACTTACCTCTCGAGAGACGGCAGCATCACAGCTCCAGGATGTTTGCGTTGGTAGGACTGTGTGCGTCCTGACAAACAATAACAAACGATACTGCCCCCAGATGTTCATGTAGTGCATTGCAGTTACAAAAACCAATGTGGTTCTTTGTGACTGGAGCCTCTATTGAAGGTTCTGTTTTTGACTCGTTGACAATAAAAAATCTGCGTCAACGATTTTTTATAGTCGATGTCGATTACGTTGACTAATTGTTGCAGCCCCACTTAAGTTAGAGGCAAAATTGAATTTAGTGTAGAGACAACTGCACAAAATGTTTCCTACTATTCAGAATATTGCGTTATTTTGCAATAGTACTATGTTTTTAGAAATGTGTTAAAAGAATTAACTGAAAAAAATGCTTTCAGGGTTTGAAAAATTATACAAGGACATTGTCAACATTAGCAAGTAACAATAATAACTATAACACATGAGATTATATTATTCAAGAGCATTAAAATGCATATTTAGTACATCATCAGTTTTCAGTTTTAAATTTATTGTTACATACGGTATGCGTAAACATGGAATGAAAAGATCATTAACTGAATGAATAAGGCTACAGTGTAGCCGTATACATCCAGACACCTAGTTTCAAATACTTGATACATCATTATTTTTAGTACATTTGGTTTTTCTCTCCATACAATTATGTGGGTTTTAACAGTTTTACCTACCACTAAATCAATGCCCTCCAAAAATGTACATTTTGTGAATTACAAGCAAACTACATTAAACAAATTTCATTATGCTCTCACAGTTTATGTGACAACAAAGAAGTCTAATATATCTAACCCAGGCTGTGTAATTGCATAAATTATTAAAATGTGAGATTTTTTTACATCATTAGAAATATATAAACAGGATTGTACCACTGTCAGTATAATGAATTGTCTGTTTAATTTTAACGTTTTATTCCTATGCATTCCAGTGATGCTTCGATCAAGTTGCAACAGTACGAATATCATCAACTGGAAGCATCTAATTGGATCGGTGAAACAACATTAATTTTTTAAACATACAGAGGAATAAAACAGCCCAAAGAATATATGAAAAAAAAATATATATATAGTGACTAAAAGACGGTATAAACACTGATAAAACAAATGTTTAATTTCTATTTCTTCGCCTGTGGAAATACCTTCCCTGTTCCCACAGCACAACACATTCCCCATAAGCACAACTCCACACGATACTTTTATGTTTCTTATTCTTCCTCCACTCCTCCTCGGTAAGCTTCGTCCTCCTCCTCCCGACTCTGGCCTTTTGAGTAGTGCCTGCTGGTTCCTGTTATAATTCACCCGGGTGTGGCAGGAGGACTGCCCATAAGGGCTCTGCAACTCCAGCTGCAGCACCCCCTGGCGGCACCTGTGGACCCCAACAGGGCTGCACCAAACTCCAACTCCCATGAAGCCCTGCGGGAGTCCGAGGCACCGCTGCAACCCAGGGGGGGTTGCCATCTAGCGTACTGGGGGAGGTAACATACTGGCCACGCTTGCTCCTCTGGTCCTCTCAGCGTTGAGGTGTCCTGGGCCACACACTACTATGTATATATATATTTGTAGTTGGAGATCCACAAAGGGAGAGAATGAATCATGTATTGTCACGTTTGGGTCACAGATTTGCACAGAAACACAGGCGGTTGTAGAGGCAGGAACTTTATTCAAACACTGCAAACAAGCATTTGTCCCTTTTTCAAAAGTTTAAATGTGCTCCATGACAAGGCAGAGATGACAGTTCCACCAAGAGCAGAGAATGTCAGAGAGAGAGAGAGAAAAGCAAACAATCAATTACAAAACTGACAGGAGCTGTTCAGGCTTTTAAGTATGCGGAGTACCGCGTGGGAAGCATATCATGCGACAGAGCAGCCCGCAAGCAAGCCCAGCAAGTAAGGGAGCAATGTGAAGGTAGTCTGTCAGTGTTTTTAAGAGAGGTTTTCCCAGGAGCGTCTGTATCCTCTTGGAGTGTGTTCAGCCCCCCAGCTCACAGTATCATAAAGTAGTTTTTATTCCTGAGCTTTCAGCTCCTGCCAGGAGCCATCATCAGAGGATAATGATTAGACATACAAGAATCAAAGCTTCCATATCACTTTGCCAGAAAACTCACTTTCATTTTGACGGAAAATGCTACATCCAATAAGAAGGCATGTAAATGGGATCACTGTTATGAGGACTTCTGGCAGAACTGGTAATGCAGCGATTCGAAAACGTGGTTTTATTTCAGTTGACACCCAAAATTTGGATACGCTATGTAGACGACACATTTGTCATATTAAAAAACGACCAGTTGAATGATTTCTACAACCACATCAACACAATATTTATTCCCTGCAGTCCAATTCACCATGGAAAAAGAAACAAACCGACGCATCAATTTCCTGGACATCTCCATTGAAAGAAGTAACGATTCTACCCTGATTACAAGTGTCTACCATAAGGAATGCTATTCAGACAAGATATTACACTTCGCCAGCAATAACCCAGCATCTCATAAACAGAGCAGTATTAAGACTTTATTCAGAAGAATTCACACCCATTGTAATAGGAAGTAGACTAAAACAAATGAAAGACACTATCTTTTCACTTCAAACAGCCACCGAAAGACATTCATTAAATAATGCTTACACAGGAGATGCCAGAGAACCCAGCAAACAGTCGACTCCAATCTGACCCCCCATTCCACCTAGCACACACTTCCTTATCATCATGGAGTTTCAGAAGGTGCAGCACATATCCTGTCCAAATCAGGCATCAGAATAACACAGAAACCTACGAACAATCTGCGCACTGTCCTTTTTAATGCCAAAAAAAGAATTCGGCAGCAGAGACACGAAACGCAGTTTATAGCATTCCATGCAGTTCTTGCCCAGCGGTATACATAGGACAAACGTCAAAAAGAATCGCAACACATATACAGGAGCACCAAAACGCCTTCAGAAGGAAAGACTCAAGATCACTGATTTATATGCACAAAAATTCAACCAGACATAAATTTAACTGGGACAATTTAAAAGTAAGATTTAAGATAAGTACTAAAAGGGCCAGGGAGCTGGCTGAATCTTGGCTATCAAGCGAAAACACCATTAACAGACATTTGGACATGAACCCAGCATTTGCAAACCTAAGAAGAAGAACATCCTCATAATAAATAAAACTTTACGACCAACACCTTCCTAACCCCACCTCATTACCGCGGAAGCATGTCACTTCCGCAGTCGCTTTGTCTATGACATACTTCCGGGTTATAGGGCACATGTGACTCTCTGGGCCTCCCTGCAGCGTCCTCTGTTGGCCCCTGAGGTATCCAGCAGGGTTGTAAAGGAAAACTCCATAGTCCATGATTCTCTGCTGGCATCCGGGGCGCCTCCATGCTGCGGGGAGAGCTCCATCTGGCAGCCTGGGGGCATTGGCTGTGATGACAAGCTGGCCATAGACCACTATATATATATATATATATACACAGTCTGCTCCATTTGCAAAATGAGGATTAGTCCAAACCGTGACCCATTAAGCCACCGGGGTCAATAATGATATGACCTTCCAAATAGAAACTTTCCTTTAAAATGTACTCTGTCTGCTGCTACTGCAAGTTGACTAGTTTTAGATGGCTGGCAGCTCAGAGATGTTTTATTGCACATAAAAGGGCAATCCTTGCGTATTTTGCCAGTCTCAATATTGATGCCTGCTGTTGACTGCTTTAAAAGTTTACTTTCTTCCCAGAGTCAGTATGACTGCTGTACCCCTCAATATTCTAAATTCAGTGACTTCAGTGTGTACAATATATACAAGGGGTCTTCGGGTTATGACACAGTTCTGTTTCTACAACAGTAATGTAACCCGAATTTTGGTGTAAGTCGAAACACACACTAGCCTAAGTCATTTACCTATCCTAACACATTTTCAAAATCATATATATCTATACTAATAAAAGGCAAAGCCCTCACTCACTGACTGACTGACTGACTGACTGACTGACTCATCACTAATTCTCCCAACTTCCCGTGTAGGTAGAAGGCTGAAATTTGGCAGGCTCATTCCTTACAGCTTCCTTACAAAAGTTGGGCAGGTTTCATTTCGAAATTCTACGCGTAATGGTCATAACTAGAAGGTATTTTTCTCCATTTACTGTAATGGAGTTGAGCTTGACCGCCGTGGGGGCGGAGTTTCGTGTGACATCATCACGCCGCCCACGTAATCACGTGAACTGACTGTCAACGCACTATGTAGAAAACCAGGAACAGCTCCAAAATACGCTGAACAAAACATGCATTATATAGTTGAGAAGGCAGCGAAACAATAAGAAGCGAGCGAGTGACATATACTACCATATTCATCATTGCAGCTACTTCGGAAACAAAGCAAGGTATAAACCTAAACTTTAAATTAAGTTAATAGACAGGCTGCCGCTGGCGTTTTTAATGCCCACGGGTAATGCGGGATACAAGTTTAATGAGAGAACGCAGGATATAAACGAGAGTTTTGATCACTTTGTAACTAAGTTAAAATTGCAGGTGAAGGGGTGTGCTTATGCACATTCCGAGAGACTGTGTTTGCGGGGGATTGACAGTTAAGGCGGGTGGAGGAGTCACGTCATCATATCCCCTCCCATTTACCTCATTTCGCTCTGAGCTGAGCTCCGCGGCTAACGCCGTCTTCCGAAGCAACTTCGTCACACTGCCACCTAAAGTCAAAACTTAAATATATAAAGTCAGCGTCGGAATATATAAACTCAGCGCTGGAATATATAAAGTCAGCGTCGGAATATATTGTCACGCTTGGGTCACAGATTTGCACAGAGACACAGGAGGTCGTAGAAACAAGAAGGATTTTTATTCAAACACTGCAAACACATGAGCTTAAACGTGCTCCATGACAATTCAGAGATGACAGTTCCACTAGGAGCAGTGAGAGAGAGCGATAAAAGCAAGCAAACAATCAATTTTCAACTGACAGGCGCTGCACAAGGCTTTTAAGTTAGCGGGGCAGCGAAACAATAAGAAGCGAGCGAGTGACATACTACCATATTCATCAGTACAGCTACTTCGGAAACAAAGCAAGGTATAAACCTATACTTTAAATTAACTTAGTAGACAGGCTGCCGCTGGCGTTTTGCATGCCCACGGGTAATGCGGGATACAAGTTTAATGAGAGGACGCAGGATATAAACGAGAGTTTTGATCACTTTGTAACAAAGTTAAAATTGCAGGTGAAGGGGTGTGCTTATGCAAATTCCGAGAGACTGTGTTTGTGGGGGATTGACAGTTAAGGCGGGTGGGGGAGTCACGTCATCATCTCCCCTCCCATTTACCTCATTTCGCACTGAGCTGAGCTCCGCGGCTAACGCCGTCTTCCGAAGCAACTTCGTCACACTGCCACCAAATACAGAGAAATCCACAAGTTAATACACACGCTGTCTCTAGACTTTCTCCACACTGAATCCTCCAGGCACTACTTACAAAAGGTTACATTGACAATCGTGTTACGTTATTTTTAAAATGTTTAATTTTCTTAGCACAAGCACAGCTGAGAAGCTTCGATGCATGTGCTCCATAACGCGTTAAAAAATAATGCATTTAATCACACTTTGCATTACAATCAAAGGGGAAGTTTTGTCAATGCATGATTTCCTGGTACACCGTTTACATTGATCAGCGCATCCCAATTCATTTTAGCCTCGCACCACCTTGGTTTGAGAAGAAGTATGAAAAAATATGAGGTTAACACACAAAAACAGATCACCAATTCAAGCTTTATGAATAATCGATTCGCCATCAATAATTGTTTTGGTAAAGCCATACTCAGTGTAATCCTCCTTCCATTTTATAATTTTTCCGCCACTAGCCATGATTAAATGAACGGTAAAAAAGTAAGAGCGAAGCGAGGGTGACTTATTTAGGCAGGCATATATATGACAGCAACACTCATGACAATCATGTTACGTTATTATTAAAATGTTTCCTTTTCTTTTTCAGTACTTCTTTAACCCACTACTTCTCCGCTGCGAGGCGCGGGTATTTTGTATATGAATGACCTCCAAAGAGCGCGGAGACTTTTGATCATGTGAACATGTCTGCAAAAACTGGCGTCTCCTGCCCAGCAAAAGTCGAGCAGCCGGCGCGTGCGCATAGCTGTGCCGGCCTTTGAGACGCTGACTGAGCACTTTTAATTTTTTTCATCCTCCCCCTGAGCTATAGCCCAGACAAGTGCAAACACGGGACCCCTTTTCTACACCGCGGCAAAATAATATTAAGGCGCTTCGCACTTTATTTTGCACGTATACGATTATGAGGTCGTCAGCTCGGATTATGAAGACACGCACAGGAGTGAAGGACTGACAGTGCCATCACAGCCGATTAATAGCTGGGACGTCTCACCAGTCTGCACAAGACCCACCGCGACTGTCCCCAAAAGGCGCTCATATCGTCACCGAACACATCTCTCTATACTATATAAAAGAAAAAGGCAACTTTCCTTTCTTTACACCTTTTTTCCTTTTATCCCAAACCAAAGCCTTTCTCTCTTAACACTGCAGAGGACACAAAACTAATTTTCTTTAATTGCTGGTAAGGCACATTATTAGAGGCAGAAATTTGGACTTTCACATAGAAAATGTAATTTCTATACCACAGCCGTCGTGTAGCGCCTTTCAAAAGGGATCTACTACCGAGAGATGATCCATATACATTTTAGCTGCTGTTAGTACTACTTACCTCTTCTGTTATACCGTCTTTAAAATGTAGTTTACCCGCAACCACTCCAGTAGTGCTCAATGTACCTTTACTTCTTAAAACGTTAATGTTTTACTGTTTAATAACTTATAGACTACATTTTATTATTTTTCCCTTGCACTCAGTGATCAAAGCTATACACACACATATAGACACATACATATATATATATACACACATATATTTATATATACCTGTGTGTATGTTTGTATGTATGTGTATACACACATACACACACACAAATTATATATATGTGTGTGTCTGTGTATGTATGTATGTATATGTGTGTGTATATATGATGTAGATAGGTATGCATATATATATATGTGTATATGTAGATATGTATATAGATATGTATTTTGCTATATATATATATATATATACAACAATTACATTAACAATCATGTTACGTTATTTTTAAAATTTTTCCTTTTCTTTTTCATACCTTTTTTAACACACTACTTCTCCGCTGCGAAGCGCGGGTATTCTGCTAGTATATATATATATATATATATATATATATATATATATAAAGGTTAATCCCACACCAGAGGGGGGGGGGGGGGGGCAGAGTGCACTAACCTTTTCTCTCTTTTCTTTGCAGACCAGTTATGGGAAATTCTGCTTGGCCCCGATGACATCACTTCCGAGCCTAATGATGGCACTTCAGGTTCCGGCCTCACTTCCTCTGCCCGGCCATAAAATCGCCATTTTGTTTCCCTCAGTTCTGTTTTGAACTCACTGTTACCACGATTACTCATATCTTTTGCATTTTGAACCCAACTTACATTATACGGGGTAGCTATCCCAAACCTTTCTGTGGCGTTTGTGTGTTTTTTTGACAAGTGGTGTAGTCGGCTGGATGGATAGCTCAATGATGTACCAGGAGCAGGACCTCTAGCACCTCCTGGAGGAACCAACATCTTCTAATATCCAGGTGGGAAAGTATCGTACCAAGTTTCCAAGTGTGAAGTGCGCCCTGTGATTCAAAAAAACCAGGTGCAAGCTCTGTCCCCAGTACACATAACCAGGTAAAATAGATACCATGGGGAATGTGCGGGATAAGCCAATAGGATTGAGCTGTTCCAGATGGGGGAGGCTCACAGGGATTATTATGCTGTCTTGGAGGACAGGGCCTCCCACCCCCATGGAGAACGGCCTTCCAACACACATGAGCACATGGGCTCAAGTGCTGCACTGTTCGGAGACCCACGTCTTCCTTTTACTCTCGGGTTCAGCGACAGTCTGGGTCTCTCTATGGCATACAGAGAGACCCTGTACTTTCAACACTCCTTTAGATTTGTGTGTGACTATCGCTGTTTTAGTGGGGTGCTGAAGGATCCGGACACCAGCACCAACATGCTGCTCCAGCTCCTCCTCCCCTACCGCGAAGCACTCAGTCATCACACCTATACTTGTTGTCGGACTTCTGGCTACTCTCCTCCCTTCAGACATCACATCTAGGGACAATTCACACAGAGTTCCAGTATAGGATACATTTACCTGTACCGCCAAATCTATATGGATGAAGAGTCCTGCACTGAGTCTCTTCTAGTATCATCTTTCGTGGTGCCTTGGCCATTCTCTCCACTGCCAACCTCAGTAGACTGACTATATGTAATAAAGATTGTATGAGCTGGAGAACAATCTCCAGTTCTCGTTTCGACCAATGTAGGACTCAGGCTTCGCTCACCCTTTACACGCCGGCCAGGAGCCAATGCACCTGTGCACATTGTGCAGAGGCTCCATTGGGAGTCTCTCGGAATGGCCGATCATTGGCGTCGCCTGTAACCAGTCTGCTGGGATCTGACACAAAGACCATTCCCTTATTGCTTCGGGGAGGGCAGTCCAGCCCTCCACCGCCCTCCTCTCACTGATTGATCCCGATGGAGGGGTGAGAATTCAGGTATTCCTTTTCCAGCATTCATCCTTTGGAGAGCAGCGGGTGTGGGTCTTCCTCAGCTGACTCCTATGAGCTTGCCTCGCCATCGTTCCACAGATCAGCATGTTTCGGCCACAGCCGCTTATCCGGACGTTCTCCGTCTAGAAAGTCGGTGTACAGGACAGAAACAACTTTCCCAGGGCAATCCGTCCCTGAGCCTGAAACCTACCTTGGAGATCCTGCCTTCAGGAGTGTGCTTCTTTTGGCTGGCCTTTTCTCCATGTATGCCGATCCGGGTGCTGCTTGCAATGGTGGGCAACTGGTCACCTTCTGCTTTCAGAACTTGCTTGGGCTGCTTCTTCCCCCATTGAGCAGTAGCGGTGCTTCCGTGGGCCTCAGTTGACTTTACTTTTTTTTTTTTTTCATCTTCTTCAACTATGGCTTCAGCACATGTCGCTGTGCTGCCACATGTGCGCATCTCATGACACGTGTGCATCTTGTACTGCTGTGTCAGGTTGTCCACAAGAATTATTGAAAAGTGGGGCCTCTGTCTGCCGACAGCCAGGAAGTTCCATCTGGGATGCCACTTTTGGAATACTGGGGTGCCTACAGCCTTCCTAACCTGACATAGAGTTTCAGCTTTTTTTCTTCGCTCCCCAAAGTACAGTACAGTATGTCCAGTACCACAGCACAGTCCTTACTTCACCTGCCAAATCCTAGTCCTTCCACCTCCACCCTTCCCTCAAAAGCTTCATCCTTCTTCCTCCCAACTCTAGCTCCCCGAATTGAGTGTGGAGGCTCCTTTTATTCAGCTGCTGAGAGTGCTCCAGGTGGTTCATCTTTGTTACCTGAAATCACAACCAGGTGTGGTGGAAGTTCACTGTAGGGCTTTGCAGCTCCCCCTGGCGGTCCTCCCCCACGGAGCCGAACACGGCTGTACTAAACTCCAACTCCTAGCTTACCCTGTGGGAATCTGTGGTGCCACAACCGCTCAGGAGGGCTGCCCTCTAGCATCCCAGAGGAGGTAGTGCCTTGCAGATGCTCTCTTCCCCAGTCTTCCCATCTAGCTAGCGTCCTGGCCAGGTAATTTCCATGGCTGCCCCTTACAATATATACAGTACTAGCAAAATACCTGCGCTTCGCAGCGGAGAAGTAGTGTGTTAAAGAAGTAATGAAAAAGAAAATGAAACATTTTGAAAATAACGTAACATGATTGTCAATGTAATTGTTTTGTCACTGTTGTGAGTGATGAGTGCTGCTGTCATATATATATATATATAGGTCCTTCTCAAAAAATTAGCATATTGTGATAAAGTTCATTATTTTCTGTAATGTACTGATAAACATTAGACTTTCATATATTTTAGATTCATTACACACAACTGAAGTAGTTCATGCCTTTTATTGTTTTAATATTGATGATTTTGGCATACAGCTCATGAAAACCCAAAATTCCTATCTCAAAAAATTAGCATATTTCATCCGACCAATAAAAGAAAAGTGTTTTTAATACAAAAAAAGTCAACCTTCAAATAATTATGTTCAGTTATGCACTCAATACTTGGTCGGGAATCCTTTTGCAGAAATGACTGCTTCAATGCGGCATGGCATGGAGGCAATCAGCCTGTGGCACTGCTGAGGTGTTATGGAGGCCCAGGATGCTTCGATAGCGGCCTTAAGCTCATCCAGAGTGTTGGGTCTTGTGTCTCTCAACTTTCTCTTCACAATATTCCACAGATTCTCTATGGGGTTCAGGTCAGGAGAGTTGGCAGGCCAATTGAGCACAGTAATACCATGGTCAGTAAACCATTTACCAGTGGTTTTGGCACTGTGAGCAGGTGCCAGGTCGTGCTGAAAAATGAAATCTTCATCTCCATAAAGCTTTTCAGCAGATGGAAGCATGAAGTGCTCCATAATCTCCTGATAGCTAGCTGCATTGACCCTGCCCTTGATAAAACACAGTGGACAAACACCAGCAGCTGACATGGCACCCCAGACCATCACTGACTGTGGGTACTTGACACTGGACTTCAGGCATTTTGGCATTTCCCTCTCCCCAGTCTTCCTCCAGACTCTGGCACCTTGATTTCCGAATGACATGCAAAATGTGCTTTCATCCGAAAAAAGTACTTTGGACCACTGAGCAACAGTCCAGTGCTGCTTCTCTGTAGCCCAGGTCAGGCGCTTCTGCCGCTGTTTCTGGTTCAAAAGTGGCTTGACCTGGGGAATGCGGCACCTGTAGCCCATTTCCTGCACACGCTTGTACACGGTGGCTCTGGATGTTTCTACTCCAGACTCAGTCCACTGCTTCCGCAGGTCCCCCAAGGTCTGGAATCGGTCCTTCTCCACAATCTTCCTCAGGGTCCGGTCACCTCTTCTCGTTGTGCAGCGTTTTCTGCCACACTTTTTCCTTCCCACAGACTTCCCACTGAGGTGCCTTGATACAACACTCTGGGAACAGCCTATTCGTTCAGAAATTTCTTTCTGTGTCTTACCCTCTTGCTTGAGGGTGTCAATGATGGCCTTCTGGACAGCAGTCAGGTCGGCAGTCTTACCCATGATTGCGGTTTTGAGTAATGAACCAGGCTGGGAGTTTGTAAAAGCCTCAGGAATCGTTTGCAGGTGTTTAGAGTTAATTAGTTGATTCAGATGATTAGGTTAATAGCTCGTTTAGAGAACCTTTTCATGATATGCTAATTTTTTGAGATAGGAATTTTGGGTTTTCATGAGCTGTATGCCAAAATCATCAATATTAAAACAATAAAAGGCTTGAACTACTTCAGTTGTGTGTAATGAATCTAAAATATATGAAAGTCTAATGTTTATCAGTACATTACAGAAAATAATGAACTTTATCACAATATGCTAATTTTTTGAGAAGGACCTGTTTATACACACACATATAAACATACACGTGGACAAAATTGTTGGGTACTTGGTACCCTTCAGTCAATGAAAGAAAAACTCAAAATGGTCACAGAAATAACTTTAATCTGACAAAAGTAATAATAAATAAAAATTCTATGAAATTGAACTAATAAAAGTCAGACATTGCTTTTCAACCATGCTTCAACAGAATTAATAAAAAAAAAAAAACTCATGAAACAGGCCTGGACAAAAATGATGGTACCCCTAGAAAAGAATGAAAATAATGTGACCAAAGGGACATGTTAATCCAAGGTGTGTCCACTAATTAGCATCACAGGTGTCTACAATCTTGTAATCAGTCAGTGGACCTATATATAGGGCTCCAGGTAGTCACTGTGTTGTTTGGTGACATGGTGTGTACCACACTCAACATGGACCAGAGGAAGCGAAGGAAAGAGTTGTCTCAGGAGATTAGAAAGAAAATTATAGACAAGCATGTCAAAGGTAAAGGCTATAAGACCATCTCGAAGCAGCTTGATGTTCCTGTGACTACAGTTGCACATATTATTCAGAAATTTAAGATCCATGGGACTGTAGCCAACCTCCCTGGACGTGGCCGCAGGAGGAAAATTGATGACAAATCAAAGAGACGGATAATACGAATGGTAACAAAAGAGCCCAGAAAAACTTCTAAAGAGATCCAAGGTGAACTTCAAGCTCAAGGAACATCAGTGTCAGATCGCACCATCCGTCGTTGTTTGAGCCAAAGTGGACTTCATGGGAGACGACCAAGGAGGACACCATTGTTGAAAACAAATCATAAAAAAGCCAGACTGGTATTTGCCAAACTACATGTGGACAAGCCACAAAGATTCTGAGAGATTCAGATGAGACAAAAATTGAACTTTTTGCCATGGCACATCAGTTCTATATTCACAGACGGAAAAATGAAGCATATCAAGAAAAGAACACTGTCCCTTCTGTGAAACATGGAGGAGGCTCTGTTATGTTCTGGGGCTGCTTTGCTGCATCTGGCACAGGGTGTCTTGAATCTGTGCAGGGTACAATGAAATCTCAAGACTATCAAGGGATTCTAGAGAGAAATGTGCTGGCCAGTGTCAGAAAGCTTGGTCTCAGTCGCAGGTCATGGGTCTTGCAACAGGACAATGACCCAAAACACACAGCTAAAAACACCCAAGAATGGCTAAGAGGAAAACATTGGACTATTCTAAAGTGGCCTTCTATGAGCCCTGACCTCAATCCTATTGAGCATCTTTGGAAAGAGCTGAAACATGCCGTCTGGAAAAGGCACCCTTCAAACCTGAGACAACTGGAGCAGTTTGCTCATGAGGAGTGGGCCAAAATACCTGCTGAGAAGTGCAGAAGTCTCATTGACAGTTACAGGAATCGTTTGATTGCAGTGATTGCCTCAAAAGGTTGTGCAACAAAATATTAAGTTAGGGGTACCATCATTTTTGTCCAGGCCTGTTTCATGAGTTTATTTTTTTAAATAATTCTGTTGAAGCATGGTTGAAAATCAATGTCTGACTTTCATTGGTTAAATTTCATAGAATTTTTATTTATTATTACTTTTGTCAGATTAAAGTTATTTCTGTGACCATTGGGAGTTTTTCTTTCATTGACTGAAGGGTACCAACAATTTTGTCCACGTGTGTGTGTGTGTGTATATATATATATATATATATATATATAT
>JANRMT010062814.1:133534245-133561380 GCA_026402145.1 Polypterus bichir lapradei
ACACATTGAATGAGGAGGTGTGTCCAAACTTTTGGCCTGTACTGTACATCACGGGGTGTTCAGCACCATCGATGCATTGGCTCAGCACGGCACCCAATCCTGTGTCCAATGCATCGGTCTGGAGAATAAAAGGAAAAGAAAAGTCAGGGGATTCCAAAATAGGTGCTGAAGTAAGGGCCGACTTTAAGTCACAAAATGCTGCTTCAGTATCATCAGTCCATACCACTTTAATAGGAGCTCTTTTCTTTGTCAAATCAGTGAGAGGCGTAGCTCTCTCTGAGAAATGAGGAACAAAGCGACGGTAGTAACTCGCTAAGCCCAAGAAAGCTTGTACTTGCCTCTTAGTAATCGGACGGGGCCATTTAAGGATGGCATCAATTTTAGAGCACTGTGGTTGAACCGTACCACCTCCCACCAGATAACCTAAATATTTGGCTTTGTTCAAACCAAAGAAACATTTCTTAGGGTTGATCCGAAGTCTGGTTTGAACCAGTGTGCGTAGAACGGCCAAAACCTGCTGTACATGATCCTTCCATGTGCTGGAATAGATGATAACATCATCCAAGTAGGCGGCACTATAGGAATTGTGGGAGCGTAACAGTGTATTCATCAGATGTTGAAAAGTTGCAGGTGCCCCATGCAAACCAAAAGGAAGAACCCTGTACTGCCAGTGTCCACTAGGGGTACTAAAGGCGGTTTTTTCCTTGGCGGAGGATGTTAAGGGAATTTGTCAGTACCCTTTCGTCATATCAAGTGTAGTTAGAAATTGAGCGTTACCCAATCTATTGAAGAGGTCATCTACTCGAGGCATGGGGCATGCATCAAACTTAGATACCTGATTGAGTCGTTGGAAGTCGTTACAGAACCTCCACGACCCATCAGGTTTGGGAACCAATGCGATTGGACTAGACCATGGACTATAACTTTCGTCAATAATGTCCATTTTTAACATTCGTCTGATTTCCAATTCAACTTCAGTTTTCTTTGCCTCAGGAAGTCTATATGGGCATTTTTTTTGGACAATCGCTCCCGGATCAGTTATTACAGTGGCTTGCAAAAGTATTCGGCCCCCTTGAACTTTTCCACATTTTGTCACATTACAGCCACAAACATGAATCAATTTTATTGTAATTCCACGTGAAAGACCAATACAAAGTGGTGTACACTTGAGAAGTGGAACGAAAATCATACATGATTCCAAACATTTTTTACAAATAAATAACTGCAAAGTGGGGTGTGCGTAATTATTCAGCCCCCTTTGGTCTGAGTGCAGTCAGTTGCCCATAGACATTGCCTGATGAGTGCTAATGACTAAATAGAGTGCACCTGTATGTAATCTAATGTCAGTACAAATACAGCTGCTCTGTGACTGCCTCAGAGGTTGTCTAAGAGAATATTGGGAGCAACAACACCATGAAGTCCAAAGAACACACCAGACAGGTCAGGGATAAAGTTATTGAGAAATTTAAAGCAGGCTTAGGCTACAAATAATTTCCAAAGCCTTGAACATCCCACGGAGCACTGTTCAAGCGATCATTCAGAAATGGAAGGAGTATGGCACAACTGTAAACCTACCAAGACAAGGCCGTCCACCTAAACTCACAGGCCGAACAAGGAGAGCGCTGATCAGAAATGCAGCCAAGAGGCCCATGGTGACTCTGGACGAGCTGCAGAGATCTACAGCTCAGGTGGGGGAATCTGTCCATAGGACAACTATTAGTCGTGCACTGGACAAAGTTGGCCTTTATGGAAGAGTGGCAAGAAGAAAGCCATTGTTAACAGAAAACCATAAGAAGTCCCGCTTGCAGTTTGCCACAAGCCATGTGGGGGACACAGCAAACATGTGGAAGAAGGTGCTCTGGTCAGATGAGACTAAAATGGAACTTTTTGGCCAAAATGCAAAACGCTATGTGTGGCGGAAAACTAACACTGCACATCACTCTGAACACACCATCCCCACTGTCAAATATGGTGGTGGCAGCATCATGCTCTGGGGGTGCTTCTCTTCAGCAGGGACAGGGAAGCTGGTCAGAGTTGATGGGAAGATGGATGGAGCCAAATACAGGGCAATCTTGGAAGAAAACCTCTTGGAGTCTGCAAAAGACTTGAGACTGGGGCGGAGGTTCACCTTCCAGCAGGACAACGACCCTAAACATAAAGCCAGGGGAACAATGGAATGGTTTAAAACAAAACATATCCATGTGTTAGAATGGCCCAGTCAAAGTCCAGATCTGAATCCAATTGAGAATCTGTGGCAAGATCTGAAAACTGCTGTTCACAAACGCTGTCCATCTAATCTGACTGAGCTGGAGCTGTTTTGCAAAGAAGAATGGGCAAGGATTTCAGTCTCTAGATGTGCAAAGCTGGTAGAGACTTACCCTTAAAGACTGGCAGCTGTAATTGCAGCAAAAGGTGGTTCTACAAAGTATTGACTCAGGGGGCTGAATAATTACGCACACCCCACTTTTCAGTTATTTATTTGTAAAAAATGTTTGGAATCATGTATGATTTTCGTTCCACTTCTCACGTGTACACCACTTTGTATTGGTCTTTCACATGGAATTCCAATAAAATTGATTCATGTTTGTGGCTGTAATGTGACAAAATGTGGAAAAGTTCAAGGGGGCCGAATACTTTTGCAAGCCACTGTATGTCATGCTCAATCAGTGAAGTGCGACCTGGTTGCTCGCTTACTACTTCCGGTACAGGCAAGATGGCTGTTTCCAGCTCCTGACTTTGCCTTCAAGACAAATTGGATCCGAAATTAAGGGTTTGATGTTCTACAAAAAGGGAGCGAGGCTGTCCGGAGGGAGGCGCAGCCTCTCTATCCTTCCACAGTTTCAGCAAATTAATGTGATAAACCCGCTCACTCGGTCGACGATTAGGTTGTTTAACTAAATAGTTGATGAGCCCTTTTCGTTCCTTAATTTCATATGGCCCTTGCCAATGTGCCAATAATTTTGAATGAGAAGTAGGTACAAGCACCATAACACGATCACCCGGGAGAAACTCCCGGAGGGTGGTGTTGCGATTATAATATCGCGCCTGCGCTTCTTGAGCTTTTTCAATATGATCTTTGAGGACAGGTCTGATTTTATTTAATCTGTCGTGTAACTGCGTGATATATTCTAAAATATTAGAGGATGTGAGGACCTCCTCTTCCCAGCCTTCTTTTAGCATATCCAAAAGACCTCGGGGTTATCTTCCATAAAGGAGTTCAAAGGGAGAAAAACCCGTGGAGGTTTGTGAGACTTCCCTATAGGCAAAGAGTATGAGGGGCAGCAACTGATCCCAGTTTTTCCCATCCTCGCTAACTACCTTGTGCAACATCTGTTTAAGTGTTTGATTAAATCGTTCTACCAACCCATCAGTTTGTGGGTGATAGACCGATGTCTTTAGATGTTTAATTTGCAGTAACTTAGCAACCTCCCTGAACATCGCCGAAGTGAAGGGAGTTCCTTGGCCTGTTAACACCTCTTTGGGAATCCCCACACAAGTGAAAATCCCTACAAGTTCCCGTGCGATTGTTTTTTAATTGGCTGAGCTTCAGGAAAACATGTGGCATAATCTACCATGACTAATATATATATATGTCCTCGTAATGAGGGTTCAAGGGGTCCTACGAGGTCGATTCCGACTCTTTCAAACGGGACATCAATTAGGGGTAGAGGAATAAGAGGAGCACGGTCCCTCCTAGGAATCTGACGAATCTGACATTCAGGACACGAAGTACAGAAACGTCTGACCTCCTCGTTTATCCCAGGCCAATAAAATCTGAACTTAATACGTTCTAACGTTTTCTCGGTCCCCAAATGGGTTCCAAACAAATGGGCATGTGCTAATTCACACACTTGACAACGAAAAGTGCGTGGTATTAATAACAATGTTCTAATTTCACCTTCGTGTTCGGCCACACGATACAGTAAATCATTTTGTATGACAAAGTAAGGCATTCGCGGTATGGAGTCGCCAGACATATGTCTGTTTACTGAAACTACAGCATTTCTTGTGCATTTTAGGGAATCATCATTCTACTGTTCTCTTTTAAATATTGAAGGGGTAAATTTAAACTGAGAAGCCAATTCATTTATGGGATCTTGCTGGACCTCAAGGGGCAGAGTTTCAGTCACCACAGGTCCTACGGGAGGTGGGTTGTCTCTCGTAGTGCCTGATGGACCTTCATCACCGCTTGCTATTCTATCTGGGTTAGGGTTAAGAGCATTAATACATGGCGTGGAGACAGTCGGACAACTGTTTGTACTATTTGTGTCCAAACCCTTTTTTAACCCAGGAGTAGTAGTGGTTTTACCGGCATTATTGTTAGACCAGTCTCGCCCTAATATCACCGGATAAGGTGGATCCGCCATTACAGCCACTAATGTGGTTTTCATAACATTATCCACCGTGATGACACAACAGGCAGCTCTGTAATATCGGGTTTTCCCAGTGTATACATCTCAGACTGATCTTAGTATTGACCCATTGTCGCGGTAAAACATAACGGCGAGTAACAATGGATATGTTACTCCAGGAATTGAACATCGTGGTGACTTTATATCCGTTAAGAATCACTACTCCCGTATATGGAAAAGACAAAGGGTTGATCACGGCACAGTACCTCTCTCCCTTGCCTAAGGAACAGTCCATCGGCTCCGGGTTAAGACAAGCAGTAAATACATGACCTACCCACCCTCCCCCCCCACTTGAAACAGCAAGGAAGGTAAGCCTGTTTTTCCTTTTTTTGAATGGAGACTTCAGAGGTAGGGGGGGGTGGTCTCTGTATAAGGTACACGAACCTGTCGGGATGGTCGTGAGAACAGTTCTGACCCTTCCGTTTTGCAGATCGCCCAGTGACGCTCCACCACTTCCACGAGGTTATCCATGGAGGTAACCTCTTGTTTGCGGACTTGCTGGGCGATATTTTCAGGGAGATCATTTATAAATGTCTCGACCGTCAACAACTCTACCATACGCTGGCCACTGTTAACATCAGGCCTTAGCCATCGGCCCACTTTACCCCATACTTCGTACACTTGTGTACGTATTGCTCTATCAGGGTCAAACTTCCACTCCCGCCACTCTCTCGCCTGCTGTGCCGCTGAGACGCAGTAGCGTTTGAAAATCTCATTTTTTAGAGTGTCGTAGCTGGCGGTCTGCTCTTCAGTCAGGTCATAATAGGCCCTCTGTGCTTCCCCCTTCAGATACGGTGCCAGAATGTATGCCCACTCCGTCTGCGGCCACGCATTGCTTTTAGCGGTACACTCAAAAATCAGAAAATAGGATTCAACATCATCCCCTTCCATTAAATGAGTAAGTAAAGGAGGTACCGACCATGATGTCTCTGCTCTTACTGCTGCAGCTGCCCAAGCTCCCGATTCTGCCAATCTGGTCCGCGTGTATCGCCGAGCTGAATCTTCACTTGTTGGAGTTCGGTTACTAGGGTGTTCAAAACCGCGTTGATATCTTGTCCCTCTGACATCCTGGAACAACGTTCACAATCCTGCCGGCTACGCCAATTGTGATAAGTCAAACACAAAGACAACTTCAAAGAGTTGGGGATTGGCCCTGTATATTGCTTTGGTGCAATTTGGTATGGTCAAAAGTGAAAAAAATTCCAAACATTTGACAAAATACAGAGGGATGAGGGATGCTTTTATACAGAAAATGGCCGCTGGAATGATTATACAGGAAGTGATGTCATCAATGGAGGACCAGAAGTGACGTCATCATTGGATGACCGGAAATGATGTCATCATTGGGAGCCGGAAGATGAGGAAGTGCATGGGAAGCCATTTTCTGGGATACGGACTGTTGTAGGTGAGTGATTATTTATCTTCTTTGGTTCTGGAAAATTAGAGAGCGAGGCATCAATACCATCAAACAACCCTTCATCTGTTATTAAATCGCTCACTTCTGGGCTTTTTGACTGTCTCCTAAGCGCGCGTGTGTGACACCACTTATCGATATCTTCTTGTAGTGGAATACTTTCTCTGTTCACTGGAATGGAGACCTGTGTGAAGACCTTTGGCAAATCAATATATTCAACATCATTGAGACCACAAACTTGTAAATCTGATTAAACAGAACATTGGGTTAGCATTTTTGAATCATCATCATAGTTACTCATAGTTTTGAGGAATACTTGTGTTCTTCTCCCTTGAAGGCTTAATTGCCTCTGGAGCCTTTCAGTGCAAGTTGTTACTGTACTGCCGAGGTCTATAAAGGCATATGTTTCTACATATCTTTCACTCTTCTTGGATTTTACTTTAACAGGAACTACTTGAAGTGCACATTCTTCTCCGGCCCCAGTAAAGGCACAAGTTCCAGAGTCAGTTTCCCTTTCAGTAGATGTTGCCACAATAGCTGTAGTTTTAGATACTGCTCCACTGTCTTTTTTGATGTGCAGGATGTCTGGGTGCTGAAAAGGACATGTCTGACATTTCATTCTTTCTTTACAGTTCTTACCAAGGTGCCCCTGTTTGAGACAGCGAAAACATAAACCTTTAGATTTTAAAAAGTTAATTCATTCTTTATTTGGTAGTTCTTTGTTTTTTCAACATTCAGCAAGGATATGCTGGTAACTGCAAAAGGCACAAGGTTTTTTAAATTCACATATATCATTAACAGTCTTTTTGATAGAGATTTCTTGAGTCCCCTTTTCAGCAACATCAGATATATTTGTAGTGAAAATACTTCCTGATTTCTGTCCATACTTAAGAGGAGATCTAATTTTGTCTGCCTTTTCCTTTTTCTCTGAGCTGCCATAAATGGGATGCATAAATTTCATAGCCTGTTTATGTAAAAAGATTAGTTAAATCTTTTTAAAGATTAGTTAAAGTTAAATCGTGAATGTCACTCTCTCTATCTTCTTCATCTTCAATTTCATAAGCTATGTCTTGCCACTTGTAGAGAATATGGGAGCTTTGAGAGTACAGTGGAACCTCGGTTTGCGAGCATAATTCGTTCCGGAAACGTGCTCGCAATCCAAAGCACTCGTATATCAAAGCGAATTTCACCATAAGAAATAATGGAAACTCAGATGATTCGTTCCACAACCCAAAACTATTCGTATAAAAATGATTCATACAAAATATAAAGTAAACATACATAAAACAAATTAACTTGCACTTTACCTTTAAAAAGAATCATGGCTGGTGTGAGTCAGTTTCTAAACTCATGTGGGATTCCACCCAACGGGACGACACGCGGAAGAGTGTCCCAAAGCAATCACAGTCTCCCTGCGCTGTAGCAGTTCGCCGTATAAGCGCATTTAAAAAGATCACAGACAGGCTATAAGCGCCTGCCGTCAATGGGTGATACAAGGAACATTATAAAGATACCGCTACAATAAATAACAGCGCTGTTGCTGTTTCAAGCTGAAGGTGGCTGGTGTTGTTAAAGTACTGAGACTCAGCTTCATGTTTTGGGGCGCAAGATGGGGACTCGCACTTCACAGCACACACGTGTGCGTGCGCATACACACACACACAGTCACAATGCTGTAGTAAACAGTATACACTCCTACGGATGTTGACTATATGAGTGAGGCACACAGACTCAGACGGAGAAGAGAGAGAGAGAGAGACGCGCTGCGCGCGAGCAAGAAAGATAAGGAGAGAGAGAGGCGTGTGCGAGCGAGATAAGGAGAGAGAGAGAGAGAGAGACGCGCTGTGCGAGCAAGAGAGATAAGGAGAGAGAGAGAGAGAGAGAGGCGAGTGCAAGCGAGCGAGATAAAGAGAGAGAGAGAGACGCGCTGTGCGAGCAAGAGAGATGAGAGAGAGAGGGGCGAAATAAGGAGAGAGAGAGAGCGAGAGACACGCTGTGCGAGCAAGAGAGATAAGGAGAGAGAGAGAAGAACCATCAGCTCAGTTGTGATCACATGACACTCAGCAGACAAAGTGTATCCATACTGCTCGTATTGCAAGACATCGCTCGTTTATCAAGTCAAAATTTATTAAAAAATTTTGCTCGTCTTGCAAAACACTCGTAAACCAAGTTACTCGTAAACCGAGGTTCCACTGTATAGTATGGATATTTTCATTGCTATTAAATGCTGCTTGATTTCTTGCTTTAGTCATGGAGTCCATACAGTTATCAAGAAAGGTTGCATAATCTCTCAAGGCCTCCCCATCCTTTTGTTTTATTTGAGGCCACTTCAAAGCTTTGCTTACGTATGTATCTATTACGAACGCTTGGTTGCCATAGTAACTTTCAAGCTGCTTTCTAGCTTTTTCATATCCTTGATCTGGTGGCAATCGTGTACAGCCTTCAATCATTTCTTGAGCTGGTCCTCTTGTATATTGAATCAAATAATCTAATTTATCTTGTGGGTCTGCTAATATATCACCTACACCATGATCGAAGGTTCTGAAAAACTTTGCATAAGTCAGCAGGTCACCTGAAAATAAAGGGACCTGTCTGTGTGGTACTTCACCACGCGGCGCTGGAGGTGTTGGAGGTACTGGAGCAGGTGTTATCTTTTGATCAGCTAGCGATTTAGCCATTTCAATAATTGCCCTTTGACATTCAGCTTGATTCTGCGCTAATATATCAATAAGACTGTGTCCACACAACAGTGGCTGCCCTGAGGCAGTTAGTGACCGTACCTGCCTTTTGGACTCTAGTTCATCTAACCTTTGTAGGATTCGATCAAGTGTTGATTGTTCAACTATAACTGCTGAAGAAGGTAATGATGTGGCAGCGGTTTTCTGGGCAAAAGAATCAAGTTTAATATCAAGAGCGTGCTTTAACTGAGGAGACGACTTTTGTGTTTTTAACTTTGAGCGAATTGATTAACTAGCTGTTCATCAGATGTGTGTGTTAACAGGCTATTTGTATCTTTCAGCCATACCGCTGTAGTGTCCATAAATCATTCCATTTCTTAGTTTTCGGCGAATGTCGTTTTCTGTTTCTTGATCGCTCCTTCTTTACTTAACGCGGATAGAAGCCTTTTATGTAGATCCTCTATCTCACTGTGTGTCTCACGAAATCTTTGAAGTCTTTCTGCTATTTTTAAATGATTTTCTGAAGCGTCTTTAAGGCTTTCAATTTCAGCCTTAAGCTCAGAGTGCCGTTCTTTCCTTTTATTTATATGATCTTTAAGATCTCTAATTATATTTTCTGATTTTGAGTCTGTACTTAGATTACTGCCGATCTCACTTGAGTTATGCATAGACATTGCTGTGACTGCAGTTCGAGTAAATGACAGGATGTTTCCTGACAGCAGTTTTGTCACAATCGGGACGTTCCAACAACACAGATTACTTCCTTGTAACAAGGCTTCAATGACTCGGGCAAAAGCACAACCGATCATCCAAGACGTCTTTTTATAATATCACAGTCTCTCAAATCTTCTCAAGGTACGGCGACCTTGCTTTCGTTTAGGATCATGCAGAGGTAATCGATAAGAGCACAGTACCTCTAAATGATTCAGTTCTTTTGCTTCGTTGACAAATTCTGGAGCAGAAGTGTCCTCCGTACTCGGATGGTAGATTCCAGTCCAACTTCCAGGCCTTAAGATGGCATGTTTTCTGATAAAAATGTAGCTGCGTTTTCCCAAAATTACCAAAGTTCAGCAGCTTCAACTCAAAAAATGGGATTCAACAAAAGCCTGACGCGCAGAAATGATTCCACAGACAAAATGTCTTCGTTTTAAAAAGTTTAGTTAAGTTTCAAAGTAAAACAGTTCAAACAAAAGAGAAAATTAAAATAACAAAAAAGGAAAAATGAATGTTAAGAAAAGTTCAGTTCAAAGCTTAAATCTTGTTAAATCTCAAATCGTTACTATTTACTTAACATTTCTGAACCATTTCAAAACAGTCAGAAAACTGTATGCTTATCCCATCACTGAGTAGAAAATGAGTCTTTCAAATCCCTCTTTACTGGGACCTGTTATTTCTACACTAAGCTTAGTATCACACTGTTACGCTGTTATAGTAGGAGGGTTCTATCTCTTACTAACTTACAAGGGGAAAAGACTATACCATAAGTTATGACTTTGAAAGAAATTTATATTCTATTCAAATTAAGCAAACATTAATATGAGTTTAACTCAAAACTTTACCTTCTAAGATTGGTTCTTACAGTACATATGTCTAATTATCAAGTATACAACCAAACACTTACTTGACTTGATCATGAGCGCTAGAGATCTAAGTATGGTAGTCCAGAAAGGTGAAATAGCCCTTGTGCCTTATATGTGTTCTGCATCCCGCTTCTCTAGCTAGCAAGCCCACAAGAGATGGAATAGCAAAATTACATTCAATAAGGTATCTAAACACTGCAATGGTTTTAGAAATGCAATTTCATTTTTTTTAATAAACTACCAGCAAATAAGTATTTGAAACTATTTTTAGGCTGACTTAATAGTAAACTATATGCAATTGTGAGGTAACAATAACACTTGATCAGTCTTTGTTTAGCATACTCATCCCATGTCTTTAGGATTAGGTTTTACAATATACCCTGAGTATGCTTTCTATGGGTTGTCACAAGTGCAAGTAGGAGCAGGTGACTGCATTTGAGCTGGTAATGCTGTTGTAAATGTTGATTCATCATTCTTAAATAGGGCAGGGTTGCTTTCCTATACAGAGGTACTGGGGAGTTTCTCTGATGGAGGCTTGGCCACTGGAAGTGCCTGCGGTTTCTCATATATAACTTTCCTTTTGATTCAATGGGATAAGATTTTGTTTCTGTACATATGTGTCTCACTGTGCTGTGGGGTTTCATGTCCTTGAGGGTTGTGCATTCGCACCACTTGACCTTGATGGAGGGGATATAGTGGACTGCTTCATTTATCAGAGCTGCATTTTTGAAATTATTTCTTTTGATTTCTGACTTGCGGTGTGTTTTGTGGAGCAGGTTGTAGCAGTTTTTTAGCAACTGGGAGCATAGTTTTCTTTTATCTGGAAATTAGTCTCTGTTCAGGAGAGACAAGTTTGGAATCATGAGGGATATTCCTGAGGGTCAGGAGGATGACAAAAATGTCAGGTCAGTTGTGCTGTCCTGGTTAAGATTTGAAATAAGAAACGATTAAGATTAGCACCATATAATGGTGAAGTTCAGCATTTTTTCTACTTAGGGAACAGCCTGTCTTAGGGCAATGATGTCATCAAGCTGAGCCTTAGAGAGTAGAAACAAACAGAGAGCACGTTTATCTCACTACCTTGCTTTAAATGTTCAGTTCAGTTTGGCTTTTGAAGGCATTGTCGGTACGTAGAAATGTTTTAGAGATGTTTATTTCTTCTGTATTAATACATATTTGTGAGTCTGTTAAGTATTTAAAGTTATTTAGTTAAGTATTTTTAAGATACAAAGTTCTACCAACTTAACGTTGTTATAGGAGTTTTCACTGCATTAAAAAAGTACTTGTGAGTGTACTTTTTTCAGAAATTTTTATCAGTTTTGCCAGAGTATGCACAGATAATGTTTGCCGCTCATTTGAATGTTATTTATTTGTTTCGTATAATTGAAAAGAATAAGTAATTCTGTGTGGTGCAGTGGGTAGCGCTGCTGCCTCTCAGTTAGGAGACCCAGGTTCACTTCCCAGGTCCTCCCTGCGTGGAGTTTGCAAGTTCTCCCTGTGTCTGCGTGGGTTTCATTCGGGTACTCCGGGTTCCTCCCACAGTCCGGAGACATGCAGGTTAGGTGCATTGGCAATTATAACTTGTCCTTAGTGTGTGGTTGTGTGTGTGCACGCCCTGCGGTTTGCTGTCACCCTGCCCGGGGTTTGTTTCTTGCCTTGCGCCCTGTGTTGGTTGGGATTGGCTCCAGCAGACCCCTGTGACCCTGTAGTTAGGATATAACGGGTTGGATAATTGATGGATGGATGGATGGATAAGTAATTCTGACATTATTTTTAGTTTATTGTGTGAATTTGTATGTAAGGATTTCTCACATCATTGTATTTACAATTTACTTATAGTCTAACCCTATTCGAACTGGCTTCAGTAAAAAAAGCAAACTGGAAACTCTTGTCTAAGTGGTCATTTGAAAGGAGTTTATCTGACTGTCGACTCAGGCAGGCCACTTGAGACAGAGGGCAGGACATCAGTCATGTTTTGACTTTTCCAATAGTTGTTTAGCACTGCGACTTGCTTTTTTTGCTAATCCATTAGACTGTGGATACTCGGGACTACTAGTGAGGTGTAAAAGTCCCAAGTCTTGGCAAAAATCCTTAAACTTAAGGATTGTGAATTGTCCGGCATTTATCTGAGGTTAGAATATGTAGTGATCCATGAACTTAAAAATGTCCTTTCAATTTGGTGATGACTTTTGCAGAGGTTATATTGTCAAGTGAGTAATGTACAGGTGACTGGTTTGCCTTCATGTAAGTTTGCTGCTCCAAGACCATAATCTGAAACATCACATTTAAGTGTGGCAGGATTATCAACCGTGTAGCAAGCAAGGGTGCGGATATTGGACAAACACTTTTTCAGTGTATCAAATACTGTTTGGTGGTGTTTTAACCAACACCACTGAGTGTCTGTGCATGAGATGTGTAAGTGGAGTTGAGGAATCTTTGGAGGGCTGTTACATCATTCAGTACTGGCATTTCACCAGTTGGTCTGGTCTTTAAGGGATCTACTTATAGACCTGTGCTGGTGAACCGATGTCCAACATAGCTGACTTCTTTCAGCCTGAATCTACTTATGAGGGGGTTAAGTCTAAGTTTTACCTGGCGAGCATGATTGAGCACCTGCTTGAGGTTTTCATCATGGTCTTTTGCACTCTTACCCCCACCAATGATGTCATCAACTATGATAGAACAGGTATCCAGCAAATATTTGTTCCATGGAGTGTTGAAATACTTTACTAGCCGAAATAATCCCAAATGGCATCCTGAGAAATCTGTATCAGCCAAAAGGTATATGGAATGTTGTCAGCAGTGATGATAATTCACTGATTTCCTCTGTTTGTTTCTATTTAGGTTTTGTCTTATGAATCTGCAGCAATTTTTAAAGTGGTTACATTTTTTACATCCATTACATTGCTGTCCAAAAGCAGGGCAACTTTTTCTCTTGGCTGCATGGTTTCCTCCACAATTATTATAATTGATTATGTGTTGAAAATCATTTCTGTTTAATTTAGATCTCTCTTTAGGTTAATTTATTTGAGCTCTTTTGAATTTATGAGTACAGTATGTTTTAAGCTGTCAATATTTACAGATGATTGTTGTGGTGAAGCTAAGGTTTTGATATGCTGTTCTGTCAGCTTGTGAATTTGGCATGTACATATAACTTTGCTAGGGTGAGTTCACTAGCAAAATTTTTCTTAAAATGTCATTATTAATACCACATGCAAGTCTATCTCTTATAGTTCTTCAGTTAAAGTTCCAAAGTTACAGCCCTTTGCCTTGATCCTCAGATCACTCACGTATGATTAGATTGTCTCACCTTGTCTTTGGTTCCAGTCCTTATGTATGTTTCTGGACTGCATATTTCACAAAATTTTCTCTTTAGACATTCAGGATCCTCCTTTGATTCAGATTCTACAATGATGCTTTCCCCTTTGCCCAGCACTCACACCTCATTTTCATATATAAATGAACACTCCCGCTCATTGGCTTCTGATCCTGCCAAATTAAGGAGAATATATGCTTTTGTTCATGGAGGGTTGTCCGTGTGTGCAGCTGCAATAAAAATATTGAATTCCTGCTTGAAGATTCACCATTTCTACAATGTTTTTATTAACGATAAGGTGGTCTGGTCTGAGGAAGCCTTCTACCTTGACACTGCAATTGCTTGTGTGTTACTTAGGCTTGGAAAGTGGGATTTTTTTTTGTTCATGAATTCAAGATGATATCATGTTCAATTCAGACACCGTGTAGAAAAGATGATGGTAGAGTGTTGTATAATAAACAAGCTTATATTTCGTACAGCACACAGGTAACTTACATGTATTGAAGTATCAAGTATACAACCAACTACCCACTTAACTTGATAATAATAATGCATTCTATTTATATAGAATATTTCCCATGCTCAAGGCTTGTTAATGAGCACTAGAGATTTATCTAAGTTTGGTAGCCCAGAAAGGTCATACAGGCCTATATGTGTTCTACAAGTATAATATAATGTTTGTTTGTGACTTATTAATGAGTTTATTATAAAGTATTACCAAAAAAAGGTTTTGAAAATGCATGATCATATGAAAAGCAGTAAGGTGATTAATAGATATTGTTAGTGAAGGAAGAAGGTTATAGCATGTGAATAAGCAAAATTACAACAAAATTATATGAACAAATGAGATCAGCCTGTTAAGAGGTAAAACATAGCAGTATATAGCACATGGAGAATATTAATGCAATAAAGTAAGATTAACGCAATGAATTCAAAGTCAGCCTAAAAAGAAGGTGTGGCATTGTGGAGGAATGACAGGATGGGCAATGTTGTAAAGCTGGGATACAAAACTTGGTCGTCCAATTTAATACAAAAAGTTCAACTCAATGTGCACCTTAAGGCATTAAAGAAAAACAGCCACTCAGACACAAAACATAAACAAGCTCTTTGTCTTCAAGGGAAAATAAAGGGACATTCTTGATATCTCTGTTGGCAGTTCTCTCTAAGGAGAAATGACGCCTCATTCCGGGCAGCAGGGCTTCTTTATAATATATACACCATAAGGGGCAGGGGTAAGTGCCCTTAATGGGCAGTTTCTCTGAGCTGCTGGGAGAGAAGGAGAAGAAAACGTTAGCAACAGTGCCCCATCTTGCCTGGCAGGTTGTCACATACCTCTGTTGAGCCCATGAGGAGGTCCTCCTTTGTGCATGTGCGGCAAAGGATAAAGTAGAGGAGGTGCAGTGCGTAAAAGAATTCAGAATACAGAAACCTAGTATCAGTTTACTGAAAACTAAAACACAGGCATGCACCCGGTTGTTATAGAGAATATACTGAGAGGAACGTGACACGCACATTTTGTCTCTCTCTAGTTGAGACAGGAGAGTAGCATATGAATATCTAAAGATTAGATTAGATTCAACTTTATTGTCATTACACATGTACAAGTACAAGGCAACGGAATGCAGTTTAAGTCTAACCAGAAGTGCAATTAGCAGAAAATGCAGGATAAAGGTATAGGTTCTGAGTACACCTAAAAGGGATATGTGCAGGGAGAGGATATGGGTAACTATTACAGAATGATATTATGTGAGCATAATATACAGATTGCTAGTAACTATACTTATAAATTTACAATGGATGAACAGTATCTACAAGTTGCTATTAACTGTAGTCAGGAATTTGCAAATAGATATGAACATAATGTACAGGATATTATGTGAGCATAATATACAGATTGCTAGTAACTCTAATTATAAATTTACAATGGATAAACAAAATATACAAGTTGCTATTAACTGTAGTCAAGAATTTGCAAATAGATATGAACATAATATACAGATTGCTTTTTTCTATAGACAGGACTTTACAAGTAGACATGTACAGATAGATATGTACATAATGTGCAGGTTGCTATTTTCTATAGACAGGAATTTACAAGTAGACATTTCCGAATATATACTCTATCAGAAGTGTACAAATGTATTGTGCATGGATATTTGTATTTTCACACAGGTATGTACATTGTAGCGCAGTCCATATTAAATAGTGTAGTGGTAATGGGAAGAGTATAGGGGTGTGTGAGGTGTGGGCAGGTGTCAGTGGGGGGCAGAGTTCAATAAGACGACAGCTCTGGGAAAGAAGCTGTTTCTCAGTCTGCTGGTTCTTGACCTGGGACACCTGAAGCGCCTACCAGAAAGCAGGAGAGAAAACAGTTTGTGGGCGGGGTGAGAGTAATCCTTAAGAATACTGCGTGCTCGACGCACACAGTGTTTCTTTTGAATGTCCTCAATGGCTGGAAGTGGAGTCCCTATAATACGCTGGGCAGTTTTCACCACCCGCTGCAGTGCCTTACGCTCAGCAACAGAGCAGCTTCCGTACCAAACTGTGACACAGTTGGTTTGAATGCTTTCTATTGTGCAGTGATAGAAGTTCACCAGAGTAGTTGAGGACAGCTGGTTCTTCTTAAGTGTTCTCAAGAAGAATAGGCGCTGGTGAGCCTTCTTGACCAGGCTAGAGGTGTTGGTGGACCAGGATAGGTTCTCCGAAATGTGGGTCCCACATCGATTAGGGACAAAATTTTGGGAGCAGAGTGTTTCAGCTTGTATGCAAACACTTAGAGATTTGGAAAATCCACACTGCACCCCTGCGTCCCCAGAGTGACAGGCTACTGGAGCAGTTTATTCAGACTCTTAATACCCAGCTAACTATAGACACCAGCCATCACCAACACGATTGGGACCAGTAGCTGCCCCTGATCCTCCTGGCATGCTGGATGGTAGTTCAGGAAGCGACTCGCTGTACCCGTAACCTCCTGATGTTAGGATGTGAACTGCGGATACCTGCCTCACTGATGTATGGGATGGAGCTGGAACCTTGTGAGACCCCAGCCGACCCAAATATGCTTGTTGAGACCGCTTGGATGCAGCACATGACTTCACCCGTCAACATCTGCACGAAGCTGGTCTTGCCCAAAAATGGTTCTAAGATTTGTGAACCCGCTGTTGATTCTTCAGCCCAAGTGATTCAGTTTAGGTGTTTAACCCAAGACACAAGTAGGGTTGTTCCCCAAAACTCAACAATGCCTGGATTGGACTGTGTCAAGTACTGGTACATGTGGGGGAGGTAACATATTGGGTGCATATTCCCCAGCAAAATGTTTCTGCATCAAGACCAACTGTCACCCTATTGTGGCAGAAGGGACTGACAATCAGGAATATTAGGGCACTTGTTGAAACCATCCCAAGAGGGGAATATATCACCTGGAGACGGTGAACAGCCAGGTCTTGATACCCTCACAAGGTGTCTAAGATAGACGATCAGGCTACCAAGCCAGTATAGGGACTTCAATATTCTTTCGAGGTTAAGGGACTTCTGAGGAGGGGCAATGTAGCATCTAAGCCAAGGTGGCTGAGGAGTCTTGATTTTAGCGTAGAGGGCAATGCAAAAGGACTGCCGATAAGGAAATAATTCACATTAAAAGGAAGAAATGGAGTGAATGGAGATGCTGGAAAGGGAGGTTGGGATTTCAGGATGGTTTGGGGGAGAAGGTGTGTAAGATGAGGTATATAAGGGTGAGGTATGAGTGTGAAAGAAAAGCATGAAAGACAAGATTTGGTGTAGGGAACCGAAATATTTAGGGTGTCTCTTGTGCCCACAACAATGAGAGGTTTATAGGCAATTTTAAATAGTTTTTGTTCAGTTTCCTTCTTTATTGTTTTATATTTGTGTATTTTTTACACTGTTAAGAATAAACTATTCTTGTAGCCACTTTTTGTCCTGCTGTGTCTTCCTTCTAATCCTGTAACAGGCTGGTTGGTACAATATTCTAAAAAGAATAAGACAGAGTGCACTGCCGTTAGAATGGATGGAATGTAAATGTCCTTTTTAATTTTTCTTTCTTACTTACTTTGTATATATTGTGAGATTTTTGTAACCTCAACAACTCCCCCAACTGCTCTGTGTGCCAACACTGAGCTAATGCAGGCAGGGACAGGTTGTATGCTACCAGTGCAACTGCAAGTTTGCTTGATTCCCACATAACGTGTCTCTTGCCTGCTGGTTGATGTGGGGAACATTTAAAACTAGCTGCTAACCTGGTCATGTGGTCACTTTCCGTCTCCTTACTTACTGTATACAGGAAGGATGTTTGTTTTTTTGGATCTGAAAAAGGAGCGAATGCAGGACGATGTCATAGTCCCTGTTTTCATGCTTTGTGTGCTTGAGTGACAGCTCCCATTTAAATAAATGCTTTGAGGATGTTCCTGTCTTGACAACAATAAAGCTGAATTTTTCTTGGAACCTGGACTCGCCTACTTCTCTCTTATGTAAGTTTGTGACCCACACATCACAAGTGGTACCAGGAGTAGGTTCTTGCACAGATGAATCCCCAACATGCACAAAAAGTTCTTCCTCTGGCTCCTGCCCTTATCCATCCCAGAGATGTGCTTGTGAAGATGGCCCCTTCTGATGACGCAGAGTGTTTCCTATTCTGTTTTGAGCACATTTGATAATAAAAATAAAATTGTTTAATGCTGACATTTGCCAGGACTTTAATTTCATGCTTTTTAATTTTGTCATTTTTTCTTTATTTGAGGACATCTACATCAGGACATCATTGTGTACAATGGCACATTAGTATTTCTCAGTCCTTAACTTTATATTTTTGATCTCTTTCCTAATATTTTTTGTATTTACTGTATATTATTTTATTGAACTATTGAAATAGATACTGTGAATGCTGGGCGGGAAGGCCATAATAGAAAGATATGGATGGACAATCAGTCTGGCTGGGTTGGTTGCTGATACCTTTCTTAGTTGAGAGGCCATAATGGAAAGACATTAGGAGACTGTTTCCCATTGCTATATATATTCCCCCTGTACATAGAGGGTAGAATCCCATTCGTATAAACCTACAGGGCATATTGAGAACTGTAGTCCTTCTAGGGTCCTTGAGTGCCGCCTAGTGGTGCTGCGTAGCATGAACTTCACTGTGCAGTACCTTGGCACTGGAATTACTTTCGGGTCCAACACAAAAAGGGGTCATCACACCTGAGTTATTGAGTTAGAGTCAGGAGGAAAAGGACAATGCTTGCTAAGGAGAATTGGAAGGAGATGGCTAAGCTTTTAATTGTTTTCTAATGTGCTGGATTGACTTAGGAAAAGCTTGTTAAGGTGCTGCCATAAAATAAAATCATTTTATTTTAATCTGGGATTGGCTCCAGCAGACCCCCGTGACACTGTGTTAGGATATAGCGGGTTGGACAATGATTGACTGACTGTGTCAGTGGCAGTTGTGTCAGGTGTTTGGCGCTCTGAGATGATGCCTAATGGTCACAATACTGCTGATTCCCAACTTATTTAGATCTCATTATTAACTGACTCCTAGTTAAGTAAACAAGAATTAATACATATTCGTGAATGCAGCTGTCTAAAAATAAAAACGGCAATTAACACTCTTAATCTTAACAAGCTAGTGAATAAATGTTAAGCCCCAAAATAAAATATAGTTGACTAGAATGGAAATGTTTAAGCACTGTTGCCCTAAAGACTGTGATTTAAGAACCCACACCTTCTGTGTTTTTTTTTTCTTAATTTCTTTGCTAGTTTTAGTATAATATATGACAGCTTTCTTGTTATTTATGTTTTGTTTATTTGGTTTCCCTAAACATTGAGAACTCAATTCAAAGACAATCTAAAGATTCTTTTGTGTGAAACTGAGTGCTACATAAAGCAGAAGCAAGTGTTCTTCAATACTGGGATAACTATCTAAAAGATGCAGAAAGTTATATTACTGACATTCAGTACTATAAAATGTTTTAAATTTTTTTTTGTAATTTTAATAATTTTTATATTTCATTAAAGAATTTGACATTTTTATTGTTTAAAGCTTAATTTTTGTTCATGTTATTAATTTGAATTGTATTATAAAATATAGAGTGTATACTGAAAATGCATAATAATAATAATAATAATAATAAAATGTATTGATAATGTGCTTTTTTTAACACAAAGTGCAGTGGTAATTCAGCCCACAGACAGACTCTGGCTCATCTACTGGAGTGAGGCAGCCCCTCTTATAATACCCCGGATGTGCTCCAGATGCTCCGTCATAGTCTTCCGGCAGCACTTCCTGGTGTGGCGTAAGAGCTGCCTGAGCACTCAGAAGCACTTTGGGTGTGCCTGGGTTCACTTCCGGATGTGGCGGAAGTGCTGAAGTCCAAGGCTGTGTAATTGTCCTCCGGGCACCGCCTGGCGGTGGCCACGGACTCCAACAGGGTTGAGCTTCTGAGCTATGATCCCGTAGCTCCAATGCAGACCAGGGTGGCTGCCCTCTCGTGAGAGGTATTGTCCCCCTCTCCGGTCCTTCCTCCTTCCAGACATCCCGGCTGAGCAGGAACCCCAGCCGTCTGTCACAGTGCTAAAAAGTTTAAAAAGTAGCATAAAAAGTATAAACCAAGCAATAAGTGACATTAAGTAATATATACAAACAAGCAGGATGATAAAACAGGATAAAACATACAACATAAGATGATACAGGTAAAAAGATGATGCAAATAAAAATCCAGGTAAAATGAAAGCATGCCTAAAAGTTGTTAGAATCTTTAAAAGCTATATAACATAAATGTATCTTCAGTTGTTTCTTAAAATAGTACATCATCTGGGTGTTTCTGATGGCTGCTGACAGGGTATTCCAAAGCCATAGAGCACAACATGAAAAAGCTCTTTCCCCATTAATCTTAAGTTTGTAACATAACTGCTGCAGGGTGAAAGAGCCATCATTATGGAGAAAGCACTAGGGAATGTTGAGTTTGACAAGGTCACAGATACAATGAGAGGCTATATTGTAGCGGGGCTACATAACAGTAGGTATTTTTTGTGTTTATGCTGAGTCACGTTTTGTTTACATTGTCCCATTTACTATCGTGTGTGTGTAAGTAAATGTCCCCGGAAAACAAACTGGGAAGGACGATGCAGGGAGACCGCCACCCTGAGACTGGAATTTCCTGTTGCCACCAAATATATCCAGGATACTTATTATTTATACAGGAAGAATAGAGAAGGGCAAGGAGATCAAAAAGAAAGGAGAGGCGGAGAGGAGAAAGGAGTCATTTTCATCTTCCAAATCATCACCTGCAAAAATTGTGCAACTTTACCATTTGCTTTTTCATTTTCCGGAACTGCATTGCGACAGCCAGTGACTGTTCTTGATCAGAAGGGACTCTGATGTCTTTTCATTCATACCTGGCTGGACTGAAATTGTTGAACACAAGATTGTGACTGAACCTGGTATTAAGGTACAGGTGTGCCCATTCTGTATTCCGGAAACAACGAGGGCTGTGATACGCAAGAAGGTGAAGCAGATGCTTGAATTGGGTGTGATTCCTGAGAGTAAAAGCAGTCCAGTTGTCCTCATCCCACAGCCGGATGGCTCCATTCGGTTTTGTGTAGATTTTCGACACTTGAGTCAGATTTATAAATTTTATGCATACCCAGTGCCACATATTGATGACTTACTGGAGAGGCTCAGACAAGCCATATAGGGATTTGTGTTTAAAGTGGTAGCTGGCTATGTCTGAAGAAGAGATGGTCCGCCACAGCCTGAATGCCTGAAACCTGCCGTTAGCTGGGTGTCTCAGGGGGGTTGTGGGGTCGGTGGAAGACCTGGTAAAGGTTGGTTCGCAAGTGGAACAGGACTGGGGAAATTCCAAAACGTACTGGAATAAAGTACAGGCCAGTACCTGAGAAATCCAGTCCATAAAATGGCAGTGAACCAAGCCTAGCCAATCGGAAGCCGATCTCACCATCATGCAAATTAGTATGACCCTCCTGATCGTCCCAGTGAAGCCGCGGGGTTGGCAAGTGGATGCAGTGGTGGATACTGGGAGCCATCGCACCCTATTACGTTATAGTATTTGGAAAAAGATTAGCCAACCGTCAGACAACTTAACACTTGCTCCATCTGTCCGATTCCTATTGGCAGATGAGAGTGAACACACGACCTTGTGCAAAGTCCCCTTGAGGTTCAGTATACTTTCCACCACCTGGGAGATGGAGACTTATGTCCTGGACGACTGGCACCTGTCCATCCTGTTACTCCTTGTGCTGGATTCTTTGACCACCATAAGAATGACCATCTGTCTCAGTCCCAGGGGGTATACCGTGCCAGGGGAAGGGGTATGCGATTTTGTATATAAATCAAAAGAAGATCTGGGCTTGAAATTTGTCGGATTCTATGCTGCGGTGAGGAGTGACATGATAATCTCGGCAGTAGCCCCTATGGAGGAGCATCCAAAAGAGGTTAGGTTGGTGCCGAAGAAATGGGCTGAGGTGTGGACCAAAAAACTAGGAGTCGCCTGTGGGGTTATCCACGAGATTGACACCTCTGACGAAACTCCAATAAGGTACCAAGCCTACCGAGCTTCTCCACTGAAGAAGGGCATAATTAAGGAATATGAATGACACCTGTCATTTCTGTGTGGACTACAGGTTGGTTAATGCGAAGACGAGCCTGGATGCATATTCCATGCCCCTGGTTCACAAGATTCTGGAGTCACTGCATGGAGCTGTGATTTTCAGCACACTGGACCTCCGCAGTGGCTACTGACAGGTGCGGATGGACGAGGGGAGTAAAAAGAAGACGGCAGTCATCACCCCCAAAAGCTTGTTCCAATTCAAAGTCATGCCTTTTGGGCCTAAAAATGCTGGTGCCACCTTCCAGCGGCTCTTGGAACAAGTGCTGAGGGGTTTGATAGGGAAGATCTGCTTTGTGTACATCGACAACATCATTGTTTACTTCTCTTCTATTAAACAACATCTCCAGGTCTTGGATACCATCTTCCAACGATTCCATCAAGCGCACCTCACGCTGAACACTAAAAATTGTACCTCCATCCAACCCCACATCTGCTTCCTTTGGCACATTCTTTTACCAGAGAGTGTCGCTGTCGATCCTGAGAAGACCTTGGCCATCTGGGACTACCCCACGCCCATGGATTTAAAGTCGTTACAACAATTCCTTGGGTTAGTGGGGTGGTATCACAAGTTCATCCCCAGCATGGCTGATATAGTGGCTCCCTTGAATTACCTGAGGACAAAAGATGTCCCATGTGAATGAACGAAGGAGTGCCAGGACACGGTCCAGCAACTCAAGATCCATCTTCAAAAGCCACCCGTTCTGGCCCAGCCAGATCCACAGCCCACCTTCCAGGTAGACCGATTCCAGTAATCTGGGGCTCTGAGCCTTGCTCATGTAAAAAGTCAACCATGCAGAACATTGAAAAGGAATGTGGTTGTGGGCTGTGGAAAAATGGAGTCACTATCTGGAGGGGGTTGAGTCTGAAGTGTACACGGACCATCACGCTATGACCTGGGTGTTTAACCACCCGAAGACCTCCTCCCGTCTAACCAGGTGGGTACTCCGCCTCCAAAGCTTTACTTTCAAGGTTACCTATCGGAAGGGCTGTGGCAATATCGTGACTGATGCTCTGTCCAGGGCGTCAGAGCCACCGGGGATGGTTTTTTCTATCTCCCAAAAAGCCTGCAAGATCTGGATCAAGCACAAGCCGCCAGTCCATTCTGCCAAAACATCAGGGAGGGACTGGAGCAGCAGCGCACCGACCGGGTACACTTCATGGACCTCCAGGGAGATATGTACAGGACTGTTCCATCCTCCCTTGGGGGTCTACAACACCAACTAGTGGTCCCGAAGGTGCTCATCCCCGACTTCCTGGACTATTACCATGACAGCCCTTTAAGTGGTCACCTTGGAAGGACGAAGACTCTGTTGAAGATCTTGGGGGTCGCATGGTGGCCATCTGTCCAGAAAGACATTTGCCACCATGTGAAGAAGTGCTTAACTTGTCAGAAGATCAAAAACCCACCTGGTAAACCGTTAGGATTACTTCAGTCAACAATTGCTGATGGACAGGAGGAAACTTTGGGAGTTGAGAAGAGAGAAAGGAGACAATTTACCTGATAATTTTCAAACTCATCACTGCCGTTTATTGAATCATTCCATCGTTTGCTTTTTCCAGCACCAATTCAACATCACGACAGCCAGAGCAGAGAAACCCCGGAGTTCGGATTCATACCAGCCATTGCTAAGACTTTTCACGGTGAGGTTGTTTTGTTTTCGGGAAGGAGCACAATACACTACAGTCAGTATCATTACCGCCGGACTTTATTTTGGACTCATTTTTCACCACATTTCAATCGCTGTGTTCACCTAATCCGTGTTTGTATTTGTGTTAACGTGTTTTATTTATTATTTAGGGGCAAGGGAAGGTTCAATGTAAATATCTGTATATTCTTGTTCTTATATAGTCACTGGTGTTTTTGGGATAGTGGTATTTTGCGCGCACATATCTATATTATTGAATATATGTTTGTCTTTTCAATTTACAATATATCCATGTTTGATTTTACATATCTGTTTACTGTTTTCTGGTTATTTCATCATGTCAGGAAAAGTAAGGCAACTTGTAAGTAGTACGGCTTGTTAATAAAGCAAGAAACCTCAGGTGATCCAAGGAATAGTCTTGGTAGCGTAGTGGCCGGTCTGGGTAAGGGGTTGGCCATTACAATTCTGCCTATAAATTTTGTGTGCCTGAGATGTAATCAGAGATCAATATGGATGGTAGAAACTAACAAAGCCCAGTGTGGGAGATTTTTGAATACAGTATTTAAGGCATTAATTGTAAGCACATTGTTTTGGAGCATGATTATGTTGTGTGCAGTAGATATATAGAGTAAAACCCTCAAACCTTAAAATTCACCTAATTTCATCACAAATTGTCTCAATGTAAACAAAAAAAGGAAAATATGAATAGTGCCAACAGATTTGTTCAGTGAAAATAACATAGAAAATATTTTAAAAATTATGAAATTCATATTCAGTATCTGGTTTTGATTATGCTTGTTTTTATCAGACAAAAACAAGACTAGACAGTAAACCATGGACTGTAGTGTAGCGTACCTGTTAAGCGTACTTGTCTGAAACGCGAATGCCTTCCCAACACATTGGTGCCCCCCTGGTTCTAATGTAACTCACCCAGTAAAACATGTCCCATTTGTTCCAAAAAGAGTCTCAATATCCCATAAACCTATAGCCTTCTCTACTACACCAAGGTTTTAGGCATGCAATAAACCTAATCTCCTCAATGTTACCTGGACTGGCATGTGGCACAGGTAGAACTTTGGAGAAAACTACATTGTCAATTCTGGTCCTAAGCCTGGTACCTAACTCTTTAAATTTGGATTACAGAACTGACAAACTGCCTTTATGTATGGCAGTAATGCTGTGCATCACTGTTTAAAATCAAGTTTATTCTAAGTAATATGGTTTAAAGACGTTCAAAATGTTTGTTAAACGTAAACGCAATGAGTTGTTTATATTTTCTGATTGTTTTACCATGCAGTGACTTAGCACATATATTTACTTTGTTTACAGACCACGGTTACTGGGATTAAAGATCTTTCTGAGTTCAGTCTTTGATAGGAATGATTTATTACCTTTGTGCCACATGGACGGGAGAGTTTACAGCAGTAAACATTACATAGCTGAGGAGAGACATCTGATTGCATCTCCTGTCTTTAAAGCTTTATCTCACTACATTTCCTGCACCAGCCTACCGAATGAACTGAGGCCAGTTCTCACTTACAAACATGATTAAACAACTAAGGCAACTGTTTTAATGCAGCATTTCATCCAGAACTAGCACGCAGTGACATAGAGAGATCTTTTGGTAGGCAGGGGTTCAAAAGTGGTACACTTTCCAAGGAAGACTATCATTAATGGTTCATTGATGTGCCTGCTTGCACCTTTTATCTGTTTTATGTCTCTTTTTTTTAACAATATATCTGTCAATGCTTCAGCAATCCTGCTCTTGTATGATTATCACAGGTTTTAAATGTAATTTCATCACAAGCACTTTTGTTTTAAGAATATATTATCTTTTAATATCCATTACATACTTTGCACATTGGTATGACAGACTTTTGCCACACTTCATAGATGCATAATATTGTTACATCAATAACAATATTAGAGTCCCTTCTAATATTGTTACATACATATACATGCTTGAACCTGCTTAATCCAATGTGGGCTCATTGGAAGACAGGCACATAGCCCAGCAGTACTGGGTGCAAGACTGGAAACAGTCCTGGATAGGGTTCCATTCCCATGGCCCTGCACTCGTAAAAATATCCACACAGAGACAATTTGGAATGTCAATTAATCTCTTATGTAATAAAAATGTGAGGAGATTAGGAAACCCCACACAGATTCAAGGAAAATGTGCAAACTCCACTCGGACAAAGTCAGTGTGCAGAAATCAAACCTAGCTTGCTGTGTCTGTGAGTCTTCATTTATTATTATTATCATTTTTATTTACTTAGCAAAGGTTTTTATCTAAGGCCGCTTGAAAAAAATACACATGTAATACCAGTTAATTTTTCACATATGAAATTGTCTTGTAACATACAAGTTACAGTTAGATTAAATAATCAGTAATGTACGACTTTGCAAGAGAGGAAGGAGGGTTTGTTTTCTTGTCACTTTCATCCTACTTGACACATTAGGAAACTATTTTGTTCTGTATGAGTGTTTCTAGCTGTCTGAACAAATATTGTTTATTGTACAGGTGTTCTCTTCATGCAAACTGCATGCAAAGTAATCTATTATTCACACTTATTTTATGTCTCTGCAAATGACAGTTAAGTAAGCATGTTTACATATGTCACAATAACCTGGTTATTCACAGAAGTCTGGTTTCTAAAATGTCATGCAAACCCTTAATACTGCTAGAGAAACCAGCTTATTGGCCTCTGGGAAACCTGGTTAAAAGAGGTAAGTTTCTCTGTGAATAACCCAATTAACCAGGTTACTGTTAAGAATTTTGTAGTCTGCATATGCTCTCTGTCAGCCTGAGAATGTGTTTGCTTTGAACCTGTTCAATATTTCAGAAATCACTAAATTTATGTTGATTTGCTGAACGTACAGTGCTAAACTCAGCAACACAATCTCGAGAGCAGTAGGGTAGCATGTTAAAAGTAATGTTATGCAGTCTGATTACTTTTTAAAGTAACGAGTAACCTAATGCAATGTTTATCTTATTGAAATGCCTACATTATTATTAGATGATTTGTAAACAAAAAGTAAAGACATTGAATCAATGGTTTCTCATTTCCTTTTCAACCTTTATTTTGTTTTTAGTTCAACGAGCACATGTCATTTTTTACGTCCTTTCTGACCCCTCTCTCCCTCTCCCTTTCTTTCCATCCCCAACTAATACCTTTACGCCAAGCAAGGAAAAAGCGATTAATTAAGAGATGGCAAACAACTCAACTAAATTATTTACAGTAACAAAATTATTTGTATCTATACTTTAAATGTAATAATCAAACTATTATCTACATTATCTAAAACATTATTATTTCAGCAGCACTGGGTGTAAGGCAAGAAGCACACATACCAGATCCCTTTCAGGATAGGAGAGAGTGTGCTGTATGCTTGGTAACAGAAACCTATACAGTGGTGTGAAAAACTATTTGCCCCCTTCCTGATTTCTTATTC
>JANRMT010062814.1:133566380-133577721 GCA_026402145.1 Polypterus bichir lapradei
TGTATTACTGTCAGACAAAATTACAGGCATTTTACGGAAATACAAACCAGTATTACTGAGAGAGAAAATTAAAGGCACACAATACAGTGACACATATTACAGCCACATACAAGGTCCCTTGCCATTTAATATAGACTGTTCATACAAATGTTTATGCACTACTGTTCTAGCACCCGTTATTTTAATGGGCTTAATGTCTAGTTATTGATAATAGTGTTATCTAGTGGCACAGAGGCTACTGCTCACATCTTGAATCTTCACCTATTTTCCCAAAAATTTACATCAAGGTGAGACTGGAAGGTCCTTAAAGTCCTTCACCTGTCCACCTCACTATTTGGTCAATTAATTTTTTGTATCTGTTGGTTTATGTGTGAATGAAAATGTTCTAATCTTTGTGCAATATCAAAAGTTTCCATCAGTTTCCCTTTATCCAGGATTTCACTCTTAACTGTCATTTTACCATAAATATAACTGAAACAGTATGAAACTGCAAAAACTGAAAATGTCCTACAATGCAACACTGACCAATCCAAACACAATTTTACAGTAATTTGATGCATTATGTCAGAAGATGCCTTAGCCTGCTGTGATTACACAATGCATTTTTCAATATGGTATATTCTGTTCACTATGGAACCCCATAGATGTCAAGCCAAAAAAAAAAGTTTTGAACACGTTAGTAATTTGTTCGTAATTCATCCATCCATCCATTATCCAACCCTATCTAACTACAGGGTCACGGGGGTCTGCTGGAGCCAATCCCAGCCAACACAGAGCACAAGGCAGGAAACAAACCCCGGGCAGGGCACCAGCCCACCGCAGGGCACGCACACACACACCCACACACCAAGCACACACTAGGGACAATTTAGGATCACCAATTCACCTAACCTGCATGTCTTTGGAGTGTGGGAGGAAACCGGAGCACCTGGTGGACCACGAAGACACGGGGGAACATGCAAACTCCAAACAGGGAGGACCCAGGAAGCGAACCCAGGTCTCCTTACTGCGAGGCAACAGTGCTACCCACTGTGCCACCCCTCATAATTCATTCAAACTGATTATTTTAATTTTTTCCCTGACTCTTTATTTCAGTAGTGTGAAGCCCTGTTCCGTATTAATTTATTCAAACAGAGTATTATTTCATCTTGCAGTCAAGTTCTTATTACAGAGCCATGTATGGATTTCCTGGCATACAGTTCACTGAACTTTAAGTGAACTGTAAAGTGTGTGTTAAAAATCAGTGAACTGGAAGAGGAACTAGTTGGAAGACCACTGCTTTTGAAACGGTTCTTTTGAGGTGTCCTGAAACAAGTTTCAAACGCAGGAGAAGTTATCAGAATGGATTTATGTCATTTTCTCAGAGAACGTGATACTGTGGAGTCAGTGGTGGAAACGTTAATAGACAAAGAGTTTAAAATCTAGTCTATAATGGCACTGAACTGTGTAGAATTGACTGAAAGTATTGTTTGGCTGTACTCTACCAGTTCCAGTTCACTAAAATGCATACCAGGAAAAATAAATAGCTACTGAAATAAGAAACAAAATAAAAATAATCCATTTGAATGACTTAAGTAATTCAGTCATAATTCATTCATTAATTAATAATTAATTGAAACAAGTTACTAATTCATTCACACTTTTGACTCAAACGTTGCCACCGAGCGAGTTTTTCTCTTGTTAATTCATTCAATCCACTTTTCTTAGAAGGCAGTTTAGTGAAGTTTCAGACACAGTGTGCCATCAGTTCTTTCATGTTTAGCCATGGAGAAGACAGGCCTGTAAGTTTCTCATTTAAATAATTATTTTGTAAATGTTTCTCCAGATGTTCATCTGACGCAGTTAACTGAATTATGCATAAATGTATTTCTGTATTGATTGATTGTTTGATATGATCGTTGTACTGAAAGAACCCTCTGTATTGTGTTTTGTAGTTTTACAACCAAGAATGAAAGATTTGTCAGTAAAAGCCAAGACTCTGAGCAAGAAACGGGTTTATTGAAGTTATTGTTTGCTACCTGTTTAATTTTGCATGAACACGCAATTGCAAAGGCAAAATGCAGTAGTTTATTATTAATAATTTACATTTAATTCCTTTGAAATGTTGGCAGACTTTCAACACAGAACTGACATCCCAAGGACAACAAAGTCCTAAAATAAAGAAGCACTAAAAGCTGCAAAATCAAATGAATATAACTGAGCTCTAATTTATGTTATCACCCTAACCTGTAATAAGGTAGTAATGAATGTTTCAATATTCTTTTTCCATTTACCTAAGAATATATTTATTTCAATTTCAAATGTGGGCGGCACGGTGGCGCAGTGGGAAGCGCTGCTGCCCTGCAGTTAGGGGACCCGGGCCTGTGTGGAGTTTGCATGTTCTCCCCATGTCTGCGTGGGTTTCCTTCGGGTGCTCCTGTTTCCTCCCACAGTCCAAAGACATGCAGGTTAGGTGCACTGGCGATTCTAAATTGTCCCTAGTGTGTGCTTGGTGTGTGTGTGTGTGTGTGTGCCCTGCCTGGGGTTTGTTTCCTGCCTTGCTCTCTGTGTTAGCTAGGATTGGCTCCAGCAGACCCCCGTGACCCTGTAGTTAGGATATAGCGGGTTGGATAACGGATGGATGGAATTACAAATGTGGGTTTCATAGCTGTACTTCATGTTGAAGTATAAATACTAAGTGAATAAAACCTAAGAAATTTGTCACATTTGGCTGTGTTTCGGGTCACCTTCATGAAGGTTAACATATGGATTTAAGATTTAATAGTAAATTTTGGCCAGTGAAATGTACAGCTCTTCACACAAAAGAAGAAAAAGTAATGCAAAAGTAACACATTACATTTTATAGTAACTACAGTATATAATGTATTTAAGCAATCTTTGTCAAAATGCTCCAATGTCACTTCTGCACAAAAAAAAGAGTTAGGAATCATCCGAATATAAGCATGACATCTATGGTAATTTTCTTGTGTTTTATTTATAAATAAATATGTTTAGTGAAATTGATACTTTATTTACAGTGGTGTGAAAAACTATTTGCCCCCTTCCTGATTTCTTATTCTTTTGCATGTTTGTCACACAAAATGTTTCTGATCATCAAACACATTTAACCATTAGTCAAATATAACAAAAGTAAACACAAAATGCAGTTTTTAAATGATGGTTTTTATTATTTAGGGAGAAAAAAAATCCAAACCTACATGGCCCTGTGTGAAAAAGTAATTGCCCCCTTGTTAAAAAATAACCTAACTGTGGTGTATCACACCTGAGTTCAATTTCCGTAGCCACCCCCAGGCCTGATTACTGCCACACCTGTTTCAATCAAGAAATCACTTAAATAGGAGCTGCCTGACACAGAGAAGTAGACCAAAAGCACCTCAAAAGCTAGACATCATGCCAAGATCCAAAGAAATTCAGGAACAAATGAGAACAGAAGTAACTGAGATCTATCAGTCTGGTAAAGGTTATAAAGCCATTTCTAAAGCTTTGGGACTCCAGCAAACCACAGTGAGAGCCATTATCCACAAATGGCAAAAACATGGAACAGTGGTGAACCTTCCCAGGAGTGGCCGGCCGACCAAAATTACCCCAAGAGCGCAGAAACGACTCATCCGAGAGGTCACAAAAGACCCCAGGACAACGTCTAAAGAACTGCAGGCCTCACTTGCCTCAATTAAGGTCAGTGTTCACGATTCCACCATAAGAAAGACTGGGCAAAAACGGCCTGCATGGCAGATTTCCAAGACGCAAACCACTGTTAAGCAAAAAGAACATTAGGGCTCATCTCAATTTTGCTAAGAAACATCTCAATGATTGCCAAGACTTTTGGGAAAATACCTTGTGGACTGATGAGACAAAAGTTGAACTTTTTGGAAGGCAAATGTCCCATTACATCTGGCGTAAACGGAACACAGCATTTCAGAAAAAGAACATCATACCAACAGTAAAATATGGTGGTGGTAGTGTGATGGTCTGGGGTTGTTTTGCTGCTTCAGGACCTGGAAGGCTTGCTGTGATAGATGGAACCATGAATTCTACTGTCTACCAAAAATCCTGAAGGAGAATGTCCGGCCATCTGTTCGTCAACTCAAGCTGAAGCGATCTTGGGTGCTGCAACAGGACAATGACCCAAAACACACCAGCAAATCCACCTCTGAATGGCTGAAGAAAAACAAAATGAAGACTTTGGAGTGGCCTAGTCAAAGTCCTGACCTGAATCCAATTGAGATGCTATGGCATGACCTTAAAAAGGCAGTTCATGCTAGAAAACCCTCAAATAAAGCTGAATTACAACAATTCTGCAAAGATGAGTGGGCCAAAATTCCTCCAGAGCGCTGTACAAGACTCATTGCAAGTTATCGCAAACGTTTGATTGCAGTTATTGCTGCTAAGGGTGGCCCAACCAGTTATTAGGTTCAGGGGGCAATTACTTTTTCACACAGGGCCATGTAGGTTTGGATTTTTTTTTTCTCCCTAAATAATAAAAACCATCATTTAAAAACTGCATTTTGTGTTTACTTTTGTTATATTTGACTAATGGTTAAATGTGTTTGATGATCAGAAACATTTTGTGTGACAAACATGAAAAAGAATAAGAAATCAGGAAGGGGGCAAATAGTTTTTCACACCACTGTAAGTGAGCATACTTAGATCGAGAAAATAGTTCCAAGAATCTGCAGTAAAATGTATTATTTCCAGTTTACTTTTGGGCCACAAGCATGCCCCACAAACATGGAAGGCATGTTTTCATTCATTGAAACCCTTGCTGAGTGGGCATATTCAGTAAGCTTTAGGGTGAAAACTTATAAAATCTGACAATCTTACTTTTTGTCACGTTGTGACCCAAGGATAATATAGCTCTATTATAAAACATCAGAGCAGACAGAATGCAGTTTCATATGGCAAATTAATGCACACCACAATTGTGAAGAAATAATTTTAATTTAAGAACTGCATTTTGATTAACTCTTAAAACAGATAGTCAGTGGTAATCCTTTTTATTAGCTTTTTGTTTTGAAGAGTTTATTTAATGTACTAATTGTTACCATTTTTTTTTTGCTGTAGTGTTAATTTTTTAAATTTTGTTGAAAAAACAAGTACATGTATTTTATCATTACATACCTTTATACTTTAAAAAGCTGGTAATTCTCAAATCTTCTTCAGTGGCATTTCTGCATTAAGGGCTGATGGTGCTGTTGTCCAAAAAATTATTCTAATAAGGTATCCTAAATAATGTAAAATACTAATAAAATATTTATAGTAAGCTCAACTAATTTAGAAAATTTTTGGAGCATGAGAATTTTCCAGTACTGCTAGTCTGTTCCAGGTATTTCAACCCTGCAGTGTTCTAGACAGACATCTTCTCAAGTCTGTACATGTGCGGCTTAAACCTCTCTGTTTTGTAGTTTGAAGGTTTATAGTGCTTTTATGTTACCTATTGGTTGGTGCACAAACTTGTATTATGGAGTAGTGCAGGAGAAAAATTATACTTAGAGGTCACATAGTCATTTAGGATAAAGTGTTTTGATATGCTTTCCATATTAAAATGTAGCATTCATCTTAGAAGTATAGAAGGGTTAATAAATGGTAGAAACTCACTCAGGCATATCAGGAAACCATATAGTGGTCAAGTAAACAACAAAGACAAGAATGTGCCAGGATTAGGGTGATGTAATACACCAAATGTATGATTTAAGAGATCAGCAGATATTGTGTAAACAATAAAACTGGTCAGTTGTCAGATATGTACTGTGAGATTTCAAGGGTAATATCTATACTAAGAGATATTGAAGAACAAGTATGTAATGGAGAAAGACTTTTGTTTAGGCTGGTTATACTCTGTGCTGAACACCTCATGCCTTTTAACCTGTATGTAAATTCAATAGTTTATAAAATAAGCCCCAACCCTTTGTTTCTGTGACAATTCTCATCATGCTGTAAAAAACTGCTATGAGAGATGCTCCCTCCTCAGGTTGGTGCTGATGAAACAAATGACACAGATAGACAAGATCTTCCCCTGCCTGATTACTGACTGAAAGGTTTTATCAGAATCGACATCCTAGTGGAGGTTTCTTTTTTAAGATGTTGATTTCTACCATAGCCTTCGTCATGAATCATGCCTATTAGTTAATGAATTAGCATTTCAGATTATTTAAATGTGATATATTTTTTTCACTACTGTTCTTTGTTGGTTCAACTGTGTGGCAATTTTTTGATGGGCCTTCATTTTGTTAGTATCTCCCCCTTGCTCTTTCAGGTGAGAAGAACTGGAGGTTATCTCATTCCTTGAAGGTCCTTCATTGCTGCTCCACCAATCCGATCTTTGACAGCTCCTTCTATACAGCTTCAGTGATGTTTTCCTTGCTACATCTCTTACCTGCACAGTCACGCTGCTGCCTCTGCCATACATTGTTCATTTATCATCAGACCCAATACCATCTGCACTCACTTCCCAAACTCTGTGAGCTGATCTTAACCAGGATTCTTCTTGAGATTGCTGACTGCCACATACCCAGGCCAAAGCAGAGGTTTAAGCAGAGGAATGGGTGTGGTCTCTCTCAATAAAGAGCAAAGAGGTTTTCTTCTATTGCTTAGTTTTGACAGAATTAATGTAATCAAAGTAAACTTCTGAGGTGAACTGTTGTTTGAAACAAATGAAGAAAATGATCAAAACAGAAATATGAAACTTTATTAAAAACAGACAATTTAATACTTTTCTAGATCAAATGTTATTCCAGTTTTTTTTATTTCACTTACAAAAACATGATTTATTTGATTTCTGTTGCTGTACATTTTCCAAATATATGTACATAGATCCTGAAAAATGTAAAACAATGTATTTTTTGATAAAAAAGTAAGAAAATTAATGATATCATAAGTCATGACTCCAATAATTCCATTTTAATCAAACTTAACACTAAATTAAAACTTTCATGTAATTTTTATTTTCAGAATTCCATATGTATATACAGGTAAAATTCCATTACAACGAACTCCCAGGGACCTAAAAAATATTTTGTTGTAACGAAAATTTCATTGTAATGAGATTCTGCATTTGTTACTACTTTATAGTGCTTTCTTTAAATTGTGTCAAAGCGTTTGCAATCATTTCAATAGCTTCTTTTGCGTTAATTTTAATCTCCTCCTGCATACAAGTTATGCTGACGAGAATTTTTCTCAGCATTTCCTTGCCATAATACACTTTCAGGGTGCGAATGATGCACAAATCCAATGGTTGAAGCACTGCTGTGCAATTGGGTGGGAGGAATTCAATGCGAACATTACCTAAATGTGGAAGCATGTTGTGTGCAGCACAGTTATCAATCAGAAGCAGAATCATCCTTTTCTTCTTCATATTGTGAGGTTTCTGAACATTTTTGGGATTCCCCCCACTCCTCACCAAACCGGAGCGACACGCTGAAGTGCGTCCCAAAGCGCGATTGTAGCGTCTGTGGAAGATTGTTTATCCGTTGATGGGGCAGGGCAATAGCAGGCTCACATCAGTGCAGTGAGGTGCCAAAGAAGCAAATCATATAAGATCGGGGTCGCGCTATAAGTCCCTATCTTGCACCCCAAAACACAAGGCTTAGTCTCAGTACTTTAGCAAAACCAGCTTTATTCAGCTTGAAATAGGAATGGCACAGTTATTTATTGTAGTGTGATCTGCCACTCTGCTATACACAGACAAAGCAGTCAGGCAGCGTCATGGCCAGGTCAGTGACCAAGTAATCCTGTTATCTGCATTTACAATGTACTGCTCCAAACCTTGCATCACTCATCGAGATCTTTTCTGTTTACTTTGGTGGAGAGATTCACCATAGCTTTTAGCCTGCTATTGCCCCGTACAGACACTTACATCCCACTTCGGGACGCTCTTCTGCATGCTGTCTAGTTGGGGGAGGTCACAAGAGAGTTTACAAACCTCACATTTTCTTGAATGAGTGCCATGTTAATAGGAATGTTTCTTGAACAAGCATCACTGAATCACTTAAAAACTGCTTTTTCAACGTCTTCAAATGCAGCAGTTCACATACGTTTGCAATCTGAGATTTTTCTTCTTTTTTTGCTCAGTCTTTCAAGAAAGTTGACAGTGTCGATGGCGAAATTCCAAATTCACTGGCAACATCTTTTTTCTTTTTGCCACAATCGACTGCTGGAAAAAAATAACGTTTTTTTTTTCTAATATGAACTGTTATCATTTTTTCATGTCTGCCATGTTTATAGGAGGGTGACAGTGAGTTAAATTCAAATGGATGTTTTCAAATGTTGACGAGCAATAAGCAAAAGGTATCACTGAAAACCGCAGGAAACAAAAAAGGCAAAAAAAAAAAAAAAAAACAGCACAAGGAAAGTTTGAAGAAAGAAAAAAAAATTACAGTGTTTCTGTTTGGGGATCGTTGTGCACAACTGAGCTGCAGCCACAGAACTAATTGCTCTGTGGATGATTCATTCAAGCATTTCAAGGTCTTTTGTGCACTTCGTTGTAATGAAAGTATCTGCTGAATGTACTTTGTAGTAACAAGATTTCTATAGACTTGTGTCTTATGGGGAAGCTGTCGGGACCATAAAAATACTTCTTTGTAATGAAAATTTTGTTGTAAAGATATCCATTGTAACGGAATTTTACCTGTATAAGAACAACTGAGCAAATTTTCACTTTTATGCAAATATATATATATATATATCACCTCAAAAAATAAGTATTGCCTTCCATGTCAAATGCAACATCTTCATGAAGTTCTACATTTTCTAGTATATACTGATCTGTGACTGAATCTCTAGATTCTTCCTCTGGCCATGACTGATGGTACTCAGGAGGTTCTTCTAGATTTTCACCATCGGTTTCATCATTTGACCTCTGAATTTCTCCCATCAAAGACCCTGAATGGTCAGCTCCCATTTGCCATCTCACAGCATGATCTTCTTCGGTTTGCTGATTTGTAGGCTTATAGATTCTCTGTTCATATTCAAATAAATCAAATGGCATTTTCAACGCTTCATAATACGGTGGAGGATTCTCCAAGGCACAAAGATTGTAAGGTGGTGGTGCATAACTGCCTACATTCACTATACCAGTTGGAAAATTTGAGTTTCCACCTGGAGATTGCTGCATTGTATGGGAAGCTGTTGGGAAACAGAAGTAAAACCAATTACTGGACAGCAAAATATCAAAACCACAAAACGTTTTCATAGTCATTCAAGAATGAAAATTTAACATGTAATTTGTGAATCTATATTTATCCCCAGACATCTGAATTTTTTATATCAATTTATATGTGTTTATTTACTTTAAAAAGGAAAAAAATGCACTAGCATTTCTGTTGCCCAGGAAGAAGCTGTAAATAGTGTCTCCATCCAATCGTATGACATTTTATGACATCATTTTATAAATGTAGGATTATTGCCATTTTACTCTTTTATACAGTTTTACCTATGTAATGTTTTATTTGTAATCTAGTAGTTAAAATGGATTATGAACAGCTTTATATAGTTGCATTCATGAAATGCATTGTATGTGGACTAAACATATATATCTGTTTTCATAAAGTTCAAAATTCCAGGTAAATTATGTCAATAAGAAAACTAGCAGTTTACTGCAGATAGTACATAAATGAATGTAAATTTGACATTTTAGAACTGAGTATATTTTGTTAAAAATGTGTAAACAAATATAACAATATATAATCATAGTAAATAGGTTCATTGCTTGATGGGAGTTTCATTTTATAAACATAATTCCAAAATACAAATCACTGAAATTCCAAATTTTTTTCCCTTGACTTCATCATTGCAAATTTCATTACTCTCAACTCCTCGATTATCTTCTATATTGAAGACAACACCTGTATAAAGTTCTGTATGGGCTGGATCAGCCTTTCAAGCTCCCACATGTCAATAGCATTATTTTGATTGGTCAGAGACTGGTTCAGGTAATCAGCCCCACCTCCCAGCCATGAGTCAGTGAGCATGCCACTTCCCTGCGTATGCGCAATCGGGTCTTACGTGGGCTCTTGGGTGTGGGCAATGGCCGACTGCGATCCATCTGTTTCAGTTTATCAGCAGACCATACAGTCACATCCCGAACCTCCTTACCTTTAATCAAAGTGGAAGGTGTATCACAAGACTCCCACTTCCCCTTCTAGGAGTCTCAGTCTGTTGGGGCATGGGTGAAGTAACAGATGGATCGACGTTGACCTTCTCTATCCCATAATTCTTCAGGGCAGGTCACATGTTCCTTGCCGGTAAGCTACAGGCTGAAGTCTTCAGCACTCAGAAGTCTTTCAGTCACACCATTGAATACGGCTCCTGTCCTCACCTCTGGATGGCCCTCTTCTATGAGGTATGCGCATGGGACAATGTAAATTATATCGAGACACCTTTCGATCCTACTCCCCGGCACATAACTCATTCTGGACGCTGTCATCCAGAGTTATTTCCTCCCGATGATTGTAGCCACTCCCCGTCTCTTCTCTGACAGTGAAGATCTTGAGCACTGGAATTTTCCTGGCAATATTGGTCTGTTTTGCCTTATTCTTTCCCATCATGGTCCAATATGGAGTTTTTCACAGGCTTCATCGTGACGCAGTGCTGTCTGTTGGGTTTGCATCCACAGATAAAATTAGGTTTTCTGACCAAAACTGACAGCCAGAATCCTGCCAACTACACTAGATGTCTACGCTAGGTGGCACTGTTGCCCCTTTAAACCCAACAAACAGACACTCAGGACACCAGGTAAAAGCACCAAGAAGATCTTTAATACTTTTCTTCTTTAAACAGTGCTCCCTAAGCACCACAGCCACCAACAGACAGACAAGTGAATCACAAGCACAATCTATACTAATAAAAGGAAAAGCCCTTACTGACTCACTCACTCACTCACTCACTGACTCATCACTAATTCTCCAACTTCCCGTGTAGGTAGAAGGCTGAAATTTGGCAGGCTCATTCCTTACAGCTTCCTTACAAAAGTTGGGCAGGTTTCATTTCGAAATTCTACGCGTAATGGTCATAACTGGAAGGTATTTTTCTCCATTTACTGTAATGGAGTTGAGCTTGAGCGCCGTGGGGCGGAGTTTCGTGTGACATCATCACACCGCCCACGTAATCACGTGAACTGACTGTCAACGCACTATGTAGAAAACCAGGAAGAGCTCCAAAATATGCTGAAGAAAACATGCATTATATAATTGAGAAGGCAGCGAAACAATAAGAAGCGAGCGAGTGACATATACTACCATATTCATCATTGCAGCTACTTCGGAAACAAAGCAAGGTATAAACCTAAACTTTAAATTAAGTTAATAGACAGGCTGCCGCTGGCGTTTTTCATGCCCACGGGTAATGC
>JANRMT010062814.1:133578121-133618742 GCA_026402145.1 Polypterus bichir lapradei
GAATAAGAAATCAGGAAGGGGGCAAATAGTTTTTCACACCACTGTATCTACTAGTTTTCATACATTTTCCTCCAGTGCAGGAAACCAATCTATATGATTTGTCGCTACCTGGAAAGAGAATTTTACAGTTGGTCATCATACCTGAATTTGGAGCCGATGTTTTAAAAAAGATTTCCGTGAGCTACCGTTTGAGACAGGGCAGTGACTGTTGAAGAAGGGTTCGGCTTCTGCGTTGAGTGGAACAATTTCTCCATTCCACTTTCATGAGTGGGGGTTTCGGAGAGGAGAAAGCGGCTGACAAAGGATGACACACCAGACAAGGAGGAGAAGAATGGTAAAATCCTTGAGGACCACAACTACGCTTCGGCTCCAGATCCATATTTCTTTCACTTTATGTGACTCCTCATGCCTAACTAATAATTGATCTTACGCTATCTGACTTAGATATAAAAGTGTCATTTCAAGACAATTTCGACTTAAAAAAAGCACAACTGGGAGAGAAAAGCCTGTTATCAACTACATCGATGAACACAGCAGGACATGTATTCTTATTTCAAGAACCAAAACTTTCTAGCTTTGTCTTGTTTTAAGATATGAGTAAGACACAACCCCAAGACTTAAATTAAACTCTTTTTATTCCAGAAAGGTTTTAGAATACAACCTTGCTTTTGTTAACAACTACGACATTTCAGATTAACACTTGCCTAATTCAGTGGCCTTTCTCTGTAACTAGTATGATTTAACAGCTGGTTTCCCTGCAAAGGGTAGTCTATCTATCTATCTATCTATCTAGTACTTTATTATATTAAAATGGTAAAATTTTTCTTCAAATCAAAATAGTTTCCACATTTTAAAATAAATGTCCCTTGTATAAAAAATGTGTCTGGTGGTTTGATGCAAGAGTTTTTTCACTGTGTCAAATAAATGGCTTAATCCAAACAGTGTTGCTGGAATTTATTAACATAAAAAGAAAAGTTCAAGAATTTAGGAATCTTTACAAGTTTTATATAGTTCAATGATATCCCCATGTTAGTACTTCACAAGAATATATATTTTGTTTTTCAGTCATATAGTCTCACTGGAATTAAAAATAACCAGCTTCATAGCATCAACAAAACGGGTGGATTTATCCAGGTTAGGGATTTTCATTTCAAATGACAAAACATCTCTATCAAAGACACAGCATCATGAACTTGAAACTCCAAACAATATAATGTGTAGTGTTGATATGGCTCAAAAATCGTTTTAAACTCAAAGCCACAAACGAGTAGCATATAAAACAACGGCAAATCATCTTTGGTGTTTAAACACGAAAAAAACACGAGTGCTGTGCGACTGTAGCTGTTCAGGATCGTTCCATTATTTTAGGAAAAAAAAATATTTACGTCAATGACATTGTTGAGTATATGAAAAGCATAAAGAAGAAACAGTATAATTACAGTTTCCTTGCAGTGTCCAATTGTTTTTGTTTTTTTTTTACAAATACGTTTTTTTTTTCAAATATAATATCCAGCGCTGTTTTTGATCCCTTCTTTGTCATGTAATGGAACATACCTTTCTTTGAGCATGCGTAAACGCGTTCCCTGTGACGCGTCCTTAGCTTTCCCGCGCATCAGATGTTACATTTTGAAACGTTCTCACCTTAAGGTTATTAACATCGTTACATAGATAGCTAAAATCCGCTTTGCTCTTCGCAGCTCATAAGTAACATATTTACGCATATAAACCAATGGATTCACTTGACGAAGTCACACTGGATATATTAAAAGGTAAGTTTCTAATTGACATTTACTGTTGCTGCAGTGCATTCTGTTTTTATGAATCCACAAGAATTCACCTGTCCACGTTGATACCTACAATCATTACGACACAAAACAGAAGTAGTGGGGCAAGCTAGTTTCGTGTAACCATTACATAAAATTAAAAAAAATACATGCATGTGTTTATGTTATAAATATTTATTTTTTCATTTCTGGTTTTCACCTTTGCAATTTATCCAGCAAACACTGGCCTGAATTCTAACTTCCACTGCACGCAGTTCTTGCATTCGAACATATTGGTACATTTAGCGCTTCTCTTTCCTTTTTAGTCATTAATGAATGGTTTGAGGATACACAGCAACACCAGACTCTTTATCGAGCGCCATCATTGTTAGATTTCATATATACAGAGAGTTATTATGAAATAAATGTTAGTTAAATGCCGTTGATTTATTTGTTAAAGTGATTTATTTAAAAAGTTGTTAAAGACGTTCTGATACAGACTTCCGCTTGCTTAAAAATAAATTGAAATGTATCTTTTAAAAATGTGCCAAGTTCTAACTGCATTGCACGCGCCTTATGTTATTATTAAAAGCGAACACGACCCAAGTTGCTTCTATTTGAGATACCTTTAAAGAAAAACTTTAAAATTTAAAGGTCAATATTTTAAAATTATTATCGATTTTGAGGTATCCACATTTGTAAGCTCATTGCTGAAATATAAAAAGATCGCTGCACTTGAAACTGCAATGGGAGAGACCATCTCCTTTAACATCGTTATCAATACCATACATGAGCGCGTAAAAAAAAAAAAAAATTATATATATATATATATATATATATATACACAGTATATATATATACAGTATATATATATACAGTATATATATTCTAGAGTCATCCCTGAGTGAGACGGTGCTCTTTATTACTTTGGCACAGGTGAAGGCCCCAGTCTCAGTGAAATGTTAACACCCTGCTAATTTTATACACTCACAAATTAAGTTAGTAAGTCGTGTGTATCGTGTCCTTGATGAGGCAACACAGTAAATACACCTCTAGAATATCTCTACTTGCCTAAAACCTCAGTATGCTATACTGTACTTGTTCAGAAAGGAAACAAAATGTAAAACATTTATAAAAAGGTATTATGATTTGCACTTGTATCATCTTTCAAGAAACTCTTAAACTTATAAAAAAATTGTAAATTTAGCACTTACAGCTTAAAACCTGAGTTGGAAATGACTGCCGGTAATTGTGCAGATGACGTCCAAATATGAATGAATTACTGGTCTTCTCTGTTGCTTTCACGTTGCAAATGTTACAGAAGATCTTCTTGGGACTCTTTCACGTGAAGATCTGAACATTTCCTTCGAAGAAAACCTTATGGCCAGCAGTACATCAAGAGGTCAGCATTATTTATTTATTTATTTATTTATTTATTTATTTTGTTGAGCGAACAATGTAGTTATTATCACTTTTGCTATGTTCTTTTTGTTGAGATTAAAGGCTTCTGTAACAACTTTTATGTCAGAAGTGTCCATGTCCTGATGATATTTGAGATCAAGCAGGGGAGAAATATAAATGATAATAGGGTAAAAGAGGATGTTTATGATATGAAAGTGATGACAACATAAATATATATTTATATATGTGGAAATTTGAAGAGTAGAAACTTGGGCTTGGTCCTTCTCAATTCAAATTTTCAAAAATTCAATAAAAGCAGTTTAAAGTGTTACACCTGAGCACAGGACAGCTCATGCATCCATCAAGGCTGTTGCCCCAACATGTTCACCTCACCATGTGAATCATTGTGTGAACACATGTTTATGTATGTTTGTCATTTATACAAAGTCTATATTAATTTACAAATGTTTTGATAAACTTGATCATGGTGCCAGAGGATGATAGCGTGTTGCATGTTAATTAGCACACACAAGTAAGAATTTCATAGTACTCATGTAGCACTTATTTAGTTCAGTGCAACATAGTGTGAAAATGCACCATATCAATAGATATCTGAGCACATATTGTTTCTGTGTTTTATCAGGAAGTAAAGAAGATGGCTACTATCTTGTTTTTAGTTACCTAAAAATTGTAACAATGAAAATATAAGCGGTCAGATATTTGAGCAACGCTGTCTTTTGATTACTAATTTCATTTATGTTAAATAAAAGTAAATATTTCCATTTATGTCAGGCTTCATCAAATTTCATAATTCATAAACAAGTTTATTGATAACTGGTGACTATTTTCAATGCCCTTTTCCTGTATTTTTTTTTTTTTTTAAACAGGAGCTGCAGTTTTCTGTGCAGCAAGATAACTTTCAAGACAGCTGCACATCTCCCTCCTCTTCTGAATGCAATACTCTAAAAAATGCCAGTCTTTCACCTACCCCTCAATCCAGTGAGCAAGGATGTTCTATAAAACTTTTAAGAGAAGCCAGCCCCTCTAAAATCATTTAACTACCAAGCCCTGAATACATACTTCATAGTGACAGTGAATTGGAGCAGGTCAGAAAACACTGCAGCGCATAGGGAAAGAGGAGCATTGTATTCTTTCAAAGGATCTGTGCTGGAGATTAATTAGAAATACAGTGACCAACATGGTGCCCATATTGAGGACAACAACGAGGGAAGACCAATATACCTCCAAACATGAGGTTTCTTCAATGGCAAAATGTATAGTCAAGTATTATCCAAAGCTATGTGCAGCTGAAGATCAAAATTCATGAGTGAGTGTAAGTAACTAGTTTTTATAGGGGTTTTAGATTGAGCAGTCACACCTTGTATTCACTTGCACACTTTTTAAAAGAGTGTAATCTCGTTACAGGAACCTGTGTTTAAACAATTCCTGAAAAGGCTACAGAATATCTGCACACCTCAGAAGCGACAGGGCTGTATGCCTCATATAAATAAAGAGATGTCTCGGCATCACCACTGACAAGCCTGATGCTGCTGAAGTCGAGAATTCAGGTGAGGCCGATTCCACTGCATCATCGGGGAATTCTATTGCTTCAGCGACGCTTGTTAACGTGTCACCTTCTAGTCGTACCCAAGAAGTTACAGCAGAGAGAATGTGAACCATCTGGTAAGTGCACAATAGAGATGGTCATATACCATCTTAGTTCAGACTGTTTAGAAAACACAACTGATTTGATTATTCATTTATATGTTTTTGCAGCTGTTGACACTACAAAACACTACAGGATTTTTACAAGAAGCCAAAGCCAAATTTGCAGTTACCCAGCTCCTTGATCATGAATTTAATGCACAGAGATCATTTATAGATTATATGGGAGGCTTACCCAGGCTTTAAAGAATTGGATCATGTAAGTACATAAAACACAAACATTTGACTGAAATATTTTTGAAAATGGTTTCTTAAAACAAAATATGTGCTGACTTTGAAGAGTGTACTTATTTTATAGATAATGGATCAAATGTGTTGTATTCTTAGTTGGAATAATCTTAACTACATCACAGAAGTTAAGAGCAGATGGACCAGTTTTTATGGAAAAGCACAGCTGTATGGAGTAATGAAGAAGATCCTGATGCGTCCACATATGCACGATGAGGGTACAATTTGTCATGCATATTTTATTTAAACTCATTTTATAGTTAGTTATGCACTTTACTCAGTGTTACAGCATGATGGGCCTAAATGAAAATCAAATTGAAGTTGTTTAAAGTTATATTTTGCAGTTGATGCTCAAAGGGTTGTACTATTTTATGGCATTTTTTCCATAAAGACCAAGTCTATATTATAGTAAGCCAAACTTTGAGAAATTTTCATGCAAAATATTATTGCTGTTGTCTTTGCCAGTAACTGTTAAATTGTGAATTCCAAGTTCCCTTTTCTTCATTGTATTAGAAAGTTGTACTGTGTTATTCTGAAATAATTTTCCCTTTATGTTTTTAAAAAGCCATTTATTAGCATTGTAAATAGTTTTGTCTAGCATCTTTTTAAGACACAACAGAATAATAAACTGACTGACACTATCCTTTATTAGGTATAAATAATGAAGGAATATTTTAAAGAATACTTAAAACTTTAAATATGATCTATGTAAGGTTCATTTCAATTGTTTGTTCATGTTCTAGCATATTAGTAGCTAAAAATAATACCAGACTTCAAATAATTTTTGTTATAAATCATTCTTAATTTGAAGCTTGCTGTATGTTGTTGTTTTCATTAAAAGGAGAATGTTTAAGTTATATTAGAACATAATGCAAAAGATATTTAAGATTGTTTTGGTTTTTTTTTTCATTAGTGAAAAATGCCATCGCCATGTTTAGAGCTCTGCCATCCATGTTTCCTTCACTTTCTCTACCCCGAAAAAAACTGGGAAACAAAACATGAGGCATTAGTTCATGGCCTTAAGGTAAAACTTTGCATTTTTACATTGTTTAAAAGAAAAATAAAGACAGTTACTTCAATTCTATCCATCTGTGACTGGCAGCAATTTTCGGGGTTGTTTTTAATGTTAGCTACAGGAACGACATTCCACATTAAACGGTTTGATTAAAAGGGCTCAACAAAATATAAAAATCTTCAATTTTTAGTGATTTCTTTGCTATTTCAATTACAAGCTGTGTATAACTGCTTCTGTTAAAATTAGCACATTAATTAAGTATTATAAATAGGTAAATGTATAATAAATCTGTATAGGACTACAGAGGATAGAATAAATTCAACCTGTTTTCTTTGTTGGTTTTTGTTTGTCTTAAAGATCTCCGAGAATCCTGATGCCTTTCTACAGCAAAGACTGACCACTGACTAGCACCGTCCTTATTGTGGACCAAGATAACTGCATGCTGGCTATTGGAAGTGAGCCTGTGACAACTTTCCCTCAAGAAATGTTGCAGGAAGGTATCATGTACCTTATGGCATACTATTATGCACTACATCTAACATATCCTAAGTGCATTACCGCTGTCCTCTCTGGAATTCAAACTGAAATATTACTGGACACAATTTGAAGGGAAAATACAAATATGCTAGAAGAAAAATTGTTTGAGCCAAAAGTAGAACAGGAAATGCATGCCTATGATGTATTGTATATAATTACCATAATATTTGAAAATCAATTAGATAAATTATAAATAATTTGATACTTTGTGAATTTTAACATGTTAGATTGTATTTTCTTTGTCCTGTTTTTTGGCAAAGTTACCGCTGTTAAAATTTTGTTTATGTAATTAAGTTTGTTATGCATTTCTGACTGTGACAAGATGAGACAGTCCTGAACTACAATATACAATAATGATATGGATATGACTTTTGTGTTATATACAAGGTAACCTTCCTGTGTCAACTAATTTTCATGTGCTTATGTTTTTCTCTGTATTGTAAACACAGCAGTAGTGCTGTTGGATACTGATGTAATACTTAAATAAAGAGCAGTGCTAATGATTATGTCTTTATTGTAAGTTATTTTATGTATTCAGGAAGCCAACATATATCAGGAAATTATATCTTAATTATGTGTCTTGAATATAGGAATGAATTCCTAATTCAAGCCTCTGCTAAAATATTTGGTTTCAATTTGAAATGAAGACCATTCTAAAATGAGAGCACTGTGCTACTTTTACCTTATTCTTTTGTAGGTGGACTGAAATTTGTTGTATATAACATGCAAATATGGCTTAGTATGTGTTGAAATTAAGTAATTTCAGGATTTTTTAAAAATCCAAGTCGATGTATCTCACCCCATTGGCATATAATTTTGCTTATTTCAAGCATTTATTTCTTAATCGTATATTTTTTTTTTTTCTTATTCTGTTAGTTTTGTAAAATTTTCCTTTTTTAAGATATATGCTCTGAGATTAAATATTGGACTACCTATTTCAAGATGAGCTAACTTGTTTCAAGTAACAAGACTTTCATTCTCCACTGGTATTAAGAATTTTCCACTTATATTAGTGATTTATTCTCTTCTTCCTTGGCCTTCATTTTTCAGTGTGCTAAAATAAAGAATGCAAAACAACTGAATTAAAAATTATTTTCTAATATTCAGTGTATTTCCACTGTAGAAAGTCTAATCTCAAGTAATTTTGTTTTAAAAAGCAGCATTTTCTACTTATTTCAAACCTTTGAACACCCATCAGGGCTTTCTTATTTCTAGACTGGAACTAACTTATTTTAAGATATCTTGGCAAGTAAAATGATCTTGCTGCATGGACAGATAATTTCACTAATATTAAGTCATTTTCTCCTGAAATTCAGTGTTTTTATCTTATTTCTTAGCTATGTTTTTTTGCAGTGTTTTAACTGTGGCCTAGAACTTTTTTTTTATTTTTGTTAACATTACGGTGTTTCCTTTATGTGAAGCTATACATCTGGTATTTCCTAAACATTTACTTCCACACCATTCTTTAGTTTAACAAATCCTTGATTAACCTACTCCTATCCTTCTCCAATACAATGCTGCCCCTTTGTTTCAGGTGCAGCATGTCATGTCTGTACACGTCCCATACATCCCAATGCTGCATAAATATACACCCTAATATCTTGATAAAGGAACCACGTGTAGTAATTTCTAGTCTCCTCAGTCTTACCTGGATTGGTATGGGGCACTAGCAAAGCTTCTGAGAAGATCACCTTGTCAGTTCTTCTCAGCTTAGCATGTAATTCCTTAATGACCTGCTTAGTGTTTGTTATCAATAGAAAGCACAGCCACAACCTGTTGCCATTAAAATTTAAACAATCTGTTTATAGATTGTTCACAGATCTGTAAGCACTTCTTCATTTGAACTAAAATCACCCTGTTAGTACAAACATCAGGCTCTCCTCCATAGTTCTGCAGCCAATCAAGAAGAAAATTGTTTCTTACTAACACAAGAATGACCACACTCACCATGCATGTTACAAACTGTGAAAATTTATTTTTTATGAATTGTCATATACAGTGCCTCTGTTAGAACATATATTTAATACATTAGTGTGAAAGAATTGAGGCATTTAAAGGATGTATACAAACTTGAATTTTGTCAAATGTAAAGAAGCGTCAGTTCATGCCATAGTGCAGCAGAAGTTCCCACCACTGGAAACTGGAGCTGATTGTTCTGTTATGTCATTTTAAAAGAGTCACCAGTCATCATGGCCACAAATTCTGTTGAAAATAAAGTTTTAAAGTTTTAAAATAAAATGAAACAGTCATTAATTTTCAGGAAAAAGAAATGTGCTTTAATAGAGTGTAACACAATAACCCCCCCCCTTACCCAGAATAATGCCAACATATACTTTACAAAAACATACATTATTTAAACAATTAGAAATAAGGAGCAATAGAACAAGGGAAGAAAGCAGTAACAAATTAATGAAGGAAAAGAAATAAACTTGTAGGTCCCTTGTCTCTATATCCATAGATTGTGAACCCCTGCATAACAGATGAGAAGTTCACCCACTTAACCCGCAAATTTAGCACTCTCAACTCATCTCCTGCATCTCTCTCTCTCTTTCTATTACCCGGTCTTTCTTTTGCTCCCATCAGATGAGCCAGTAAACGTTTTGACTCAAAGCAGCTTAAAAGCCAGTAGTCGGGCCAATGGTTGAAATTAATTCAAAGGTCAAGGATGACTTCACATTTGATACAGAATGTCTGACCATCATTATAATGACAGAATGAGAGAAAAAAATATTAAATGTGGATATACCTTCTAGCCACATACCAAGGCCCATTTGAGGAAAATTCCCAGTGTTTCTTCATCACTGTACCTTTGGGTACTTCAAACAGGCTACGTCTTCTGGGTAGCTTTTTGCTAATTGCTCTTGAACCATATTTGCTCTAGCAGACAAGAAGGGGTTGTCTCCCTGTTTCTTCCCTAGTTTCATCCTCTCATCATGGAGTGGATTATGCAGCCTTAGTACCTTTTATTGCCTTAGGTGGAACATTGTCTGCTTCTTTCTCTTCTCCTGAGAGCCACTGCCTCTACTTCCCTTCCCAGAGTCTGTTTTCAAAGCTTTTGTAAGCCCTTGCCCTTAATGTGTGTGCTGCCCTTTCCTATCTGTGATGTACCTGTTGAATAGACTACATTTCAAGTTTAATAAGTATTTTCAAAACAGTTAAAACTATTGCAGCTTGGTGAGTTCTTATATTATTAAAGTCTTCATTATTGGATTTCTGTCATACTGCTAAACTGAGCTTATTGCTTCAGGTTGAAGGTACAGTATGTAATAGAGCTTCAAACACAAATGAATGATAACTTTATACAAATTACTTTTTACCTTCATAATCAATTGTACCATCTCCATCCTTATCAGCTTCTTTCATCATCTGTTCTGCTTCTTCTTCATTAAGAGGTTCACCAGCATTCATGAGTACATACCTGTAATATGACAAAGTATGAAACAAGACTAAGATTGATAAAATGAGTGAGCATTTTGCAATAGTTATAGCAAATTCTGTGCTTTGAAGAATCCTGTTTAGAGTTATTTCAGGATAGCTCAAATGTTGCAATTTGCAATTTTGTAGTCTCAGGAGGCCAGACATGATTTTCTAAATGAGAATACACATCTGGGTAAAACTCATTAATATCTTGGTAATGCATAGAGGCAATATCCACAACTAAAAAGGCTATTCCCACAAGGGTTCTTTCTAAAAATCCCAGTTTCTTCCATTTTGTTCACTGTAAATGGCAGTAAATTTAACTTTCTATAGTTATTCATTTACATGTGCAGTTAGAACATGGATGCTGTACAGCCTTGTCTATCGGGTATGATTCTTTCTGGTGATATTAGAATTGTTAGACAGACATATTATCAGGAGGCCAAAATAACATACTGGGAGCTCTTGTCACCTCTTTTTTTCTAGGTGTGATGGCACACCATTTAGCTCAAATATACATATTAAAGTAGATCTTTCCACAGATACTGCTGCCAATTCTTTCAACATCATATTTACTCCAACTCTATTGTCCTAGTTGTGAGATGCAAACTCCACATACTACCACTTTTATCACTTATCAAGTAATGCCCTTGAATGCCGAGGTATAATATAGTTTTACATAATGGTTTTCTTTCTGCAGCAGAGTATGATTATTTTTAACTTTTTTAATATTTTAGCATGTGTGTTGATGGGAGACCTATCAGTCATAGATGGCATATTAATGGTAACAACAGGCTTGTTATCAGTAACATTAGATTGACATCTGCGCCATTGCTCTCCATTATTCTTGGGCAAAAACAAGCAGTATTCATTACACTGATTTACAGGCTCTTCCTTTATGTACCAGCCTTCTTACTAATGGAAGAGGATGCAATGACAACCAGCAGACAGAAGCTGGACAGCTCTTGCATTAGTTTAGGGTGTTATGCTACAGTAAAACCCTAAAATAAATATTTATGGTTGTCTGAGTTTTACAGGGTGAATCATCTCCCAGAAGATTAACAACAGTGTCCTCCAAGTTTCCAATGAAAAATAATCTGTTGCACTGTGTCACTGAAGACATTAACAAAGGACAAAAGTACCACATAGCGCAATACCAATAAACTAGAAATCTGCCTAATCTTGATTATGACCACCCTCTCTACTACTGTCTTAAAAGAAGTAATTTGGTCAAGTATTTGTGGTAAACTATCATAAGTAAATAAAAGCAAAGCTCTTACTGAACGTCAGTTCAAGAAGTCATAAATATAAACTTAGTTGAGATGCTGCTCATTCTATAATAGATAACCCATTTAATCCAATTGTTATGGATTTCAGAGACTGTAGCCAATGCACAAAAATTTCTCTCACTTCCACTATGATATCTGAAAGCTTGAATTGTATTTCCCAATGTGTTTTCTTTTTTATAAATTTTTATAAATTTTATAAATTTTTCTTTTTTATATGTATGTACCTTCTGGGTACTAGTTAAGTCAAGTCAAGTTGGGGAGCATGCACTGGTACAGTGCGTTGCTGCACCCACTACACGACGAAACAACTCAGGATCCCGGTTTGCAACCCCCCAGGCAGACATACTGTCCAGTCTCATCCTCTGGAAATGACCCTCTATCTGCCACAGCCAGGTGTTACGTGGGCGGCCCCTTGGCCTGGTCCAGCCACTCGGGTCTCCATTAATGAGGATTTTACGAGCCAGATAATCCTCGGGGAAATACGCCACATGGCCATGGTGTCGTAACTGCCGCTCCCTCACAATGCAGGCAATGTACCTCATTCGGAACTCCATGAGCAACCGCTCATTCGACACAAAGTCAAACCAACGGTACCGAAGGATCTTCCAGAAAGACACAGTACCAAAGGAGTCCAGTCTTCTCTCAGGTCACTGGATAGCATCCATGTCTCACAACGATATAGCAAGACAGGAAGCACCAGGACTCTAAAGACTTGGACCTTCGTCCTTTTGCACAGATATTGGGAGTGCCACACACCCGTTTCCAGTGACCTCATGACCCCCGCCCATGCTTCCCAATCTGTCTACTGACTTCATAGGAAGAGTCACCAGAGACATGAATGTCACTGCTAAGGTAAGTAAACCTCTCAACAAGGTCGACACTCTCTCCGCAAACAGACACACTGCTGATGGCTGTGCCCAAGAGGTCATTAAAGGCCTGGATCTTGGTTTTTATCCAGGACACTTGCATGCCCAGACACTCAGGCTCCACGCTCAGTCTCTCGATCGCCCCAATCAGAGCCTTCATTGACTCCGCGAAGATGACAGCATCGTCAGCAAAGTCAAGATCCGTGAATCTTTCTTCACTAACAGATGCCCTACAGCTGGACCCCACGACCTTGTGCAACACCCAGTCCATACAAGAATTGAACAGAGTAGGAGCAAGAACACACCCCTGACAAACCCCAAAATCAACTGAGAAAAACGTGTTTTTTTCCTAGTGGGCACTAGGCAGTGTCATAAATGGCGCAATGAAAAAACCCTTTATTTTTGTCACAGTTATATAGCTTATGAGCAGAATGGCCTGTTCACGTTACAACTGTTCTAATATGTCTAATAAACAAACCAATTTTTCAGGGAGCGTGCCTCCAGTGCAAAACACACTGCTTGTTTGGTATATAATGGTAGGTCAGATGTGTTCCAAATGTTTGTACCTGGTAGTGAAGTCTTTACTTAATCTTTCCTTTGTAAGATTAACCTGGTACTGCCGTTTTTACTTTGCTATAGCAAAATACATTCATTTTAGTTGAACACTTGCATCACACTAACACTAACTACATGTAGTCAAGTTGAAAACCGTAAAAAAACTGGTGTAGAACTTCTGCCATACAACTTTTGGTATACACAGATTACTAAATGATCATAATAAAAATATAAAACTGTAAAATTGATCTCCCTATCTAATGTTAGGACCAGTATACTGAAATCTGTTTTGGTCACAGAAGATACACGAGTGCCTAGTTTGGAACCTCTCCTAAACTGGTTATCAAGTAATAACCCAAACCTCTCCTTTAAACCTGAATAAACAAACCTATGCACCATTTAATACACAAAGATTTTAATTTTTTTTTTTTTTTATGGAATGGACTATTAGCCTGTAATGGAGATGAGTTTGGGTGCTAAAAAGTCCATGCTGACTAAAAAAACAAAAGAACTGGTGCACAAGGTAAAAAGACAATATGCAAAATGTTTATCAATGTGATCGAAAGGAATTAAAACCCATCAGTAGACTAATATTGTGCTATCACTATTTTAGACCTATTGGGGCTAAAGTAGAAGACCAACAATGCAAAGTTCAACCAAAAAACCTCTAAGACAGAACACAGTGTGCACTCCTTTTGTGGTTATCAGTAAAATATATCCATGAGAGCTTTAACACTAGAATCCCTGAGGCCAATGAAAAAACTTGTAATCTCGGCCCACCTTCAATCCCGTCGCACCTCTACATTCAGCGTCTTTTGTTTTGTAAATGCGACAATCAGCACAATTAGCAAGCAACCTGTTGTCAAATCCATCCCACCACCACAGCTCAAGCCTTGTTTATCTGAAAATATGGTACCTGGAGCTGTATAGGGTAAATAATATTTTGTATTTGGAGCACATGCATTTCATGCGTGTTCTGTGTCTACAAAGATCTATGTAAGTGTAGGATGACAGGAAATGCAAGAAATGTTGAACACATACTTAAAAGACAAACATTTTCCATGTTTTGGTACTAACAACAAAATTTTAACATGAAGTGTATAATGTGTGAAGACTGAAGTTCAAATATCAAATAAGGACTTTCATAAAAGGTACAAGAATAACAAAACAAGTGCTCTTTTATTCAAAAATATAACTGAAGAAAAACAAATTGTGTTAGTGTACTTCGTTGACACGACTGCTTTGGTAGTACAGTGGTAAGAACTACTGACTCATAATCAACAGGTCGCGGCTTCAATCCTGGCCACTTCCCAAAATAAACATCTTGAGTAGTGAGCTGCTCTCATTGTTACTATTATACAATAAAAATATACATTTGATTTGATTTGACTGTTTTTGCCTTGTTCATTCAAGCTGATAGATTATGGTCATACTTCTCCTTGTGAAGCTTTTGTTATATTTTTTCTTACATTACTAGTTGTTTTTCTAGCTTTCTGTTTTTGTGGCCTTCTCCAGCTGAAACCAGCAAGTAGTGTTTGGGGCCTGTACTAGGTGAGCCTCTAACAAGCAGACCAGTTAAGGTCCTGGCCCACTCTCTAGCTTCTTTGGGAGCCCTCAGTCATTTTTGCTTTGGTGGAAACTCCATTATCATAGCAATTTATTTATATTTTTACTTTAAATGTTAGCATTTGTGTTAATAATTAAAAAAAATACACTCACAAATTTCCAGTTTTGCATTGCCTCCGGGCAGAAACCTACTTCAGTATTTATTAGTGAAAAGGAAAACAACACATGTAAGAGCCATTTGTTAGTTAAGTTATGTTAAATTGATTGAAGTATTTTCTTAGTTATGTTAAAATGTTTGCCTATTTTATTAGTGCATAGTTAATGGAAGATTCTATTATAACCCCTACAAGTTAAATTGTAAATGGAATATTTTAATTACTTCTTGCCATTCTGAAAACAGACTAGTTCCAGTTCATGATTTGTCTCATAGCTGGTAATTCATGAAAGGCAAACAATATGAAAACTGTACCGTACATACAGAACATACTCAATGTACTCAAGTGAAATCTATGTAAGTTTGCCAATGAGAAATAACACAACTTTCAAGTATAGAAAGTAGCTTAAGTTTAACATGAGAAAACTAAGATTGCAATGAAACAGTGAAGAAACTTCTTTTTTGACTTTTATTCCGGGCGTGTAATAACCTTTTTCTGAATTTTTGCGATTTATTCCTTTTCAAATTTTCACTAAACCTTTTTAAAATGAACTTTATTAGACTGAGGAATTTCTTTTGTTACACGTTTTACTCATACTGGATCCTAATTTCCAACCCAGTAGCTTCTTGATTTTGTTAAATCTAGAAAAGACGCAGCTACAACACATTTTTATCAGTTAAGAACTTAAAATAACAAAAGAAGTCAAAATGCATTTTTTGTAGTTTAAAAATGTACATATTCCTCTTCTATTTTACTGCATAAATAATTGCAACTGAGAGCGTAAAGGCTTGAAATGTCTGCAGGTGAGCACCAGCATCTTTCTCTCCAGGGTTGACCATGGTGCTTGGCTGGTCATGCACTCACGTGAAAGGGGAGTGGGTCAGTCAGGTGCCGCACTTGTGCCCAGAGGTAGTGGTGCATTGCACCTGTGCCCAATCAAGCCATATAAAGAGAAAATGGGACAGAAAAAAAAGAAAGGAACAAAAGAGAACAACAAAGACAGAACAGAGGTTGAAATGAAAGAAAAGAAAGAAAGAGTGAATGGCAGGATCGGGAAAAGAAAGCTGGTGTGGAGGAACAAAAGGCAGGTGCTTGGAGTCAAGCATCAGGACAAGGAGCCTGGGGCTCAAGAGGGGTATTCCTATTGATCAATGGAGGAGAGTGGCCTGTTATGCTGTGTGTCCCATGGAAAGCAAAGGACTGGTGGTGGGAGATGGGTGTGCGCCTCAGCGCAGTACGTCAGGGATGCCTAAGGCCTAGAAATGGGGACCCAAGGCAGGAATAAATGGTTGACTGCACCTGTTGGTAGGATGTCTCCTTGTGCTACAGGATCCGTAGAGGGTAAGCCGAGAAGACATAGGCTTTTAGAAGGAAGCACTGGGGTTCACGTTTTTAAATGAACTAACTGTTGTTTTTAATCTCGTTTTATGGTATATGTATTGAGTTGATTTGAATCACTGCACTTTTTAAACACTGTTTGATTTATTTTGAAGGACAGTAATAAAAGCGCTAGACACTTTCTACATGTACTCCTTACAGCGTGTGTGTCCTCATTTGCCCAGCTAATCTTGGTACATGACTATCAATGGTTCGGGTTCAACAGGCTCCTGAATGCAACATGGAACACAGAGCTAACCCAGACCGTCAAAGACTTTCATCCATTAATGGAATTTGTTTAGAATTACAAAAGAAAAAATGACTTGTGCTTGCTTTGAGAGCATGATGCTGTGATCAATCATTTGCAATGGTTTTTCATTTGTACTGCACCATATATAGACCTGGTATATGAAGGCTTCCTCTAAGAGCATGAGGAAAAAGATTTTCTGGTGTGATGAGACAAAAACTGAATTCTTTAGGCAGAAATCCAAACACTGTGCCTGACCAAGACCAGAACTGATAATCAACTACATAATACCTTTCCTAAAAAGAAGCATGTTGGCAGTGGCACTATGAGGTGAGGAAGTGGGCAGCATCATGATAAAATAAAAAAAATGCACCACTACATGACAACCACCTATTCCAGCCCTGTTCAACAACTGCTGTATTTAATCTATGGGAATCGCTACAGACATCTAGAGATCTATATATTGATAATGTATTTGTTTCTTTTTACCTATTATGTTCTAAATTTAATTCCAGTGTTTTTTTTTTATAAACAAATTAGAAAGTTCTCAAAAACAGCCTACAAAATTTCCTTTTTCTTTCACCTACTGTATATCCATCCTTGATGAGATATTGTTTAGTATGCAACTGACACTGGTTAGTAAATGTAAGAAGATTTTACACCATCACACTACAGGCTCCATAAAAACTTTAGGAATGCAACCCTTAATAATCCAAGGAAATGTTGAGAAAGGGGATATATCCTTTAACATTTCAGCAAACAAGTAGAATATACAGTAGCTATTTACAATATATGTTCCAGTTCAATATGCACTAAGCACACTATAATTCACTTCGAAACTGTTCACTGCTCACATATATTTTTTGTAAATTTGTCTAAAATGTACTTAGGGCAAGATCCAACTTGTAATCAATTTCATGACGCACATGCATCGCTAGGCCACATGATCTGAGAATGTCTTATAAACAAAATAATTATCTCTCGGATAGCTATTTTTTTTAAAATCATCAGCTTGCATACTAGTGTTGTGTGCATTTGTATGATCCAGGAGCAGTTAGTTTAATTTAGACCTTGTATTACATATCATCAATTCATATTCCAGATTCACCACATGAAGGCACACTTTTTCCAAAGGTATAAGTGATCTTTCATTATCACCCAGTATCTGGAGCCTGATTCACTGCCATCCGCCGGATGCTTCAGAGATTTCTTTGGTGAGTCAAAGGCTTATGAACAATTTCTGCATTATAACTGGGATATTTATCAAAGAGGACAAGTCAGATATTCCAATAATTTAAATAGTAGTTATTGTTGGGGGTTGAGATAGTGGAAGAGTTGAAAAACATGGGGTGAACACAGCAAAGTATTACATTGTCATCACTGTTAGCATGCCACATGATCTCCGTGAAGGATATCTAATGTTGTGATATTAAGAACCACTGTGAAAGTGTACAGCCACACTAAAAAGCAAGGAAAAATTTGTATTAATCACAGTGTTCTGCCACCTGAAGGTACAGACATAATTGTTTTTTTTTAATAATCAAGAGATGAAATGTATTCAAAAGATAGCATAAAAAATTCCCATAACCAAGAAGTGTACAACATTGACCTTTAATTTTTTTTATTTTTGAATGTTATGCAATCTAAAACAAAAAACATTTATTAAAAATAGATTTAATGGGGTCCAAAAAATATGTTCTACATATAGAACCTTTGAAAAAAGTCCAAGGAAAAGTCAGTAATAAATAAATAAATGAATAAATAAAAAAGTAGCTAATCATAACACATATCGGAAAAAGAAGAATTACATAGCAAGTCAAAACAACATGCTAAAAGACTCCAATAACTAGTAATAAACATAATGGTGCTTCCCAAAAAAGCAGCTCTGTTCCACGATACCAAAAAAGCCTGAACTGGTGTAAGAGTTTAATTTGAACCATGGTCCAATGTGCACCTAGCATGTGTCTGAGTCTCATATCCTTTTGAGCTTATACTTAAAGGCTGATGCTGTTATGTTATTATTCACTATGACAGCTGTATTTTTAGTTATTTTATGTATAGAGTATAAAAGGAAAATGTTATATTTTAAGGTATAATCATTGTTCTATTGTTATACGCCAAGTTTCCTGTTGATAGCAAACTTACGAATCAATCAGGTATGATTCAGAACATAAAAATGAAAGTGCATCCTGGTCATGGAGTGAACTTTTAACCCTCCAGAAAAGTCACATGCTCTTAAGGACTATCAATCAACCTAGTTGTCGGGGTTGATTGTAGCTATTTTAGGCATCATCTTGTTAGCAACTGAGCGTAACCAATCACATTAAAAGTTATCTGATTATGTAATGAATTCCTTGGTATTGTGATCTAATCAATGAATTGCACAGCTATAGTGCAGAGAACACTCTTTTCTTTGCAACACTTGCTAATAAGATATTCTGTTGCCTCTTGCAAGATTTAGATAAAAAATAATGATTGACACTTTTTTTCTGCCTATGTTTTATTGCTTAAACCGTGGCATTCCAGTGGGGGATGTCCATTAAAAATTTTCTTACACACTGGAATTTAATGTTTAATGTGTAATACCACATTTCCAGCTTTCTTCAGAAAAACTTTCTTTTGGGGATGAGGACATAGACATTTATGGTCTAAACACTAGAAAACTTGATACATGAGAGCATTCTTGACAAGAAAGCTTACCAATCCTATCCTCCTAATTTCTCCATAAAAACACCTACTTGAGTGTTAATGGACCATAATGTCCTACTGTCGCACAACTTGCTACACAACTTGTTAATTCACTGCTAATTCACTTGCTAATTCAACTTGCTAATTCACTTATTTGTTATTCTTCTCTCTGTGAAGAAATACTTTACTTATCCTTAATGAGTTTTATAAGTTTTCTTATAGGTTTATAGGGTACTTATTGTCATGTATGCACATTACAGTGAAATTCTTAATGTGTATATGCTAATCAACATGTATCTGTTCAGTCCACACAAGAGAGAAACAGACATTTCTAAATGGAAGAATCACAATATGAGAAGTAGTCAATAAAGAAAAAAATTCCTAATAACCAACGATCAGTTCTACCTATCTTCTAATGCAAAACAATAAGATAAATTGTTGTCATGAGTCAAACATATTTAAATAATAAGTCAAAATGTGAGTGTTTTATCTCAGACAGACAGGTCTGTTCAGGAAGAATGCGCTAGTATAGTGTGTTGCATCACCTACCTCACAATGAAACAGCTCAGGATCCCAGTTGGCAACATCCCAGGTAGACATATGGTCCAGTTCCACCCCCGGAAATAACCATCTATCTGCTGCAGCCAGATGTTACATGGGTGTCCCCTTGGCCTGGTCCAGCTGCTCGGGTCCTCAACAATGAGGATCCTGCGAGCTGGATCACCCTTAGGGAATTGCGCCACATGGCCGTAGTGCCGTAACAGACACTCCCTCACAATACAGGTAATGTGCCTCATTCGGGATTCCGTGAAGTCAAACCAGCGGTACCTAAGCATTCTCTGAAGAGACACAGTACCGAAGGAATCCAGTCTTCATTTCAGATGACTAGATAGTGTCCATGTCTTGCAACCATATAGCAAGACAGAAACTACCAGGACTCTAAAGACTTTGACCTCAGTCCTTGTGCACAGATATTGGGAGCGCCACACACCCCTTTCCAGTGACCTCCTGACCCTCCTAATTCATCTACTGACTTCATAGGAAGAGACACCAGAGACATAAATGTTACTGCTGAGATAAGTAAACCTCTAGACATGGTCAATACTCTCTCCGCAGACAGATACACTGCTGATGGTTGTGCCTAAGATGTCATTAAAGGCCTGGATCTTGGTTTTATCCAGGGCATTTGCAAGCCTCAGAGCCTCAACTGACTCTTCTGAAGATCACAGAACACACCTTTCACTCTGCAAAGCACTCACAGTACCAGTGTACAGGCCAACCATGATATCCAGCAACCTTGAGGGGATCCTGAAAAGTCTCAGGATGCCCCACAAGGCAATTCGATCAACGGAGTCAAACATTTCACAAAAATTGACAAAGTCTGCAAAGAAACTCTGCTGATACTTGCGTTTATGCTCCATGAAAACCTTCAGTGCCAAGATGTGGTCAATGGTAGACCTCTTAGGCGTAAAACCATACTGCTCTGGTCACTGGTAGGTGAGCAAGTGATCATGGATCCTATTGAGGATGACCCTAGAAAAGACCTTAGCCATCACATAGAGCAGTGTTATCCCTTTCCAGATAGTGATGACAAGTCCAATTTTCCAGTCAGTTGGAATGACACCCATCTCCCAAATGGCAAAGATTGCTTGCAATGTCAGGAGGACAGCCTTACCACCAGCCTGGAGAAGATCACCCCGGATACCACAGATCTCTGCAGCCTTCCCTACCCTCAGCTGTTTCACCACCTGTATAATCTCAGTGAGATCGGGTGGATCTCAGTTAATTGGAGGATCAGCCTCAAGAGCCATGGATCCAGAGATATCCAGTGTCCTAGCCTGAGGATCAGCTTTAAGTAGCTGATACAAAACTCTTACATGATCAGGAGACATTGAAAATGGAACAAGATTTACCACACATACATCCAAAACACTGATACAGCACAAACACATACACTATCTCACAAAAGTGAGTACACCCCTCACATTTTTGTAAATATTTTATTATATCTTTTCAAGGGACAACACTGAAGATATTACACTTTGATGCAATGTAAAGTAGTCAGTGTACAGCTTGTATAACAGTGTAAATTTGCTGTCCCCTCAAAATAATTCAACACACAGCCATTAATGTCTAAACCGCTGGCAACAAAAGTGAGTACACCCCAAAGTGAAAAATGTCCAAATTGTGCCCAAAGTGTCAATATTTTGTGTGGCCACCATTATTTTCCAGCACTGCCTTAACCCTGTTGGGCCTGGAGTTCACTAGAGCTTCACAGGTTCTTCCACTCCTCCATGACGACGTCATGGAGTTGGTGGATGTTGCGCTCCTCCACGTTCCATATGAAGGTTTAGGTCTGGAGACATGCTTAGCCAGTCCAGCACCTTTACCCTCAGTTTCTTTAGCAATGCAGTAGTCATCTTGGAGTTGTGTTTGGGGTCATTATTATGTTGGAATACTGCCCTGTGGCCCAGTTTCCGAAGGGAGGGGATCATGCTCTGCTTCATTATGTCACAGTACATGTTGGCATTCATGGTTCCCTCAATGAACTGTAGCTCCCCAGTGCTGGCAGCACTCATGCAGCACCAAACTATGACACTCCCACCACCATGCTTGACTGTAGGCAAGACACACTTGTCTTTGTACTCCTCACCTGGTTGCCACCACACACGCTTGACATCATCTGTACCAAATAAATTTATCTTGGTCTCATCAGACCACAGGACATGGTTCCAGTAATCCATGTCCTTCATCTGCTTATCTTCAGCAAACTGTTTGTGGACTTTCTTGTGCATCATCTTTAGAAGAGGCTTCCTTCTGGGATGACAGCCATGCAGATCAATTTGATGCAGTGTGCGGCATATGGTCTGAGCACTGACAGGCTGACCCCCCACCCCTTCAACCTCTGCAGCAATGCTGGCAGCACTCATACGTCTATTTTCAAAAGACAACCTCTGTATATGACGCTGAGAATGTGCACTCAACTTCTTTGGTTGTTCTGAGTGGAACCTGTCCTGCTAAACCGCTGTATGGTCTTGGCCACCATGCTGCAGCTCAGTTTCAGGGTGTTGGCAATCTTGTTATAGCCTTGGCCTTCTTTATGTAGAGCAACAATTCTTTTTTTCAGATCCTCAGAGAGTTCTTTGCCATGAGATGCCATGTTGAACTTCCAGTGACCAGTATGAGAGAGTGTGAGAGCGATAACACCAAATTTAACACACCTGCTCCCCATTCACACCTGAGACCTTGTAACATAAACGAGTCACATGACACCGTGGAAGGAAAATGGCTAATTGGGCACAATTTGGACATTTTTCACTTAGGGGTGTACTCACTTTTGTTGTCAGTGGTTTAGACATTAATAGCTGTGTGTTGTTATTTTGAGGAGACAGCAAATTTACACTGTTAAACAAGCTGTACACTGACTACTTTACATTGTATCAAAGTGTCATATCTTCAGTGTTGTCCCATAAAAAGTTATAATAAAATATTTAAAAATGTGAGGGGTGCACTCACTTTTGTGAGATACTGTACCTCATCCAGTGTGGACAGAAGACGAAGCTGTATGAACAAGTGGTAGAATAGTTAAAAGACCAGTTCAGACTGGACTTCAAGTGAAAAATATTTCTGTTTTGTGTTAAAGTGAAAAACAAAGTTAAGACTATTGTTTATTATTATTTGGCAGTGATAAGATTGTTTTTCTTTTCTTGTTTTCTTCAGTAACAGTGCAAATGCAAAGTATTGGCCCTCTTAAAAGGAAACTATAATACAGTCCATAAATCACATTAATCAACTTTGAGGGTTAATGTTTGTCATGTAAACACACATTATAATAACAGCTAAGTGATATGAATAATTATATGTGTGAGTTGTAATTTAGCTGGAGTTGTTGACTGAGGGAACACACTAGTCACAGAGAAAATGTTGGGGACCCAACTGAGTCTCCCCTTTAAATATCTATAGTGACCAAAATAAACAAGTGCTTGATGGCACATCAAATAATAGCAAAATGTCAATCAGTGCAAAAATAGAGATTAACAAGAGGATTCAAGGTTCTCTAGAATAGTCAGTACTCAAGTGGGAGTCCTGTTCTCCATTCTGCTCTCTCCAGAATGAAATGACCCTTGCTGGGGGTGCCTTGAATTTAAAGTGGAGGGACTGGAAGGGGCGGAGACAGTTATAATCAGTGGGTGGTTTCTCAGGGCTGTGGGAGGTAAAAAAGAGATGATGCCATCAGTGACAGTGTCCCCATTGTGTTTAGGAGCAACAGTGCTTACCTCCGATGGGCCTGGAAGGCAAACCTCAGACATGCATGTGTGACACTGTTTTTTCTGTATTTCCCTACTTGATCAATGTTGTTGTCATTTCTTAGTTACTTTGATTTTTGTGTGTATGGATGAAATTCTTCAAGTTCCTTCTAACTGTATACATGCAGCATCTTGCTTCTAATATTTACTGTATATTTTTCAAGTCTTTTGCTACATTTTTCTGAGGAGATCACTCAGTTCATCGGGCTTGTTCGATAAGCTGATACGTAAGTTGTCCCAATATCTCATTCACATTCCTTTTAAAGTCACAGTTAATGTTTCAGATACAATTAAGTCTGTTCCAGAGTCCTAAAACTGTCTGGTCAAGTAAGCTTTCTCTGCTTGAAATATGAGGTCACCTGCATTTGTTTTGTAGCATTGTGATCAGAATATAACACAGTTTCCAAAACATAGTATAAACATAAAATTTTTATTTGTATTTATCAGTTTTTGACATCTTTTGTTCAATAGTTGCATATGTTCATCACAGACCATTTTTATTTATAATTAATGTTGCTATTTCCTTCATGTAGCACCTCATGCTTGTTTCTATTAAACTTTTGAAGAATGTCCAGGTCTATTGTTTTGCATTTCAGCTAAGTATTTCCTGTGTCAAGTTTTAGTGTCATCTGCAAATCATAAGTTTACCTTCTCTACACAGTGTCAGGGATGCCAGGGGCAACGACCCGGCCGGGATGCCGTGAGGGACCGGAAGAGGGTCAAAGCCCACCCTGGATCACGTGGGGGCCGCCTTCCTGGTTGCTCTGGGGGCCACGGGTACAGGGCATGGAAGCTCCACCCTGTAGGGGCCCGTGGTCACCGCCAGAAGGCGCCCCAATGCCTTGGGGACCTGTTGCCCCAGCACTTCTGCCACACCAGGAAGTGCTGGGGGGAAGATTTAGGACGGCACCCAGAGAGCTGCCGGGAGGACAGCCGGCACTTCCGCCACGCTGGGGCGTGGCCAAGGGAGGAATGCCGGGAACACCTGGGGCTCATCCGGGAACTGGATAAAAGGGGCCGTCTCCATTCATTCAGGGCTAGAGTCGGGTGGAAGAAGGACAAGGCAAGAAAGGAGAGTGGAGGCGGCCCGAGAAGAAGGCATTTGTGGCCAGGACTGTGATTGTTGGGGTAATTGTGCACTAAATGGACTGAGTCTGTGTGACTTCATGGTTGTAAATAGTTTGTAAATAAACGTGTGGTGGTGATTAAGAACATGTCCGCCTGTCTGTGTCCGGGTCGGCTCCACAACAGAAAGTATATCTAATAGGGGCAAATAATTTCATATGCCTTTTCTAAAAATAAATTTTAGAGTAGAAGGACAGTTATAATCCAATTATAATTTTTAAGTCATGTCACTCTTACTGTGAAAGCATGGAGAAAAACCTAACAAGACCCTTGCTTAAAAAATACATAAAGAAGAGCAAAATACAATTATAGATATTAATGTTGCAGTACAAAGCAAACTTACTGAACCCAAAAAAATAACTTAAATATAATACTCAACAAAATTAAGGGAACACGTAATCATCACAGTCTAACACCAAATCAGTTAAGCTTCAGGGATATCAATCTGTCCATTTAGGAGGCATAAGTGATTGTTAATCAACTTCACCTGCTTTGGTGCAAATGAAAGTGACAACAAGTGCACTGGAGAGGTAACAGAAAGACACCCCCAGTAAAAGAATAGTTTTGCAGGTGGTGGCCAAAGACAATTGCTCTCTCCTCGTCATTCCTGACTGATTCTTTCCATACAGTGTTCTTTAACAGGCCCAAAATACACAATAATGTGCTAAAGGTTTCCTGAAAGCACCGTTATTCTGTTTTCAATGCTTTAACAAATAAGAAACATCTGAAATTATTCTTAATTGGTTTTACAAATATAGAGTGCAGCTATAGTCAAATAATAATGAACATTGATATGATAAACAAAAACATACTGATAAAATACTGTAAACTCAATTTTTTAAATATGCAAAAAGCATAATAGATGCATGCAAGAAAACTTAAAAATTGACTAGATCTGCTAAGCTTGGAAGCTTCAAAAGAAAAGACAATAAACACCAAAATTTCCCTGTTGAGTATATGCAAATAATTATGTTTAATAGGTTTCACTTTGTTAAGGATTAAATGTAGAATAGAAAGACACATGCTACACCTAGTTAATTTTAAAGGAAGAATATTGTGTCCCTACTTGAGAGTGTCCCAGTCAATATAGCCTTTGCTTTCCTTGTCGAACACTTTGAATGCTGCACGAAGTTCTGCATCTTGGTTTTTTGCTCTCTCATGATATAATGCCATGAGTTCCAGGAAGCTATCACAGCTAAATGTTCCCTTGCCTGCATTGACAAAGAAAAAAAAAAATTAACCAAACATTTAGATCAGTTCAAAATTATTGACGTGTATATAGTATATAGAGTGCATAACACAATGGAATTGTTACTTGCATATCACCTCAGAACAGTAACTTTAAATGTGTCATAATTTAAGGACACACATTAAATCAACAGAGCATTTAAAAAAATTACACAAGTACAGCCCAACAAAGCTCACCAGTGCTATCCACTTGATTCCTCCAAAACAGCATCATGTCTCATTTTTAACACTAAAATACCTGAAGCCTATGAAAAAACTCGTAATACCAGCCCACTTTAAATTCCTTCGCACATCTCCATCAGCATCTTTTGTTTTGTAAATGTGTCAATCAGCGCAAGCAGCCTGCTATCCCATACACCCAAAGTTCTCCCAGCTGAAGCCAAGGCTCCTTACCTGCATGTGAGGTACCTGGAGTTGTATAGGGTAAATAATATATTGTCATTTGGAATATATATATTTCATGTGTGTTCCATGTCTACAGTGATCTGTGTAAATGTAGGATGAAATGAGAGGCAGGAATCGTGGAACACATAACTAAAAAAGAAACATTTTTCATATTTTAGTAATAACTGTCCAAATGTAGATATGAAGTATATAATGTGTGAAGACTGAAGTCCAAATATCAAATAAATACTTTCACAAAAAGTACAAGTATAAAAAAAACAAGTGCACTTTTATTCAATAATATAACCATAGTAAAAGAAATCGGTTCAGGGTATGACATTGACATGACAGCTCAGGTGATGCAGCAGTAAGAACTGCTGTCTCATAATCAAGAGGTCGCCAGTTCAATTCTGAACGCAACCATTCTGAGTATTGAGGTGCTCTTATTGTTAATATTATAGAATAAAAACATACATTTGATTTAAGTCTGTAACAAACTCTGTAAATTTATGGTACTTTTAAAAGTTTGCATTTTTTTTCACTTTTACTCTCTGAGTCACGATCATGATGCAAAGATCTGACGCTGTTAGTTTTTATTTGAAACTGGGAATAACTATAGATATAAGTGGAGTTTTGAGGTAATGGAACTGGAAATTCTCTGATCTAAGCGTTTTTTTTTTTATTCAGTTTTATTCTCTCAGTCACGTGAAAGGAAATGTATGAATTCCAAATGACAATATATTATTTAACCTATACAACTCCAGGCACCTCACATGCAGATAAGGAGCCTTGGCTTCAGCTGGGAGAACTTTTTGCCCGAGTTGAGCTCCATCAAGGGGGGGCTGGGATAGCAGGCAGCTTGCTGCTTATTGCTGATCGACACATTTGCAACACAAAAGACGCTAATGGAGAGGTGCGAAGGAATTTAAGGTGGTCCGGGATTACAAGTTCTTTTGTAGGCTTCAGGGATTCTAGTGTTAAGGTCCCTAAAGTCTTACTGTGTACCACACTACGTGGTAACTTATATCATGCTCCTATGGTTCTATGTGTGACAAAAAACTTCCTAATTTAGCCTTAACAAGTTTCCAACTGTGCCTCTGTGTTCTTGTTGAACTCATTTTAAAGTAATAGTCTCAATACACATGATAATTGTAAACACTTCACAATCATGTCACCTCTTAATTTCCTTTTGCCCTGCTGTCCTGGAAGCAGCCTAGTCACTCTTCTCTGGACTTTTTCTAGGCCTGCTATGTCTTTTTTTGTAGCCTGGCAACCAAAACTGCACACATTTTTAGAGGTCTGGCATCAATAATGCATTATAAAACTTAAGCATAACCTCCTTTGACTTGAGCTCCACACATTGCGCTATACAATATAACATTCTATTAGCTTTCTTAAAAGCTTCTGAAAACGCCTGGAAGCTGATAGTGATGAATCCACTACGACTCCTAAATCCTTATCATAAACAGTACTTTTTATTTTCTGACAACCCACTGTGTATTCAAATCTAACATTTTTATTTCCTACATATACTTTAAATGTGTTTACATTAAATTTCATCTGACACAAATCTACCCAAACCTGTATACTGCCCAGGTCCTTCTGTAATGTTTCAACGGATTCTAGATTATCTGCCAATCCACATAGCTTGGTATCATCTACAGACTTAACCAGCTTGTTATTTATATGTCTATTCAAGTAATTTTTGTACAGTACATTAAAAATAGCAGTGGCCCTAGCACTGACCCCTGAGAGACACCACTCTTAACATCACCCAGTTCTGACAAGGTTCGTCACACCATAACCTTCTGCTTCCTGTATTTTAGCCAACTCTGCACCTATCTACACACTACACCCTGAACTCACACTTTTAGTTTGATGCCCAGCCTCTCATGTGTTACCTTATCAAAATCTTTTTGAAAGTCAAGATAAATAATGCATTCACCACTCTGATAATATCCTTTCATTGCTTCCTCATAGAATTCCTGAATTTTAATAAAACATGAGCTCCCTCTTCTGACTCCATGCTGATTGTTCAGTAAAACTCCTGTTCTTGACACTCAATCTTCTCCTTAATAATTCCTTCTATTAATTTACCTGTGATGCATGTTAAGCTTACTGGCACATAGTTACTATAGTTATAGGTGTATCTTGTTTGCTTTAATTATCTTTGAGACGTGTAGAACTTGACTGGGGCAAACTGAATAGATTGGACATAGTCTAGAAAGTCACATACCTGCATATTTAAGATTTTGCAATTCACACTGCATGTCATGACTAAAATCAAGCCATGATGTCGAAGGAACTATCTGTAAACATCTGTATTAAACTGTTTTTGTGGCAAGGCATAGATCAAGACAAGTTTATAAAACCAGTTTTGAGTGATTCCAGCAGGACAATGACCTCGATCATTGTCAATCACAAGAAGTTTGTAATCCCCAGACCCTTCCTAGAATTGTCCATCTGGCTAAGCACTTTGAGCTACATTTTTTTTTGTATGAAAATGTGCTATATAAATAAATGTTGTTGTTGCTGTTGTTGTAAATTGAGTAACCGGGCAAGAAGAATTTTGGACAGAGAGGTGACCAAAAACCCAATGGTCACTCTAACAGCGACCATTGGAGAACCTATGGGAAAGATGACTATCCTAGCAGCACTCCATCAATCAGACATTTATGGCAGTGTCTAGATGGAAGTTACACTGGAGTAAAAAGGCATTTAAAGGGTTCTGAGAGCATTGCCTTTCGGCACAACAGTTACCTTAAGTCCATGTTGGAGTGGCTTCAGAGCAAGTCTCTGAAAATCTGTGGAGGGACCTCTAATGGAGAGGATCTTTCAGTAAGAAAGGGATAAGCTATCCAAATCCAGGTGTGCAAAGCTGGTAGAGACTTACCAAAGAAGATCAAAACTGTAATTTCTGCCAAAGGGGTTGAATTAAGGGTCTTATTTGAATGAGAGATTTCAGTTTTGTATTTTTAATAAATTTGCAAACCTTTCTGAAAACATGCTTTCACTTTGTCATTATGGGGTATTGTGTGATGTTTGATGGGAAAAATGTATAAAATTAAATCTGCAACACAAGGTAGTGTTTCCAGAAAGTGACAGGATTTGAATACTTTCTAAATCCACTGTATTATTGATTGCTGGTTACTGGCTAGAAACCTCTTGCCAAAATCTTTAAAACATAAAATTCAAATATATTACCAATTTACTGATAAAATACCAACACGTACTACTGTATACAAATAAATATGAAATGCTAATGAGTAAGCATTAGACAAGAAATGGATGTTTGTCATCTTTAGAGAAAACTCTAAAGAAACTCCATGTCCAGCAACCCCCACAAAAAGCAATGCTCCAATAATTGTAGCCAAGGCTGAGAAAAGGTTTCTATTCTAGTTAATGCTCTACCACATCCTAAGAAATTTCATAATTCTACAAAAACCACAAACATTACCTATTCAGGTCTCTTTGTGCACTTTTGCAGAAAATTATATTGCAAGCATCATACATAAATGAATGATAAATAAGGAAAGTATTATGGTTCTAAGTACAAGAGATGGTGGAATGACAGCTTATTTTCAGGGTTCAAATGTGTGTGTAAAATATTGTGCCTGGATTCAGCTGAAATCCAGACCTGGTAGAGAAAAAAATTGTTTATTTTCACATCAAATTGACTGTTCAAACAATTTCTTAAGAATTTTGCATTTTACATATGCTTTGGATATAACAATTTTAACTTCTGAAAAGTTGCACTTGATAGTAGTTTTCATTGTTTTAAGCATAATCTTTTTTTCTCTACAAATTTTAAAAAGTGAAGCATTGTTTAATTGCAGCAAATGTCTCTCAAAATTATCTGCCTATAAACTGCCAGAATATGCTCTGCCTGTAAAATACCTGCATTATGCACTGACCTAGCATTTCAATTAGTGCCCAACCCTTAAACTCCTTAGCACCACATTTTATCGACTGTTTTGAACAGTTTCCTTGTGGTTTACAAGCCGTCACATGTGTACACAAAGTGATTTGCAGCTCTTGAAACGCGCTATTGTGAATTCAGGTTACCTTCAACTCTAACTCAGTGGCCACTCAAAATACTGTGGTAAAAACAGTTCTAAATGATGAAATCCCCAGTTTCCTTTTGGTTAAGAACTGTTTGGCTGGTTTCCCAAGTGTTTTTCAAAGTGCACTTCAACATCTCAAACTCACTTTTTGAAATCCCCTTTGACTTGCATTGGGCAAAAACTAAAGTTGAGTGGAACTCAATGAGTCTTAACTTCTATGTGCTGAAAACACTTGTATCACATGTGGAATGGAGTCTTTTATAGAAATGGTTGTTTTGAACAGTTTCCTTTTGGTTTACAAGCCGTCACACGTGTACACAAAGTGATTTTCAGCTCTTGAAATGCGCTATTGTGAATTCAGGTTACCTTCAACTCTAACTCTGTGGCCACTCAAAAAACTGTGGTAAAAACAGCAAAGAGAACATTAGAACACTCTAGACGAGAACAGGCCATTCAGCCCAACAAAGCTTGCCAGTCCTATCCACTTATTTCTTCCAAAAAAACATCAAGTTGAGTTTTAAAAGTCCCTAAAGTCTTACTGTTTACCACACTAATTGGTAGCTTATTTCAAGTGTCCATCGTTCTTTGTGTTAAGAAAAACATCCTAATGTTTGTGTGAAATTTATCCTTAACAAGTTTCCAACTGTGTCCCCGTGTTCTTGATGAACTCATTTTAAAATAACTATACTAATTCCCTTCAGTAGTTATAGGCATGCGGCTTCTGTCAAACTGTCAATCAAAATGATTAATGACTTTAAGTCCCGCCCTGATGACGCAATACCGGAAGTCCCGCCCCGTCGCCTCCTGATGACGTCACGCCGGAATTCCCCGGCCCCTCCACGTGACCTAATCTCTCCCCTTTGGCACCGCCCCTTGCCCCTGATTGGTTCACCAAACTGTCAAGGGCCATTTGACGGATGTCTGCCCCTCGTTGAACCCGCCCCTTGCACCTGATTGGTTCACCAAACTGTCAAGGGCCGTTTGACGGATGTCTGCCCCCTCGTTGAACCCGCCCCCGCCCCTGATTGGTTCACCAAACTGTCAAGGGCAGTGTGATGGATGTCTGCCCCCTGTTTGAACTCCCCACCGCCCCCCTCTCCCGAAAAACAAGCCCGGGCAGGTTATAGCCTTTACCTCGACAAGCCCAGACATGCCAGGGCATGTCCTGACCAGATCAGACATGCCCAAACTCGTCCCTGGACTAGTCCCAGCACACTCCTATCCGTACCCTGCCGGCCTGAAGGGCCTGCCTCAGCCCCCGGTGAGGCAGCATCTGACGGCCGGCCTTCCCACACTTCCCAGTCCCCCCACACTTCCCGGCCAGTTCTGAAAGGCCGATATAAAAAGCAAAGCATTTTGTTCGATCTACGATTTTAAGATGAGCACGCAATTAAAACATCTCATCTTTGCTTCAAACTAAGTCAAGCTGCTTTTTTTCCATCTCACAGACAGATTCTTTTGTCATCTTGCCAAAGCAATAGGCACATCCAGAGAGAAAGAAATGAGGCAGCCCCTGCTTTTAGCAGACCCCCTTGCCAACAGGCCTGTGTGCTCTGTCTCTCTCTCTCTCTCTCTATCTCATGACGCAGACACGCTGCAGCGTGAAGCGCAATCGCCTTCACAAAGTTGTTTGCTTCGAGCACCCATTCCCCGCTGGGTGAGCCCCTGCGAGATCGCCCGCTTGTCAACAGCTGTCTGTAAACTCCCCTACCCCCATACGTCAGCGGGCTCGAGGCCGCGCAGACCCTCTGTCTATGATGGATGGATCTTTTAAAATTAAGGGATTTTTAAAGATTAGCTTGTAAAGCTTGAGATAACTACTAGTTCAGCCCTTTAAAAATCACAGATAGTTAAATAATATGCAGTAGTTCCCTTTTAAATCACGTTTGAGATGTCTAAAAAATCTAGCCTGGGCTGTATAATTTGTAATTATATTAATTAATATAATTTGTATAAAAATCGATCTAAAACAAGCCCTTTTTCTATTCAAACTCACCCCACATTTTAAATACAGGTATCTTCAGCTGACCCTAAGGAAACATCTTTTAGAAGCAAGCGACCCGCATGGCTCAGGGAGCGGTTGATGGTTCCAGCAGGGGCCGATTTCACATATATACAGAGCTTAACCTTAGGGCTTATTTTCCTGGATTCAAACTCACCCCAGATTTTAAATAATCAAATACATGTATCTTCCATCTCACAGAAAATCCTCAAGCAGCAGGTTTGCCAGAGAGAGAAAGACCAAGTAGCATTTCTCAGCCCCAGCTTTTAGCCGGTAGCCCCTGCTCTCACTCTCTACACACAGAAAGTAAAGTCAGGTATGGGAGGACTCTGTGAGTTTGCTTGCAAACAACTGAGCCCGCCCATTTCCAGCATCCATCCCCCATAGCTTCTCACTTCAGCTGTGCAACTCATAGGATGACCCCCACTCCGCTGAGGAATTCTTTAAGGTCCTTTGAAGCACCCGGAGATTATTTTTCAGAGAGCCATCTCCACTCCAATTATATTAGACCGATTTCTCAACTATTAACTTGCTATCAGCAAGTTCCCTTCCTCCGGCCCCAGCCTGTTCGTGAGCACCCAGAACGTCTGTCCATGGAATGTACTTCACTTTTCAAGGTGATGCATGAGATAACTACGAGTTTGATATAAGCCTTGTAAAAATCACACAGACGTATGCCGCAGTTCCCTTTTAAATCATGTTTGAGACGTATAAAAAGTCTAGCCTGGGCTGATTGGTGGCTGATACCAAAAATGTTCACATATATACACAGCTTAACTTTAGGGTTTATTTTCCAGGGGCTGTCTAAAATCAGACAAATGAGCAAAACCCTAATTTCCTTAATTACATTGTCCTCCAGGCCGAGTAATGAACCACGTCCTGTACATGTCGAGATGCTAGCCCATGCCTGTCATCCCTTACACTATACAGTATAACATGTTTGGTTTCTCATTTTGTAAGTATAATATAATGAAGTTATTTTGAAAAGTAACACCACACCGCTCAAGAGAGACAGATTCCACGTGTGTTTTTGGATTTGCTGTGGTCAGTGATTTTTTTAATTTTTTGCTTAGCTCATTTCTATCACCTAATGTGCTGGTTTAACTAGAGGCCTTTAAAACACCCTTTGGCAAGCCACGAATACGTCGGTCATTTTTTCAACTGTTTCCAAGGCACATAGCTCCCCAGCGTCTATATGAACTTCTTAGAAAAATTATTTCTTTTATCTTTGTATAGGATTAAATGAAATATAACTATTCTTCATGCAGACTATTCATGATTATTATAGGCACCAAACAAGTATGTTTTAAAAAAAACGGATGGCTGAATCCTTAATATTTCCAAGTTGATTCTGAAGTGCATGCGTGAGCGCGCTCGTGTGTAGTCACGTGAGCGTGCTCGTGCGTGCGTATAATATAAGATGCAGTATTTTTTTTTCTATCTACGTGTACGCCGATTAATGTACAAATTCATAGGACTGAAGCAAACAATTGTAGTTTTTCATACCGAAACGGGTAATCAATCAAGTACTTTTTGTCTCGGCGTCTGAAAATTCAAACAGGGGTCTCTCCTCTAAGAATATTCAGGAGTGGCTTTAAAGCCCAGGCCGGTGGTGCATTAACTCTGACATAAAAGTATTCTGAACTACTTGCAGAAGGGACCCGCTTGTGAAATGCCTACTCTTTCGAAACAGCCTCTCTCTGTACGGAGCCGCCTGTTTTGACTTGGCTTCTGACAAGACTCCAGGAGCTTACTGTAACGGTGTTTTCATTCATTTCGCTAAATGTAATTATTTTAATACAGAATAGTAACCCAAAATCTGGGTGATTTTAGACGTGTGAGTAATATAATGAAGTTATTTTGAAAAGTAACCCCACACCACACAAGAGAGACAGATTCCACGTGTGTTTTAGGATTTGCTGCTGTCAGTGATTTTTAATTTTTTGCTTAGCTCATTTCTAGCACCTAGGAGCCTTTTGACAAAGGAAAACTCTGTAAATACACTTGTGCATTTAAACGGAGATTTATAAGAATGCACAGGAGGCCATAGTGAGGTGTGCTGGTTTAACTAGAGGCAGGGGATGTAAGAAGCCCTTTTTGCACCTCCAAAGTTCATCGAACTAAAATCATGTTTTTAAAATCAGCAGCTTTAGCTTGTGCTAGTGACCTCATAAATGGGAGCCAACAGCTCCTCACGCTTGTATAGCTCACAAAACAGCACAGCTAATTACTCTTTCTGCTTAAACTAATGATCAAATATTCGGGTAATTCTTAATGAAACACTAAAGCGTTAGTGAACAAAAATACATGTTCAGTAGCCAAGTAAAACGACCGGTTGCTTTAACATGAAAATAAAGCATCTTTAGAAAATAAAACATCTAAAAGCATCTTTGTAAAGGTCCGATTTATAAGAAAGATCCTTGTTTCCAAAAGAGTTCTGCCCATTTTTCCAAAAGTTTTCTTGACAGGTCTTTAGAAGCATTAGTGCCTTTCTGATCACATCCACTCCAAACAAAGCATAGAACTTAATTTCTGTACTCCTTTTAAATGATAATAGCCAGTATAAAGTCCCTAAAGGAACTGGAGACATCTGATATCTTCTATCATATATCTTTTCTTGCCGGCCCAAGTCATTCAGATTCTGCTTACAACACAAATGTACGATTATTTTTTCTCAAATGGCCAAATCTTTGGCCTGCTAATCATGAAAAAATCAGATTTTATTCTCATGACAGTTTATTTGCATATTTTATTATACCTACTTAATTTGTATCGACATTTATCTATCTCTATATTTATTTTTCTATATCAGAAGGTATTTTAAGTTAATTTGTTTTGGGTTCAATAGATGTATTTTTCATATTTTCGATTCTTGTTTTCTTTTTTTCACATCTTCGAGCCCCCTTTTTGTTACTTCGCGCCCCCTAGGGGGATCGCTCACAGTTTGAGAACCACTGTTGTAAGGTTTTATTTGTAAAACACTCTGCGGCATTTCAAGCTAAATTAGATTCCATTGTTTATTCAGCTGTCCATCAGTGTTCCATTTTTTGTTATAAATTGTATTTAGTCTCTCTTTATTTACTAAACATTTTATATGATGATTAAAAAACAAAAAAAATCTTTTTCAGGCTTTAATTTAAAACAGCATTTTCATCAACAGGTTATAACCACTTTGCTACTCAGGGGGTTTTACATAACACAAAGTTTTAGAAATTCTGTGAATGCTTGGTAAGAGCCTTCCATTTTACAGCAGTTATGAGCCCCTGAAAATAAGAACGGTTATAGTAGGTTATAGGAGCCTATACAGTACAGGGCTGATGATGATTAGGCTTTGGACATGTTAGGCCAATCAGGATGGAAAATGTTTTTAGTGAATAGTTACATCATATCTATTATATGCGTTAGCACAAGGATTACAATTTTACTAAAACTGTGAGGTTTTATTCTTTCTTTTAGGTAGTCCAGGTGACATAGGACAGCTGTCATTGAAAACTGCTTTTCCCCTCTGTTTGTGAAAAAGCATCCTTTGTTTTAGTAGCATTCAGGGTCAAGGGATGTAAGTTTGAACTGTGATTCCAAGTGTCTGCAAACTTCTTGAATACGAGTCCAAGGACCAGGGTTTGTGCAGGGATCATAGTCAGGGGCAGAGTTAAGCTAGACATTATTATTCCAAAATGAAACATTGACTCGCCCCTATCACAAAGATAAGATAGTAAAAACTAAAATTTACAAATACTAAGTCGCAGAGGAGATTAAAAACATATTAAGACCAGATCAACAAGGGATCACCCCAAGCTTACCGCACACTACAACAGAACCTACGTGTTCTGCGGTATATTATCAGCTAAACTGTCATCTATGTAGGCAGTTCCACGGGATTGCAAAGAGTTGGGGAAAACATTATTTAACATCTGCTAGTATGAGGCTAATTAACATTAGCCGGTTGTTGTTAGAATCTTATCTGGCACTAAAAGTGAGGCATGTGTTCCTCCTGATTCAGGAAGAACATTAAATATTGGAGTTTAGAATATGAACTAGACTAGTAGTCTTGATGGTAAGGACATTTGTGCCAAAATAAAATAAATAAAGTTAATTATGAAGTAAATAACCACATGAAAAAGTGGAGTGATTACAATTTGAAAAACTGCCGTGATGTATAAAAACATTTGAAATAAATAATAAGCTTTTTTGACATGCGCAGTCCGGAATAGTCTGAATGTGTCTTAAGGAGTTCATTTTTAAATAAAACTTAAAAAGGCAAATTAAAAATATTAAATCTGAATAAAACACAGAAGTATCATTTAATTATATCAATTAGGGTTAAGTATTATCAAGCACCGGGATATATTTATAAGGTTTATTTAATTTAGTTATAAACAAAATGATTGTTGGTATTTTGCTTTGAAATGAACAATAGTTTGATAGAGCTTTAATTAGAATGCAAGACAAACCTCTACACTCTATTTTAAAATGTTGCTGTTCCAATAAGAATATCTCGGATCTCTGTTTTATTTTAACCTTTTGACAAGAAACCCCTGGTCAGGGAAATATACCACCTATATTGAAAATGAACAGTGCTGACATGCTAACTAAATAGATATAATCTAAGATATTTTAGAATATGGCCCTGGGCGCTAACCCCATGATTCTGACCAACTAAAGGGTCTGCACTTAAATGTCCAACTTCCTGCGGGTGCTATGGATCTTGTAATGGAGACTGCTAAAGATTCTATAATCTTTACTCTGTAATGGTCCATATGACGGAGATCTAGCGCCTGGGTCCACAGTGTTAACCAGTCATAGGACATGATGTTCAAAATTCACCTAGGGTTTTTCAAAAGAGATAGGACGAGTGCGGCGTGTGTTCTGTATTCTCTTTACTGTATTCACTATTCACAGTGACCATACCCCCGAGACCTTAGGTTTTTTATGCCGAAGTACCTTTCACTGACCCGAATAAGAGACATCCATCAAAATGCTCTTGACAGTTTCCTGAACCAATCAGGAGCCATGGGGGAGGGGCCTGGTCACGTGGAGGGGCCGGGGAATTCCGGAGTGACGTCATCAGGGAGCGGCGGGGCGGGACTTCCGGTATTGCGTCATCGGGGCGGGACTTCCGGTATGACATCATAGGGGTGGGGCTTAAAGGTTATTAATCATTTTGATTGACAGTTTGACAGAAGGTGCCTGCCTATAACTACTCCCTTCATAATTTTAAACACTTCAATCATGTCACCTCTTAATCTTCTTTTGTTTAAACTGTATAGCCTCAGCTGTTTTAATCTTCCCTCATAATTCAACCCCTGTAGCCCTGGAATCAGCCAAGTCGCTCTTCTTTGGACCTTTTCTAGCGCTGCCATATCCTTTTTGTAGTCTGGAGACCAAAACTGCACACAGTACCCCAGATGAAGCCTCACCAGTGCATTATAAAGTTTGAGCATAACCTCCTTGGACATGTACTCCACACATCATGCTATATAACCTAACATTCTGTTAGCCTTCTTAATGGCTTCTGAACACTGTCTGGAAGTCGATAGCTTAGAGTCCACTATGACTCCTAAATCCTTCTCATAAGGTGTACTCTCGATTTTCTGACCGCCCATTGTGTATTCAAACCTAACATTTTTACTCCCTATGTGTAATACTTTACATTTACTGACATTAAATTTCATCTGCCACAAATCTGCCCAGACTTGTATGCTATCCAAGTCTTTCTGTAATGATATAGCGGATTTCAAATTATCTGCTAATCCACCTATCTTGGCATCATCTGCAAACTTAACCAGCTTGTTACTTATATTCCTATGTAAATCATTTATATATATTAAAAATAGCAGCGGCCCTAGCACTGACCCCTGCGGAACACCACTATTAACATTGGCCAATTCTGATGAGGTTCCTCGCACCATCACCCTCTGCTTTCTGTGTCTGAGCCAGTTCTGCACCCATCTAAAAACATCACCCTGAACTCCCACTTCTTTTAATTTGATGCATAACGTCTCATGTGGCACCTTATCAAATGCTTTCTGAAAGTCAGGATAAATAATATCATAAGCTCCACTTTGATCATATCCTTTTGTTGCCTCCTCATAGAATTCCAGCATGTTAGTAAAAACATGACCTCCCTCTTCTGAACCCATACTGACTGTTCAGAATAACTCCTGTCCTTGCCAGGTGTTGCTCAATCTTATCCTTAATAATTCCTTTAATTAATTTTCCTGTGATGCATGTTAGGCTTTCCGACCTATAGTTGCTTGGATCTGCCCTGTCACCCTTTTTATATAATGGGATGATTATTGCCATTTTCCAGTCCTTTGGAATCTCTCCAGTGTGCAGTTACTTCCTAAAAATATGTGTCAAGGGTTTATATATGTACTCACTAGCCTCCTTAAGAACTCGAGGGTAAATATTATCTGGTCCAGGTGATTTGTTTGATTTCAGCCTATTTAATCTGAGTAGTACTTCTCCCTCTGCAATTTCCAAATCCCTCAGTACCTCCTTAGTAGTCCCGTTTACCTCTGGGAGGTTATCCACTTGCTCACTTGTAAACACCTCAGAAAATTTAAGTTTAGGTCATCCGCTATTTCATTGTCTGTATCTTTTAATTCCCCTTTACTATTTCTGATGCACTTGACCTCCTCCTTGACTGTTCTTTTACTACTGAAATACTGAAAGAATCTCTTAGGGCCTTCTTTCGCCTTATCTGCTTTATTCCTCTCCAACTGTTAGCCTCCCTGATATCCTTCTTAATGGTTGCCCTCATGTTCTCATATGCTCTACAATTCACTTTGCAGTCATTAGTCTTATATACCTTATAAAGCAGTTTATTCATTTTCAACTTCTTTTTTAAATCTTTATTTAAAAGATTAATCCACTGTGGAGTTTTTTTTCTATTAATTCCAAATTTAGGTATGTATCTGTCCTGCATTACATGTAAAATATTTTTAAACCTGTTCCACTGCTCCTCGACCGTGTCCACACTTAAAAGCTTATCCCAGACTATCCTACTTAGACTTTGTCGCATCCGGTCAAAATTTGGCCCCTCCAAGGTTCCACTTAACAATTTTAGTCTTTGCATTTGCACTCTTACAAAATACTGAGAATTGTATTATATTATGGTCACTTGACCCTAGTGGTTCAATCACCTCTGCACCCTCAATTCTATCTTGATTATTACAAAATACTAAATCCAGATAGGCTTCACCCCATGTTGGTGCTTTAACATGCTGTGTTAAAAAAGAATCACTGATTACTTCTAAAAACTCCTGCTCTTGTGCTCCTCCATCTGCAAGGTTATCCTAGTCAATATTTGGATAATTAAAGTCCCCCATGACTATAATATCTCCCTGTAAACTTGCCTTTTTGATATTACTAAAAAGATGTGTGTTGAAATTACTGTCTGAATTGGGTGGTATATAACACACTCCTAAAATAAGACCCCTTTCCCTAATATTTTCCAGGCGAAGCCACATGTCCTCATTAAGATGGGGTTCATCATCCAACTGAGGAGGACTTACATTTAAATTCTATTTGGCATAAACACCAACCCCACATCCTTTTCTGCTCTGTCTATCCTTCCTAAAAATGTGTATCCCTCTATGTTACACTCATCCCCATCTTTGTTATTTAGCCAGGTTTCCGTTATTGCTATAATATCATAATTATGCTCTGCTACATACAACTCCAACTCACTTACCTTATTTTTGATACTTCTAGCATTAAGGCAAACTATTTTTAATGTGCTACTCCTTCTACATTTAAATGTTTGCTTATAATTTGCATTACTATGCATTTTTATTTCTACACCATTGTTTGTACCTCCATGCATAGATCTAAACCTGGCCTGTCCTAAACTCCCTGCCTCCCCTCCCCCATTCCCTAGTTTAAACAATCCTTGACTAACCTACACATACGCCTTCCAAATACATTAGTGCCCCTCCAGTTCAGATGTAATCCGTCACGGCGGAACAGGTCCCATCTGTTCCAAAAGGAGTCCCAATGCCCCATAAACCTATACCCTTCTACCCTGCACCAAGACTTGAGCGATGCATTAAGCTTTCTAATCTCCTCAGTCTTACCTGGACTGGCACAGGCAGAACTTCGAAGAAGACTACAGTAATCCCTCGCTATATCGCGCTTCGACTTTCGCGGCTTCACTCTATCACGGATTTTATATGAAAGCATAACTAAATATATAACGCGGATTTTTCGCTGCTTCGCGGGTTCTGCATGTCTTTTTACTTCCTGTACATGCTTCCTCAGTTGGTTTGCCCAGTTGATTTCATACAAGGGACGCTATTGGCGGATGACTGAGAAGCTAACCAATCAGAGCACACAGTTAAGTTGTCCTGACTGAGAAGCTAACCAATCAGAGCACGCAGCTAAGTTCCTGCGTGCTGAATGCAGTGTTAACCAGGAAGTCTTGTCTCACTCATTCAGCATCAACGTTTTTCACTGTGTAAAGAGTTGTGCTCTTTTGTGTTTATCTTTGTTCATAGTCAAGTCCTTCATTATGGCTCCAAAACGATCTGCTACTGCTTCAGGGGCCGTGCCCAAGCGCCAACGGAAGATGTTAACGATTGCCGAAAAGGTAAACGTTTTGGATTTGTTGAAGGCTACGATTCTTTTTATTTAAAAAGTAGGAAAGGAATATAAGATCTAC
>JANRMT010062814.1:133629620-133675358 GCA_026402145.1 Polypterus bichir lapradei
GCGTAATGGTCATAACTGGAAGTTATGACCATTACGCGTAGAATTTCGAAATGAAACCTGCCCAACTTTTGTAAGGAAGCTGTAAGGAATGACCCTGCCAAATTTCAGCCTTCTACCTACACGGGAAGTTGGAGAATTAGTGATGAGTCAGTCAGTCAGTCAGTCAGTCAGTCAGTGAGTGAGTGAGTGAGTGAGTGAGTGAGTGAGTGAGTGAGGGCTTTGCCGTTTATTAGTATAGATAATTTGATGCTCTAATTAAACATTCTGGACATTTGTTAAATTCTGAATTATGTGTCAATTTAATTAGTAAAATATTAGGTTAAAGAAAAATAGCTGGGATATGAATATAGAAATTGTTTAATTTTATGATTAAGAGTTGAGAGGTAATAATAGATGTATTTTAAGATAATTGTAACTTTTGAAAATAACCTGTTAGTCATAGATGAAGTGAAATACACATTTCTTTCCTAAGTAATTTAAATCCCAAGACTGCACATAATTGAGCAGTGTTCTGTAATTAGAACAATTGGGAAAGGGAATGCGGAGCTTAACTGTTTTAGTTTATTTTTATCTTATTTCCAGAAATAATTAGGAATATACCAGTCCAGACTGTGGATTTCTTTTTTGACTTCTGCTTGCTATGCTGAGTGAGAGATGTTCTCTGGAGAACAATGGTATTATATTACATTCATTATGAAAAGGGGATTGAGATTGCCTGTGTAGGCTCCAGTGCAAGACTGGAATAATAAAGGAAAGTAAATACTTTAAAATTTTCTACAGGAACCTCCACAGAACATGACTCTTCAGCTAATAACCTCCACACCACTCTCTTTCCTTTTGTTTGGTTTGCCACTCCTGAACATATTCGTGTTCTCTATAGGAGAAGTATATTCGGCTCTTACGAACTTGTAATATTAATGGGATTGGTTTCAGGGTTCTTACTGACAGATATCCTTCTGTTCCACATTCCCTCTAAGGGGGGAAAGATTGATATTAAGATTGCAAACGTTATTTGTATAACAGCAAAGGTTATGTGCAAATAGTTTGAATAGTTTGAAACAACTGAATGCTTTACCTTTAGAATATATATATTAAGACTGACTTTACTTTATATTGTGGTGATTTATTTGTTATGATGTATATGCTTTTAATTGAGTGGAGTCCATAACAATGGCCAAACTAGATATAACTATAGAGGAACTTTTTTTATTGAGGTATCTATTTAGTAACATAACGGATACAATGAATGAAAACTTGTGCATTGAAATTGCCACCTACAGAATTAATTTTTGACCAATAAAAACAAATTGACCAAGAGACAAGCAGAGACTAGATAAAATGACCGTCTGTTTTACCGCTAGTGTACCTCCAATGAAACAGGCCTAATATCTCAAGAGATGCTATTTTTGCGATCCATAAGTAACTGTTAAAAATTACAGATGAAGCATTGCAATACTGGCAATATATTATGTTAATATAATATTGGAACAAAACTTTTAAGTCTTTGCACCTGCAGGTAAAGGCTGTTTTCTTAGCACATTTTTTATGACAGCACTTGAATTTGAACCTGGAGACTGAGCTGTACTAAAGGTCTGCAGACAAACAAATCATCTGACTCCAAGGAGAAACAAGCCATACCAGAGAGAGAATCAAGCCATGGACCAAGCCATCGACCAACTGACTACTGGACAACACACTCAAAATTCCAGTCCAAGGAATCACGGGTTCCTACTGCCAACAACTCAACCATGCAGGTGACCATTGATGCTGAAAGATCATCGTAGGTCCAGAATTGTAAAGGGCAGCCTGCTTGGCATCCAGACCAGAGCCTCATTTATTAGATCAGGACTTCCAGGATATTGATATCCTTTGCTTTGGGGTATTGGACCCCAAGACCCGATTCACACTTTTACTGTGCAGGGTTCTATATTCTTTCCCAGAGCCCATTTTAACTGTCCTGGAGTTACAGAAGGCATAGGAGGAAAGGCTAATTACCTGCAAGCACAGCAAAGTAAATGAACTCCTTTCATAAGCAATATGTATTCATTGAATATTTACAACTATTGTTTTATTAATGGAAATACTGCACAATTATTATTTAAATGGTTTAACCTATATAGCAATTGAAATACTATAATTGAACAAGTTTAGAAAATGAGATTAGCATAACATGGTCAACACTTAGAGTACAGGCAATCTGTAAGAGTAAATATTTCTGGAAAAGTGCTTCTAATAAGTCTATTGATACTTGGTGGAAAAAATAAACTTTTAATGTTTGTATGTAATTTGGACTGTTAATCAGAATTTAACATATGATTATTGTAGCATCACCAGTTAAAAGTCAGTCTAATTTAAGCTTTATTAGTTATCGATTTTAATAACTGAATAACAGAGTTTAACATAAAGGGAAATTTGTTAAATATGAAGAATGGTAGTAAACTTGAGGGACAGTTAAGTGTTTTGGGAATAGAGACACTCAGAAAAAAATGTCTAAATCTATTGATATAAGATGAAAATAAGGTTTAAACTAGAAGTCTTTTGATCCAAGCAAAATGCAACATGTGTTTGATAAGTATTGTTTTTCATGAAGAATGTGAATTTTATTGTGTAATAGTAATTGATACAGAGAAGGATGGAACAAATGTGAATATTAATGTATTAGGAACTTTGCATTAGGATTAGATGCAACATTAGGACACACATTTTATGATATTGGGTTTTAAGGTTTTAAATGTGCTAAATTAAATGCAGGATATAGTACAAACCTTTAAAGTGTGTAGAACATGGTATAAGGAAACTACAGTTGTGGGATAGTGCTGACAGTGTTTTTAGGAACTGGGTTAATTAGGGCCATATATACAGAAATAGTTGGTGGCAATACAGGACAAATAATATATTATGGGTTCTTAGACCATGTAATATAGAAGATAGCAAAACAAAGTAATACCTTGGAATGCCTATCCCCCTACACGCCAAGTCGTAACCTTAGATCTTCAAATGGAGGTTTGCTTGTAATTCCAAGAGCTAAACTTGTTACAGGAGAAAGTAGGGTGAAAAGACACCTTTTATTGGCTAAATAAATAGATTACAAATGCAAGCTTTTGAGGCAGCTAAGGCCCCTTCATCAGCTTTGAAGGAGCCTTAGCTGCCTTGAAAACTTGCATTTGTAATCTATTTAGTTAACCAATAAAAGGTGTCATTTCACCCTACTTTTTCCTGTATCAATCTATGGCTAACACAGTACCACACTCTACTGCTAAGAGCCAAATTAAAAGAACTGGTGAGGCGGCTTTTTGCAGTTGTGAATCTAAAATCTGGAATAATTTTACCAACAGAAATTTGTCAGGCTAATTCTGTGGAAGATTAAAACAAAACAGGGATTCTGCAATCTGTACTATCCTCTGCTGTCTTTTCCAGGTTCTTCTGTGGTGGCGATCTGCACCACCACCACCTGATCAAGGCATCATGCCACAACCCACTGCATTGATAGAATGAAATCAGGTGTCCCAGCTGTCCATAAGACCAACATCATTAAAATAATATGTGAAGCATGAAAACAAGGAAGAATAAATTAAGAATATCTGTGTTAGGTGGAATGCCCAGTGGGGGCTGGGCAGCAGTGATATATTCATAATGAAAATGAGAACTGGAACAATATTGTTTTTTGTTTTACAAGAATGAGAACTGAAATTAAGCCAAACAGAGAAACTAAAACTAAATAAAAATGAAAATTAGTGATATGTGAACAAACTAAAATGAGAACGAAAACTGAGTAAAAAATAAAAAAAAAATGTCATTCAATCTGGTTCAGTCGTGCAGAAGGGTTGTTTGTAGGCCGCCTTGAGCCTTCAGTTACTTTGTGCTGTTCACTATGCAGTGATCTTGTAACTAGGGCTTACTATAGTCACGTGGCGCAACTTCCGGAAAGGACCGTTGTTTGTTTCTTGGGCATATTTGGCTTGTCGGATTGAAGCAGTAAGCAATTGTGGTTGACGATGGAGAGTTTTGCACAGATGTTTGTGGGTAGAAAGCGAGAAAGTAACATTTGGAAATACTTTAATTACAGCACAGATGACAATAAAAACAAATGTAGCATGCGAGAAGAAGAAATGAGTCTCCGAGTTTCAGTGGAGGACTAGCTGGATCAGTACTTAGTGGAAGTCCAGTACTTCTCTGCCACCTTGACTGTACTTCATACAGGGACATGCAGTCTCACCTGCCATCATGAAAAGTAAAAAACTAATAATGATAACATAAAATAAATTTGTCCACTTGTCTGTGCTATAAATTTGTTTTCTCTATGATTCCAATAATTTTCACCATTTTTATAGTCAAATTTGATTAATTTGTGCATTTCCTGATCAAATATAAGGGAGAAACGCGAGGTGCAGCAGTAACAAGATAAGCCAAGCCTCACTTCAGACTGCACAATCCCTCAAACACTGGGTTGATGCATGCAATTGGCGCTTGCCTGTTGCTGTCTGTTTGTCGCCAATATGATGTTTTCACACGAGTTTATTATACTCTTCAATTCCACCCAGGGGGGTAAACGTTAACATTATTCAAAGTTATTGTATGTTTTTACCTGCATTTTTATTACTCTTTAATTTAATATTGTTTTTTGTTTCAGTATGCTGCTGCTGGATTATGGATTCTATCTACCTACCTATCTACACCATGACTTTCCACAATCTGGCTGATATATTTAATGAATGTGTGTGACATATCTAGTCTTGCTGATTGGACATAAAACTCAGTGAAAAGGCACAAGGTGAGGTAGACAGTACCATGCCACACTGAAGGGGGTAGATGTGAGCCCAACAGGTGCTTGTTGCTGCTGTTCTTCTACGCAGAGGCTCTAGGTGCTAATAAGTTAGCAGTATCAGAAAGTCAACTACAAGAAATGGAGATTTTCGTGGATAAGGATAGGCACATGGACTTCACTTACAATTAAAGGTAAGACCATTAATGGTTCTCAATTTTATAAATAAATGGGATTAGATTAAAATTGACTAAAGCATCAAAATTAAAAGCTTTAAAAAATCTAAATATTTCAATTAAGATCAAAATTGAAATCTTTTTTTTTGTATACCACTCTTTCATTTGTATTGAATGAGTGTGAATTGTGAAATTGCAAAGGAAAATTTAGAACACATGGACAGTGCAGAGCAAATTCGTTCTCTCGCCACTATAATTGTAAAGAATGCTGATGAGATATGAAACATAACCAGTAGTCACTATGTATGCTGCCATTTGAATAGTGAATAAGCTCCTCTTTTGGGTTCATATATTTGTAAATCTGACTCTGAAGGACTCAGTGCCTCACTAGCCATGAACCTCACCGCACGTCACTGCTTCAGTATTGCCAGCAGAAATTGTCAACACACAGTTTGCAGGCACCAGTGGCCTAGGACCTTGTCTGTGTACCTGCATTACAGGCACTCTTCAAGCGAATAGTGTCACTATTTGGCTATCTTTGTAATGGACTTCATTGCAGCATGAACAAATCTCTTGTAAGCAATTAAGAGCAACGCACTTGCACAAACTGATTTCTTGGGTTGAAACATTTGATCTTACTGACTATACTCATTAGGCCACTTAATCTGTTTGATCATTGATAGTCAAGCTCTGTTTAACAGCATTATGAACCGTGAGTGTATTTTGTTGACTAAAACATATCTTGCATTGAAATATGTGTAGGCTAGTATTTGTTGTTTTGCAACAGAAAAAAAAGTTAAATTGTACTAATATTATGTAAAAAAGCCAGAACTAAATAAAATAAAAACAAAAATTTTAAACACAGAACTCAATAAAAATAAAAATTAACTCCACTGAAAACTAGAATGAAATAAAAATAAAAATTAATTTTATAGAATAAAATAAAAACCAAAACTACAATATCAGAACTGAAATATCTTCTTGGCATTGGAACTCCTGCACGTTTTGTTTTTTCTCCACACTAAATGGAGTTTTTTTTTTTTCCTGTCCTCCCAGCCATCTGTCCTTACTTTATTCTTTTGTTACTTATTCTTTAATATTACCTAATACTATTTGTTTTCCTTTTTCCTTTTCATGTAACTTTCTCTTTGTCATCTTGTAAAGCACCTTGAGCTACATTGCTCGTATGAAAATGTGCTATATAAATAAATTATGTTGTTGTTCTTTCAAGCAGACTGATGATGTCCATAGCTGTTCATGCAAAGGGATTCTCCAAAACAGGTATGGTAATTAAAGGGGGTCTGTCCCCCTTTTTAACTGACCCCACCTTCTGACAATCTGGACAAGTCCTACTAAACTTGGCTATATCTTTTGACAATCCTGAACAATAAAATGATTTGCTACCCTGTCAGATATTTTCCTAACACTTACAGGGAAAACTTTGTGGTTGGTGGCAGGAATGGCACTCCAGCCACCGTAAAAAAACCTCACAGTGTGGTGCTGGTGGTGTGGTGGCTGCACTCGGGTCCATGTGGTTCATTGTGTGGTGGGTATGGCAACGTGCTGCCAGCGCATGCTCCCAACCTCCTCCTCCTAGCGACCCATCCATGTTATCAGTCTAAGCAACTGCTCTGGAGGAATTATAATTTTTTCACCATCCTCCTCCTTATAATAAAGAATATCATCATTACTTATGAAATACTCACCCTATTTTGAAGTCTTCATTCATGCAGTTTTGCCAAAACAGGAACACAGACTGGAGTCATGCTGTTGTGAAGGTCTTAAATTCTCTGGTCAAAAATCAATCTAAATAAATCAGGGACATGCAATCCTACCTCATCTTGCACTAGTGTTCCCAAGACATTTCTTGTCTTTTCTGTCTGCGCATCTTCCAGACAGCATCAACCTTTACCTCGTTCTATGAGAACGGGAGCAAGCCCCAACCATCTAAATCACTCACTTTCTGTTTGGCTGCCTATGCTCTGGTGATCACACATTTCTCTGTTATCACTTCCTTCTGTCAATGTCTGGCATGTCCAGACTTACTGGACAGCATGTTATCCAACACACACATTGGTAGAGAATAACTAACATCACCAATCTCAAAGTTAATCAGAACCAGAGGGAAGGTCACCTCTTTCCCATGTACTTGTACACACCTTAACACTGCACTTTTACTTTACTCCACTGCACTAGGGTCAAGATAGCCCTTCTTTACTAAGGACTGGTGTAGATGCTACATGGGCTGGACTGGCATACCAGCCAGAAGAGAGGATGGTTCCTTGCCCAGACGGAAGTCTCCTAATGGACAGATAAGCATCCTGTCTGAGGAGAAGAAAGGGAGCAGACTCAGAAGGAAGAGCTGGAAGAGATGGATGATAGATTGATAAAGAAAAATATCGCTGGAGGTTGTTTACTTTCTCAGAAAACTAGATAGCAGCAGACCCGGATATTGGTGCCCAGTAGAAATCCAGCAGGGCATGCAGAGAGATGTTGTCCAGCAGAGCAGCTCTGCTGAGGTCACTTGGTGCCGCAAGCTCCCTGCCATGATGGACTTCCATATGACCTAGAAGTACTTCCATTGGGAAATGGCCGGGGAAGTACTCCTGGGTCCTTAATAAAAGGGACCGCACTCTCTTGGCCAGACGAGTCAGAGCTGGAAGGAAGAAGAGCAGAACTCGAATGGAGGAGGGCAGTGCAGTGATAAGTTGGAAGGAGAGAAATTTTGTGGATATTGGAGAGAAAAACCTGTGTTTTGTGTTTTGCAACTGTCGAAAGGATATTGGTGAACACTTTTATTTGTACCCAGGACTGTGTTTGTGTGTTCATGTCGGGGTTGTGGCTCACTGACACCCTGATTTCTATCACACTAGGTAATGCCTGTATCTATCACTTCTGTTAATTTATTTCCTTTAAGATTCACAATCACCAGCTGTAATAGCGGGTAAACTAGGTATAGAACAAGGAATGAAACACAACTGACTTTCCATTGCCAATATGCCTACACTAATAGCACTCATCCTGGTCCCTTTCTTTTTCCCCCATTGCCTTATGAGCAAACAGAGAATCAAAGTGAGAACCTTGGCCACCACCAACTTGCTACATATCTGGTCTGGGAACAGATGGTACCAGCCTGGGTCTTGTCACTCCTCCAGGCTCTGGCTGCAGTATTGTAGGTCATCAATGGGCATGGGAACACCTCTTCAAGCTCAGCTGCCACTTTTGCAAACATTGGTTGGTGCTCCTGAATCCACACTCTGAGTTCTTAATCAAAAACCAGTAACAATTGTTTTTAATAAATTTGATCCATTATTTTATTTTTATCATTCAGCTGTGCTTTCGACCATTGGACACACTATGACTCCTAAATCCTTCTCATAAGGTGTACTCTCGATTTTCAGACCTCCCATTGTGTATTCAAACCTAACATTTTTACTTCCTACATGTAATACTTTACATTTGCTGACATTAATTTTCAATTGCCACAAATCTGCCCTATCCTGTATGCTGTCCAAGTCCCTCTATAATTATTCACCAGATTCCAGATTATCTGCCAATTCACCTATCTTGGTATCATCAGCAAACTTAAACAGCTTGTTTCTTAAATTCATATCCAAATCATTTATATTTATAAAAATAGTAGCTGACCAAGCACTGAACCCTGTGCAACACCACTCTTAACATCAACCAATTCTGATAGCGTTCTTCACACCATAACCTTTTGCTTCCTGTGTCTGACACAATTTTGCGCAATCTGCAAACAATACCCTGATCTCCCACTTCCTTTAGTTTGATGCTCAGCCTCTCATGTGGCACCATATCAAGTGCTTTCTGAAAGTCAAGATAAATAATATCATATTCTTCACTTTATTCATATTCTTTTGTTGCTTCCTCATAGAATTCCAGCATGTTGGAACCTATGCTGACTGTTTAGATAGATAGATAGATAGATATATAGATAGATAGATAGATAGATAGATAGATAGATAGATAGATAGATACTTTATTAATCTCAAGGGGAAATTCACATAATCCAGCAGCAGCATACTGATACAAAAAAAAAAACATTAAATTAAAGAGTAATAAAAATGCAGGTAAAAATAATAACAATAACTTTGAATAATGTTAACATTTACTCCCCCGGGTGGAATTGAAGAGTCGCATAGTGTGGGGGAGGAACGATCTCCTCAGTCTGTCAGTGGAGCAGGACAGTGACAGCAGTCTGTCGCTGAAGCTGCTCCTCTGTCTGGAGATGATACTGTTCAGTGGATGCGGTGGATTCTCCCTGATTGACAGGAGCCTGCTCAGCGCCTGTCACTTTGCTACAGATGTTAAACTGTCCAGCTTCATTTCTACAATAGAGCCTGACTTCCTCACCAGTTTGTCCAGGCGTGAGGCGTCCTTCTTCTTTATGCTGCCTCCCCAGCACACCACCACGTAGAAGAGGGCACTCGCCACAACCGCCTGGCAGAACTACTGCAGCATCTTATTGCAGATGTTGAAGCAAAAACTTCTGTTCTTACCATATGTTTCTCAATATATATTATTCTTAATAATTCCTTCCATTAATTTTCCTGTGATGCACATTAAGCTATAGTTTCTTCGAATCTGAGGATTTGTTCTGATCTGTGTATTGTATTGTATTGACCCCCTTCTTTTTGACAACCACTGCACGTCCAACCTACCTGGAAACGGGTCTCTTTTTGAACTGCCTTTCCCAAGGTTTCTTCCATTTTTTCCCTACAAGGGTTTTTTTGGGAGTTTTTCCTTGTCTTCTTAGAGAGTCAAGGCTTGGGCGCTGTCAAGAGGCAGGGCCTGTTAAAGCATATTGCGACACTTCTTGTGTGATTTTGGGCTATGCAAAAATAAATTATATTGCATTGTATTGTATTTATGTAAGAGGATAATATTTGCCATTTTCCAGTCCTTCAGAATTTCCCCAGTGCCCAGTGATTTCCTAAAAATATTTATCAAGGATTTACATATGTACTCACTAACCTCCTTAAGACCTCGAGGGTAAATATTGTCTGATCTTGGTGATTTGTTTCATTTCAGCCTATTTAATGTAAGCATGAAAATGAAAGAGTCTTTTTGGTTCAACTTTCTTCTTAACTGCTGTATTCCTCTATAACTCCCTTTTAGTCTCTCTTATATTGTTCTTAATGGTTGCCCTAAAGCTCTCATACACCCTATGGATGTAATTATTAATCTTATAAACCTTACACAGCTGTTTTGTTTTTCCTTTGCAGCTTCTTTTGTAGCTGTTCATAAACCCACTGTTGGAGATTTGAAAATTTTTTTAATAAGTCCAAATTTAGGGATGTACCTGTCCTGAATGAAATGTAAAATGTTTTTAAACCTGTTGCATTGCTCCTCAACTGTTTGCACACTTAAAAGCTTACCCCAGTCTATCATCCTTAGACTTTGCCGCATCTGTTCAAAATTTGACCTACTGAAGATAATTTTAACAGTTTTAGTCATTGCATCCACACTCTTCAAAAACACTGAGAACTGTATTATAATATGGTCAGTTGACCCTAATGGCTCAATCACCTCTATACCCTCAATTCTATCCTGATTAATAAAAAATATTACATCCAGACAGGCATCACCCTGCAATGGTGCTTTAACATTCTGTGTTAAAAAACCATCACCGATTACTTCTAAAAACTCCTGCTCCTGTGCTCTAATATTTGCAATGTTATCCCAGTTAATATTTGGGCAGTTAAAATACCCCATGACTAAAATATTCCCCTGTAACCTTGCCCTTATTAATATAACTAAATTGCATTGAAATTATTGTCTCCATTGGGTGGTCTATAACAAAATAAGACCTCTAAAATAAGACCTCTTTCCCTAATGCTTTCCAGACAAAGCCACATGTCCTCACTAAGGTATAGCTCATCGTCCAACTGAAAAGACTTGTGTTTAAATTCTGTTGGACATAAACAGCAACCTACTTTTCTGTTCTTTCTATCCTTCCTAAAAATGTGTATCCCTCTATGTTATACTCATCACCATCTTATTTATTTAGACATGTTTCTGTTATTGCTATAATATAATTATACTCCATTACAAACTGTGAGCGCTGAAGTTGAAAAACAACAGAAAAACTTAAACCCAATTAAAGTAAAAATAATTTCTTTATTCTTAATTCTTGGTGAGTAGAGAGAATGTGAGACTGCCTCTTTCCAACTCAGTCAACTGATTTGGATTTTGGCAGAATACCTAAAGTAAACCTGTTCTCTCTTTTATATCCTAGAAAAGAAAAAAAAACCCCTAGCAGTTCATTCTGAGGTTATACATAGCTTAGGTTAAATCTTAATTTATGATATACTGGAATGTCCTAAAACATGAAACAAACAGCCATTTGCATTCCTAAGGAATACACCCTTCTAATTATACACACTTAGAATCAATTTAAACATTCTTATAGTCCATAAAGATCTTACATTCTGCACAGGGTCTTCTGATAGTATCAGAGGTCAGCCTTTCCTCATAAATGATAAAAGTTAGTCTCTTAATGCTGTGCACACAGCCCAACTCCTTTTCTGCATAAATCAGGAACAAATCATATAGCTCTCTGCAGCATGATCAACTCAAAACACAGTCCTTGATATCTGTGAGTTAAATAATAATGTTTTCTCTTCCTCAATACTGTAGCCGCCGATGTATAAGGCGAAGTCAGGCACGGGTAAGACGCGTGTCAAAGAAATCTCACAGTCCAAAAGTTCGTTTTAAAATATTTAGTGAAAGTTAAAAGCAAATAATCCACACAAGAATAAAAAGAAAAATAGTTACACACGTAGAATAAAGGCAAAAAAAAGGAAAAAATGTATCTTCTATAAACTTAGCTTTTCTTGAGAAGCTTTGGTTATTTCTATACTTAAACATTCTGTATTTCTTTCTATACGTAAAGGTTCTTAATTTCTTCTTCTGTATGCCTTAAACATATGGTTCAACACTTAAATCTTTTATTGTACTAGTTACTTCATACTCAAAAGGCCCGTAGGCCGTTGGCACATAGACATATGCCAGGCACAGTCACGTGCGCAAGCACGAACACGAGCAGAAACACGAACACGGTTAAAAACCGTATGCCTCTGCACCTTACACAAGGCAAGGCTAGACACTAACTGGAGAACATTGTTCACTCAAAGCTGTTAGAAAATGACAGGAAAATACCAACTCAATTCTATTCACGGGGGTTATAGGAACCCCCTATATTATGCATTATCATCTAGTAAAATATTCATGAATTTTATAGAACTAGGAAAATGGCTCTTACACATACAACTCCAACTCACTTGTTTTATTTTTGATACATCTATCATTAAGGCAAGGTATTTTTATATGTTATTCATTTTATTTTTGCAATTAAACATTGGGTTAGAATTTACCTTCATGTGCAGTTCTAATCTTGACCTGTCCTAAACTTCATGCTCCCCTCTTTCCCTAGTTTAAAAATCCTTGACTAACTGTCATGGCGGAACAGGTCCCATCTGTTCCAAAGGGAGTCCCAGTGCCCCATAAACCTATACCCTTCTACCTTACACCAAGATCTGAGGCACGTGGTAAGTCTTTTAATCTCTTCAGTCTTACCTTGACTGGCATGTGGCACAGGCAGAACTTTGGAGAAGGCTACCTTGTTAGTTCTACTTCTCTGCCTGGCACCTACTTCTTTAGATTTGGACTGGAGAACTGACAGACTACCCTTATGTATGCTTTTTGTTCCAATATGAACAATGACAACTAGATCCATCTGCTCTCTGCCCAAGAGCCTATCAACCTTTGATTGAGTCCCTAACTTCACTATCTCTCTTTTTCTGGGAACTGGTTTTGAGGTGGCCTGTTTGGGGCATGTCATGCCTACCTACCACCTCTGAATCTTCAGATAAAATGAACATGAAAATCGTTTGACACTTCTAATTCTAGGGTTGATGACCCCAAACAGTGTGCACCCCTTACCTTCAGCCATGTGACTGTGACCCACCAATTTCTACCTATCTGGTCTGGAATCTCCTCCCGCGCCACTTTAGGGGTGCACACTATCTCTCTAAAGGACACCTGGGCCAGGTCTGCCAATTCTGTAATACAACTTAAGCCAGCCAACTCCTCCTCCTCTTCAGCAACTCTGAGCTTGAGGTGCTGGATCAGCTGGCATCTCCTACCCTCATAGAAGACTGGCTCCTCCAAACCATTCTGTAAAAAGTCCAACATCCAATAGGACCTGCATTGCACTGGCCTCATTATTAAAATGTGACTTTTGATTACTAAATTAGTTTTTTATTATTAAAATTACTAATTAAACCTAAATGGTAAAACTAAAAAAAAAACTGAAGCTGAAAAAATTAAAGAATTTTTTAAAGAACAGTTATTTTACACCTTCTAACCCCTTAAGCTCCAGGAATATTCTCCCACTCAACTGCCTGATATTTTTCCTTTTATGCGTATAACTTTACTTTTCTTTGTTTGCTCTCCTAATTTTGTGCTCCTCTTATTTCTTACTCTTAAAAGCTCTCTTCTTGCACCGTTTGTATTGCTTAGTATTATTGAACCCATACACTGTTGCCCTCTTAACTGCACACCACTAATAAATGTTCAATTTAGAAAACTCACTTGCTGAATATCTGCTGCTGGTTAATTTCTTACTGTCCTGTCTGCTCCTACAGCCGCTTGTGCCTGATCAGTGCCTTAAAACTGGCCACCTGCCTATGTGCTACTGAGTCCTTTTCTTTCTTTTTTTTTTTTGAAATTTTATTAATTTTATTGCAATCGTTCCATACAAATCAATCAATTTTTACAAAAAGTAGAATTGAGAACAAGTCAACCCCGACCCCTGAGAGAGACAGCAAGGTCAGCGGAGTAAAATTTAAGGCTTGTAAACATACCTAAATTGATAAGTTTGATAAGCCAATAGAGATGAATGGAGAAGAAAAAGAAATACAAAAATAATTGCTTCCTCTGTGCTTTAAGAGCTTATTTTAAAATATTACTGATTAGATCCTGCAATGTTTTGAAAAAAATTGTACAGATCCTCTAACTGAGTATTTAATTTTTTCCAATTTCAAATAGTATAAAACATCGGTTTCCCACCGACTTAAAAGAGGAGAGTTTGGATTTTTCCAGTTTAGCAGAATAAGTCTGTGTGCCAAAAGTGTAGTGAATGCAATCACAATTTGTTTGTCCTTCTCCACTTTAAACCCATCTGGAAGAACCCCAAACACAGCTGTTAATGGGTTAGGAGGGATTGTGAGACCAAGGCTGTCTGAAAGGTAATTGAAAACGTATTGGTCCAGAATGATGTTAATTTGGTGCAGGTCCAGAACATGTGAACCAGTGAGACTGGGAATTGATTGCAGCGTTAGCAGGTTGGATCTTGCCCTGGAAACATTTTGGAGAGTTTTAGATAAGACAGATGTGCTCGGTATATAATTTTGAGTTGAATAATTGTATGCTTTACGCATATGGAGCTCGAGTGAAATCTCTGCATTGCTACTTTCCACTCCTTTTCTGATATATTAATTGAGTGATCTTTTTCCCAGTGTCCTCTTGGATCTTTGAAAGGGAGGGACTGTAAAATGATTTTATATATTGCAGAGATGTTGTCTGAGTCCTTGAAATTGAGCAATATTTTTTCCAGCATGGATGAGGGTGCAAGATGAGGAAAATAGGGAAGGTTCTGTTTAACAAAGTTCCTAATTTGAAGATAGTGAAAGAAATGTGTAGCTGGAATGTTAAATTTGGAATGTAATTGTTCATAGGATGCAAAGACATTGTCTACTGTATATAAAGATCTCTAAGTAAGTTAATCCTTAATTTTTTCCAGATATTAAAAACTGCATATGTTTGCGAAGGCTGAAAGAGGTGGTTCTCTTGTAGAGGTGCCACAGATAAAAGTTTCTCCATCTTAAAATGCTTTCTACTTTGGTTCCATATTCTAAGTGAGTGAAGCACAATTGGGTTATTAGTATATTGCTGATAACTTGTATTTATTGGGGCACAGAGCAGGGAATATAAAGAAGTACTGCAGGATTTTATTTCTATTGCTGACCAAGCCTGTGTTTGTTCTTCTATTTGTGTCCAGGTTTTTATAGCTTGTATGTTTGCTACCCAGTAATAAAACTGAAAGTTAGGTAGAGCCATGCCACCTTCTGCCTTTTGTCTTTGTAGGGTCGCTCTTTGGATACGTAGATGTTTTGAATTCCAAATAAATGAGGTTATTGTTGAATCTAATTGCTTAAAAAATGATTTATTGATGTATATTGGGATGTTTTGAAATAAAAAAGGAGCTTAGGAAAAATATTCATCTTAACAGTGTTAATTCTTCCAGCTAGAGTAAGATGAAGGGTTGACCATCTATGCAAGTCTTGCTTAATTTTTTCCATGCAAATGGCGAAATTTTGTTGATAAAGAGCTTTAGGTTTACTTGTGATGTTTACCCCTAGGTATTTAAACTGTTCTGCAATGATAAAAGGTAGGGTATCTAATCTAATATTATATGCTTGAGAATTCACTGGAAAGAGTACACTTTTATTCAGATTAATTCTGAGACCAGAGATCTTTTGAAATTCTGTGAGTGCTGCTAAGACTGCAGGCACAAAATTTTGTCGGTCTGTTATATGCAGTATGTCCTTCTCTGATAATCCCATTTATCTGATCATTGTTATCGACAGTGTATTGCCAGTGGTTCAATGGCAATTGCAAACAGTAGCGGTGACAAGGGGCATCCTTGTCTGGTACCACGTTCTAGTTTAAAGTAGTCTGAACAAATGTTGCTGATACAAACTGAAGCTTCTGGATTGGTATACAGTAATTTGATCAATGCACAAATGTTCGGGCCAAACCCAAATTTCTCCAATGTAGTAAAAAGGTATTTCCATTCAATCATGTCAAATGCTTTTTCTGCATCCAATGATAATAATATTTCTGGGGTGTTTGATTTAGTTGGTGAGTATATTACATTAAACAGGCGTCGAAGATTTGAAGATAAGTGTCGGCCCTTGATAAATCCAGTTTGATCTTGTGATATTACCGAAGGGAGCACTTTCTCCATCCTTCTAGCTATGATTTTTGAGAGTATTTTAACATCATTATTCAACAGTGAAATTGGTCTGTATGATGCACATTGTAATAAGTCCTTATTTTGTTTTGGAAAAACGGTGATTAATGTTTGGCGAAAAGTTTGAGGAAGAGTTTGATTGTCTATGGCTTCTGTAAATGTTTCTAATAGGAGGGGAGCTAGCTGAGCAGAGAATTTCTTATAAAATTATGCAGGGTAGCCATCAGGGCCTGCTGCTTTCCCACCTTGAAGTGGCTTTATAGCATCTAGTAATTCTGATAGCGCCAGAGGTTTATCAAGTTCCTCGGCACTAAAAGTGTCTATTTGTGGTATCTGTAATGTATCCAGAAATGCATTAGATTGTGTATTGTCTTCTTTAAACTCAGTAGAATATAAGGATTTATAGTAGTCTCTGAATGTGTGCATTATATTTTTGTGGTCAATGATTTTGTCTCCGTTCGTGTTGGTGATTACTGGGATTGTGTTGCGAACTTCTTGCTTATGAATTTGTTGAGCTAAAAGCTTATTAGCTTTCTCTCCATGTTCATAGTAGTGATGTCTGGATTTATAAATTAGTTGTTCAGTTTCTTTAGTTGTCAAGAGGTTTAGTTCTGAATGCAGAGCCTGTCTGTTCCTATGTAGAGCCTCGCTTGGAAGCCTGGCATGTTCTTCATCTACTCTTGTAATTTCACTTTTTAGCTCTGCTATTTTCTTGGTTTCTAATTTATTTCTGTGGGAAAGATATGAGATAATCTGTCCTCTTAAGAAGGCCTTAAGGGTTTCCCAGAGTATTCCTGCAGTAATCTCTGAGGATGAATTTGTCTCTAGGAGGAAACTGATTTGTTTGGATATAACTTCTATACAATTCTTGTCTGCTATTATAAGCGGGTTGAGACGCCATCTGCGAGGTGAGTGTGTGGGGTATAGTAACTTTAGCTCCAAGATCAGAGGTGCATTGTCAGAAATAACAATAGCATCATATTTGCAAGATTTTAACAAAGGCGAGAAATTATTATCTATAAAGAAATAATCAATTCTTGAGTAGCAATGATGTACTGGTGAGTAGAAAGAATATGTTCTTGCATTTGGGTTTAAAAACCTCCAGGGGTCTGATAAGTTGTGATCAGTTATAAAATTTGTATTTATCTTTGCAGTGTTAGATGTCATCCCCCCTGTGGTAGCAGTCCTATCTAAGAGTGGATTTAAAACACAATTAAAGTCCCCAGCCATTATAATTTTATGAGTGTTCAAATTGGGAATGGATGCAAATAAATTTTGCATAAATTCCTCATCATCAACATTAGGTGCATAAGCATTTATCAAAATCATTTTACAGTTAGATAAGTTGCCCATGACCATCACATATCTCCCTTCAGGATCTAATACTACATCTGATGCTACAAATGAGACTGTTATATGTATGAGAATTCCCACACCTCTAATTTTCTTTGTAAAGCTAGAATGGAACATTTGGCCAGTCCAGTCCTTTTGCAGCCGGAACTGATCCTTGCTTAGTAAGTAGGTCTCCTGTAAAAATACTATTTTAGCGTTTATACCTGTTAGGTGAGAGAGTACTTTCTTTCTCTTTAATTTGTGATTCAGGCCTTTAACATTCCAGCTCACGAAGTTAACTGTCCCATCATTGAGACATTGATTCTGAATTTTTGATGTCATTTTATAGTCTTAACTGGAAGTGGGACAGCTTCAGCGTTAACTTCCTATTTCCCCAAGAGTTATTGCCATGCAGCCTATTATTACGTTTGTAGTTATAATTATAAAGATTAAAAGGATAGATTAGGTATAGATATAGCCTGCTCTCTTTCTCTCCCCCCCTTAACCCCCCACCCTCCCATTTTGCCTCCCCACGTGAGGCTAGACCCCACTTCATACAGTCCCGGTCCTCTGACATACCCAGAGACAGAGCACGTCCAAAGCAAAACAAACCCCCACGCAGCGGCGTTTTAGGATTAAAAAATAGAGATATCTATTACCAATATAGTCTAAATACTATATGCCTAAAATTTAATCATTAACAAACTATGAACTTAAAATATATATAATCTTCAGCAATCTTAATGTATTAAGATAATACACCCGGATAATAAACCCGGGGAATGGTGTTAGAAAGTGGTCCAGAATAAGCATAATAAGTCTTAATACAATAATAGCAATAACAATAAACCAAGGGTATGATGTTGAACAGTCTCGTTTAGGGTAGAGAAAAAATAATTAGTCATTGCCTTTTTTTATTCACTAATGAATAATTGTTTCTGTTACTTACTACAATGCTGGCTATTTACTTACAGAAAAGACAGTGTTCACTAATGCTGCTTAATGTCCCATCTTGCCAAAGCTAGTTGGAATACATACAAGTACAAGTAACAAGTAACTTTTCCAAGTGCTGCCCCAAACACGCATGTGGCTTTTGCTCATGTGTGGGTGAAGAAAAAGCAAGAAATTCTTCTAAAGGGAAAAAAATTGTAAAATTCCTGCACGACTCCTTAGCTGCAAACAAAACACAAACTTTTTAGGGGGAAATTAATTTTTTTATTTAACTCTCACACCAAAGAACACAAAAACTCTCAGTTCTTTCTTCTTTGCTTGAAAGGATGACGTCAGTATGTCTCAGTCTCCAATACTACAGATATCTGAATAATGAATGCAGTGAAATTACATCTACCTTGCAACTATTTTTTTTTATTTGCGCATTTATAATTTTAATAAGTCATTTTTTTAATTGTGTGCTCTTTTTATTGAGTCCTGCAATTCTGCTAATGTTGTAGACTTAAATATGTAGGATATACAGTACATGGATTTTATTCGGTTAGGATACAAATTTAAAATGATAATTTTAAAAGTATATTATCTATTTAGTAAATATCATAATAATAACATTGTACACAATTATATGGTTAGTACTTTAAATGTATTACTTTTTTGGCAAGGACTGGTTACATCCCCAACAAAAAGAAAAGAACACCAGCACATATTTTTTGCTAATGATAGCACTACAGCTTCAAATGAGTTCTGTCTAAAATTTGCAACATTGTTAAATAATACACTAAATGTTAATACTGATTATTCTATAATTTTTCACATATCTATCTTTATCTAATTTTGACAACAACCCCTTTTGAATTTCCAAAAATAATGTTTTCTTCTTGTAGGTATTCTTGAAAGGTATACTTTGAATCTTTGTTGCATTATGCATTTGTTCCTTTCCCACTTAGACTCTACTGTATAACGGAGCATCCCTTTTCATAGGGTATATGGGTAGGGCATTTATTGATATGATAAATAAACATAAGTATTTTTTTTAAATATTATTCAAAAGAAAATGCTTAAATACAACACAGTATTCTTCTTTGCACCATTACGTTATGTGGTTTAACAGGGACCCATTTGATTGAATACATCCAATTTATTGACAATCATGTTGTATGCAAAATGTATGTACCATGGACCAATCTTTTATTTACAAAGCATTTCATATCTTCTTTGTTTAACACATGCATACATAATATTCATTATAATCTCTGCCAATACAACTATTCCTTTCAGTTCTGATGAATGCTTAATGTTTAAACATTGTAAAGAAGTAGTTTTAAATCTCACTTTTGCATGATTAACCTTTTCCCTTGAATACTGTTGCAGCTCCATGACAGATGTGTAGCTAGTCTTTATCAGAAGGAAGCTTATTATGAAAAAGCTTGAAAGTTTTAAGTCTGAAGACATGGATAAAGAAAAATGCATTCAGCATGTTTTATACTAAATCATACTTTGTGTTCATATGTGCTTTGATAGAATGTAAGTAAAAGAAGTATACATTGAAAAGATATTTTGATTATTTTAAGTTACTGTTACATATTTTTGGGCACTGAATTAAAAAATGAAAACAATTTTTCTCAAATATGTAATTTTTTTTTACCTATTAGTCAAAGATACTTTTATTGTTTTTGCACTAAAATTAATTAAATCTGAATATTCTATTTAATGATAATCTGTTTTAATGTAACATTTTCTAAGATTAAAATCTATCTTTAAAACAAAACATATTTTATTTTATAAACATTTCAGAATATAACTGGAACTGAACACAGTGATGAGCAGTCTGAGCACGCAAAATTCCCATGTTTTCTCTGTTACTGCTACCATGAATGTCATGAGCTCTACCTGATGCAAGATGACGGAAATCAGGGATGTCTTATATTATAAGACATTGTTCCAGAGCAGTCTGGAGATACAGATAAAGCAGATACAAAACGTGTCAGCAATTCAATGCTATCAGGGAGTACTAACAGAAATAAAAAATCTTGTTAGAAAATATACCCGTGCACGCATTTTTTCATTTCACAAATGATTCATCACATTCTCATACTGCCTCACAATGGAAAGGCAGCCATCCCAGTAGGTAGGCATGGAACGGGTTCATCTGGCTTTATACCAGCAAGGTCAGGAAATGGAAGATTATTATGCTATGTCACATTATCAAGCACAGTGCATGCGATCACAATGCTGCAGACCTTCATTGGCTAGTAGAGCAGCCTCCCTCCTGAAGCATCCAGACACTACTTTGCATTTGAGAAGTCCTATGGTACGCTCCTCTGCTGAGTGCGGCATTGTAGAGCCTCTTATCTGTGATGTAGGGGATAGGGAAATGTGTAAGGCGCCAGTGTCTGAGCAGGTAGCCACTATCACCTGGCACAAGTAATGACATAGCATCTAGTCAGTCATTTATGGCTTACAGCATGGCAGGCATACTGGACCTGAAGCATGGCTGAGATATAAGTGACCAGTTCTCCCTGGTAGGCACCTGTCACCAGGAAGACACCTGTTATTAAAACATGGATATAAGCAGATATGCCTTTCTAATGCCGGGTCTAATTCAGCACATAGTTCCAAGAGAATAACTCTTGAAATTTTAAATTTGTTCATAGGCCAGTTGTTGTGTCAAACCATACACCGATGAATAGGCCATAAGGCACAATATTTATAGCTTTGTATACTCAGGAAGTAAATCCACACATGTGTTTTTACTTATTGAAATGACTGACAAGTGATTATGTTTGTGACGTCAATGTACATTATAATAGAGGTTCAGTAATATGAACTATTATTCATAGCACAGCACAGAGCGGAGCAGCGAGTGGAAGCACAGCACAGAGCGACGTCGTCTCCCACAGGCACGCAGCCCTTCACAAACACCTGAGTAAGTTCAACTGAAGTAAATCCGGCAGCTGACCTGGAGAACTAACCAGTAGTGAGAAATCAAAGTTGATCGCTCAGCGGGTGGTAGAATCTTAAAGCCGACAGTCTCTTAGTGATTCAGCCGAAGCACCTACAAAAACCGCGAAGATGACATCAACACTAAACGTAAGTTCTATTTGCTCTCTGTCTGTTGAGGGCACGTTTATATGTTGTGTGTCCTGCAGCATGTACAGCTCAGGACCATGTCGCCGACGATGGAGTATCTATCTTATTGCTGCATGTCGGCACTAATGATATTTATTCACAGCAATCTGAGGTATTAAAGCGGAACTTCATCTCTCTATGCATCAAAGCTAAAAGAAAATGTCGGAATTTAATTGTATCTGGTCCCTTACCAAGATTATATAGAGGGGATGTGATTTATAGCAGAATGCATTCCCTTCACTGCTGGCTAGAAACCTGGTGTGCTAATAAAAGCATAGCATTTGTGAACAATTGGGATGATTTTTGGGAAAGGTCTGGATTTTTCAAAAGAGATGGTCTTCATCCTAACTGGAGGGGATCCTATGTATTATCCTAAAATATGGCAGCAAAACTGCCTGGTTGATTGATCAGAGCACCATCCAGGCTGCAGTCATGTGATCTTAATGACAGGCTGTTGTTTATCCCTCCTGTTACTATACTGAAACTGTTACCCAAAATCCCTGTTGTGGGGCATCCAGCAAATTTAGTCTTGATACAAACCTTAAATTAATTGATAGCCAAAAAAGAAGGTATATAATTAGACCAAGAGATAAAACCAGACCCTCCACCAGGGGCATCTGTAATAGAAATTTACTTCAAATTAAAACAAAAAATATATCACTAGTTCAGAAAGAATCATGCAGTTTTAAATGCTGCTTATTGAACATTCACTCTCTTGGCAATAAAGCTGTTTTGGTAAATGATATTATATTAAGTACAAAATCTGATCTGTGTCTTCTCACTAAAACCTGGCTTAGTAAATGTGACACTGTTCCCCCTAGCTGAGGCGTCACCAGATGGATACTCGTTCCTTCATAAGTCTAGAGATTCTGGTCGAGGAGGAGGCCTTGGAATAATTCATTGTAACAAAATGCAAATCACGTCTAAAAATCTAGGCAACTTTACATCCTTTGAGGCATTCATTTTAAATGTTAAAACAGATTTCAACACAATTATTGTACTAGTCTACAGACTACCATGGCCATATTCATTGTTCATGACTGAATTTAGCAACCTTCTATCTGATTTGGCTATAAATTATAATCACGTAGTACTGATGGGAGATTTTAATATACACATTAATGTGGATACTGACACTTTTAGCAAATGTTTTACTTATTTGTTAAATTTAGTAGAATTTTGTCATATTGTCAAAGGTCCAACTCATAATCATAACCACACATTAGATTTAATCATAACTTATAAAGTTGAAATTCAAAATTTAAATATTACTCCTTTAAATGAACTTATTTCCGATCACTACTTAATTACATTTGATTTAGTTCTGCCCTTGCCAACACACTCACAGATTAAAACAAAGACAGTGCGACATCTAGATTGTAATTCTGCTTCAAAATTTGTAGATACTAGTCGAGTGTAATTGTGGAAAACAATTTAGATCAGCTAACATCACATTATAATGTGACCTTGAGAGATGCTCTGGACACAGTGCCTCCCCTTCAAACAAAAGTGATCAAAGCACATAGAAACTCTCCCTGGTTTAATGAAAACACTTGATGTCTTAAATTAGTGTCAAAAACTGGAGCGCAGATGGAGAACAACAAAATAACATGTCTTTCAAATTGCATGGACAGAGAGTGTTAATAAATATAAAAAGCCCTCTTTAAAGCTCGCTCAGAATACTATTCTATAATAATAGATAGCAATAATAAAAATCCTTGGGTACTGATTAGAACAGTGGCTAAGTTAACAAATGGGAATTCAGACCTACAGTGCAAAATATCAACAGACATTACAGACAGGCAGTACAGAATTTATGAACTTCTTCAATGAGAAAATTTAAAATATAAGATCCCAGATCTCAGCATCACAGTACAAACCAAATACTAGCTTAGCAGACTCTGCCACACATTGCATTCAGCACTTTAGTCATTTTAATCATGTAACTGAGCAGAAAGTCTTAACTTTAATTTCTAAAATGAAGCCCACTACTTGTTCCCTATATCCAGTGCCAACAAAACTAGTAAAAAGTGCCATGGATGTTCTTGCAGCGCCTATTCTAAACATTATTAATATTTCATTATTGCATGGTACAGTACCTGAAGCACTAAAAGTGTCAGTCATTAAACCATTACTTAAAAAGTCAGACCTAGACCCACACATACTTAATAATTATAGGCCTATTTCAAATTTACCCTTTCTCTCTAAAATACTAGAAAAAGTAGTTGCCAGTCAGCTTCAGTCACATCTTACGCATTACAATTTATTTGAGAAATTCCAGTCTAGTTTCCGCACTGGTCATAGTACAGAAATGGCACTAACGCGGGTTGTAAATGACATTCTGATATCCTCTGATGAAGGAAACTCCACTGTAATTATGTTGTTAGACTTGAGTGCAGCATTTGACACCACTGACCATTCTATTTTACTGCACAGGCTAGAAAATGATGTTGGGCTTACAGGCACCGTGCTCGCTTGGTTTAGTTCTTATTTATCAAATTGATTCCAATATGTATAGAAAGGTGCTGACAGTACTCCATCATTATACACAGAAATTCAATATGGTGTCCCTCTGGGCTCAGTACTGGGACCTTTACTGTTTTCACTTTACATGCTTCCACTAGGATCTATCATTAGGAAACATAATGTTAATTTTCACTTGTATGCAGATGACACTCAGTTATACCTTTCATTTAGATCAAATGAAGTTTCTCCGATGTTGTCTTTAATTAGTTGTTTTAGTGAATTAAAGGACTGGATGGATGAGAACTACTTGTCTTTAAACAAAGATAAAACAGAGATGTTAATTGTTGGAGGGAATGACGTTGATCACAACAATATTCTGTCATTGTTTAACTCAGTTGGAATCACCATTAATTTTACTGAATCAGCCTGAAATCTCGGAGTTCTCTTTGACTCTAGCATGTCATTTAAAGTACATATTACTAAGTTGTAAAAATCATGTTTCTTCCATCTTAAAAATCTTAGGAAATTAAGGCGCTTTCTAAATAAACAGGATTTTAAGAAATTAATTCATGCATTTATTTCTAGTAGGATTGGCTACTGCAATGCGGTGTTCACTGGATGTTCAAATTGTTCTTTATACAGCCTACAGTTAATCCAAAATGCTGCTGCAAGAATTATCAAAAGAACAAGAAAATATGAACATATAACTCCAGTTCTTAAATTCTTACACTGGCTCCCAGTTAAGTTTAGGGCAGATTTCAAAATCCTCCTTTTAACATATAAAGCATTAAATGGCCAAGGTCCGGCTTACTTGTCTGAACTTATCATGACTTACAAACCAGAGCGCACATTAAGATCTCAAGATGCCAGTCTGTTTATGATTCCAAGGATTAATAAAATAACAGTGGGAGGTGGAGCTTTTAGTTACAGGGCCCCTAAACTGTGGAATGGTCTGCCTGCTACAATAAGAGATGCCCCTTCGGTCTCAGCTTTTAAATCCCGGCTGAAGACTCACTACTTCAGTTTAGCATATTCTGACTAGAGCTGCTGATTTACTGTACATACTGCATCTCTGTTGTCAGTCATTATCACTAAAACATAAGTAACATGATAGTTATAATTTGCTACTAACCCTCACCTATTCTGTTTCTCTTCTCGGTACTCAAATGTGGCACTTGGTGCCATGGCCCACCTGCCAAGTTGTTGTGCCTGCTTATGGTAAAGTCATCCCTGATGGAGGATCGCTGGAATCATGGGAAAGAGCGGTCCTTTCATTGGATTGGCTGGCCCAGCACTCTTTCAGCTGTGGAATAGCCAAATGGGGGAGGCAGCTTGATGGATGAGGTCTCCAGAACTATAAACAAATCCAAATCATATTATGTGATGTCATCTATTGTCAAATTCTGCTATGTACTTCTAACATTTTTATTTTTATACTGTATTGAGGATTTGTTCTATTCTGTGTATTGTATTGACCCCCTTCTTTTTGACACTCACTGCACGCCCAACCTACCTGGAAAGGGGTCTCTCTTTGAACTGCCTTTCCTGAGGTTTCTTCCATTTTTTCCCTACTGGGGTTTTTTTGGGAGTTGTTCCTTGTCTTCTTAGAGAGTCAAGGCTGGGGAGCTGTCAAGAGGCAAGGCCTGTTAAAGCTCATTGCGGCACTCCTTGTGTGATTTTGGGCTATACAAAAATAAATTGTATTGTATTGTAAATTGTATTGTATATCATTTGGCTGGTTTGACTGCATTTTCCTATTTTAAATGGGTGTTATATTTTCCAATTTTTTCTGAAATGCTGCATATGGATGGGTCAAAGTTGCCAAAAATATACACAAGTTCTCCTGTTAAGTTTTCTTTTAAAACTTTAGAATTTTGCAAGAAAAAGAGATTCTGGAGAGGTTCCTGGAATGTACTCTATATAGAGAGTTTTGTCAGTCTGTCTGGATAGTGTAATAAGAATGAGTCGGAGACATCATATAGATTTGGGGCAGCCACCCGTATAATTGAATCGGCTGCAAAAAGTAGTTTTAAATAGCACGATGTGCTTAGTTCAGAGTTCAGAACAGAACTGCCTGTATTGAGGCAAGATGGCAGTTTTAAAGGGCTGGAAGGGAAATGATGTCATCTATGCCGGAACTGGGAGTGGTGTCCTTGTGCCCGGAAGTGACATTATCCTTGGGGCCGGCAACAGGCGGGATTTCCCGGAAAAGGTCTGCAAGGGACTGAGAGAGATAGTCAGTACACTCCGCCACCCCCTGGCCTGGCGTAGAACTACTAGTGTTTAGGCCCTTCAGCTGATTCCCATGCGCACGTGTGTGACAATAGATATTTTGCCAATTGTAAAGTTTTCACTTTAATTACCTTTATTCACTTTAATTTAATTCCATTACAATGTTACTGTTCTAATGCCACTATGGGTACCAAACTCAGTTGCTGAGTTTTCTACAGTTATATTGTCAGCTTCTAGAGTAGTGAAAAACTAAACTGTATCTTCAAAGGTTAAAAGCAGGCCAGGAGCTAGTACAGGAGAAATGGAAAGCAACAGAAACCTTATTCAAACAGCTTTCAGACTACAGCAATAATGAAGCTACAGAGTTTAGGGTCAAATAGAAGGTGTGGCTTGCTGTGAAAGATATCCACCTAAGAGTTGCATCCCACAAACTTCTAGATATTTTAGATCTTAATGATAATTTTGAAAAGAGTAGATCCAGCTTCATATAACTTATCTCATCTGGCGAAATAAAGGTTCATCCCACATTTCATTTGTCACAGCTGAAACCGGTTTATAACAGCTCAGATTATAGACTGAGACCCACTTCTTCTCCACTGCATGTGGAGGAAGGTAAGGTGTACAAAGTGCAAAAAATGTAGATTTTCATCACCAGTGAACCCATGTGGACTATTTGATTCATTTGCAGAGTTACTGTCCTGAGGATCATTCTTGGCTTAATCATGTACATGCTTGTGTGTTATAGCAGAACTTCCATTTCATAGGCCCTGGCAGGTCAGATGGGCACATCCAGATGCCACACCTTAGGAAGGGGACTATGTCATGGACTGACTTTTGTTTTTTTTTTAATATTTTTTTCATTTGCCTGTAAAGATTATTGAGACTTTGATTTAAAAGCTTTAGATGTCAAGGAAACTAGTATTTACATTTGTTTCCATGTTAGATGCATTTTATGAATGTTAAAAATTACTATCCTCCTACCACGCCTTTTTGTATTTAATGAGGGCACCAAGATGTTGTGACCTGTGTTGTTGTGATTGCTAGGATGCTGATAGGCAGGATGACCAGGAGTGTGTGACACAAGTATTGCCTTGGATTCACACCACAATCCAGTTTACTTTGCAGATTTGCACTATGGTAACTGCCAGTGTTCCGCCACAAACCTGCAACATCAGGATTACAATGGCTCTCAGAAACAGTTTCTTATCAATCTGAGCTAAAGGAGGTTCCCAGTCTTGGCTGAGCAGATAATGCTTCTGAACATTGTCAGAAGAGTGCTTCTTTGCAAAGTCAGCTGAGCTATCTTTCTTACTCAGCCTAAACCTTACTGCGCAAGTAAACTATTTCCACAATGCATTTTGTCTTTACCACAGTAGTGTAAAGGTCAGCATTGTGTACTTCCTGATTGTTCAAATTTGTGGATACAACGTCTGAAAAACCTAGTGTTTAATATAGCATGTTCTAAAGACTTCTGAGTTTGAGTACCTTCTGTCCCTACCCATGATTTATGCCTTTTGTTTTGGCTCTGGTTTAATCAGTACAACTGACCTGACTTTGATCAGCTCAGGAACAGTGACTGCATTTCTCAATGAAGAAAGGACTTCAGGAGAAGGTATCTGCATTTGTGTGGCAATTCTGGCTCTTTGCTGGATGGTGAAATCATACCCCTTTAAAATTCAATAGCAAATACAGTAAGTTGTCATCTGTCTGCAAGAAGAACATGTATCTGTACAGTTATAACTGGAGTACTGACTACACTGGGTAAAGTAGAATGATAGAAATACTAAAAAACTCCAAGATGTGAGACAGCAATCATCATAAATGAAACAGAACAACAAGACCAAAGTATAAAGTCATACAGTACAATAGAAAATGATATTGAATGCACTGAATGGCATCAGTTCAATGATGACAAAGATGATATGTGGTGTCTACTGAGGGTGGAAGTAATATAACATGGGACCATAGTGAAGGAATACTAATCACAATGGGATAGTTTGGAACTTAGGTATAGACTGCTTCATAGCAGATGGGGAAGCCTGATTCCAGGATGCCCCTTCTGCACATGCTGATGCAGTGGTGTCCTTCCACCAAGTCCTACAACAAACATACTGATCACTGGGAACTTTAGAACATGCTGTAGCTACTGGGAATGCCATTTCAGTAGGTCAGGTCAAGTCAAGTTGGGGAGCACGCACTGGTACAGTGCGTTGCCGCACCCACTACATGATGAAACAACTTGAGATCCTGTTTTGCAACACCCCAGGCAGACACACCCTCCGGAAATGGCCCTCTATGTGCTGCAGCCAGGTGTTACATGGGCGACCCCTTGGCCTGGTCCAGCCACTCAGGTCCCCAGCAATGAGGATCTTACGAGCCAGGTCACCCTTGGGGAAACATGCCACATGGCCGTAGTGCCGTAGCTGACGTTCCCTCACATTCAGATAATGTGTCTCATGAGGGACTCCATGAGCAAGCGCCCATTCGACACAAAGTCAAACCAACGACGCCCAAGGATTTTCTGGAGAGACACAGTGCCAAAGGAGCCCAGTCTTCATCTCAGGCCACTAGATAGTGTCCATGTCTCTCAACCATATAGCAAGACAGGAAGCAAGAAGCTATACCAGTATTTCACCATTGGTATGGTTCACCATTTGTAAGGATCTTTCTCCTCATTTACCTGCTCCTCTTTAATCCCCAGAGTAGCTGTGGGCATTCTCAGTCCCTTTCAGAAGCTGAGAATCACTGTGTCTTTGTGGCCATGGCATGAGGTATACAAAAAACAAAAACAGAGCACAAACACATGTGCTAAGAGGCATACCAAAGAGATGTTCTGCAATTCTAGAGCCCTGGAAAATCTGCAAAGTGACCATTGTCAGAACTTTGAGTTGGAGGAAGGAAGTCTGCCAGCTCCTCAAAATCTACAAGACTTGCAAAACTTTAATACACCGTAAAAAAGTGTCAGTTTTGTGGACCAAAATAACTGGAATCTGGTCATCCAACCTGCTCAGTCTTAAAAGCAGAGTATCAGAATGTACTGTATCTAGTATGTGCAGGACCTACAGTGGAGTCTGAAGATTACCCATTTGTTAGCTCGGAACTATAAGAAAGATGCCTATGATTTATGTTTGTCAGCATCTGGCATGGTCAATATATCAACCTGGCCCTACTGTCTGATGTATTTGTATCATGAAAAGGTACAAATCCTGGCCATGGTGGTGCACCATGATTACCTGACCCTTATCACCCTTAGGGTAAGTTATTTTTGAGTTATCAAGCCTGTCTTGTCTAAGCACAACCTTGAAACAGTGATAAATGCTTTTATAACATCTCGTCCAGTTTACTGCAATGCGCTTCTTTTCGGAATTAGCAAGGCCTCCTTTGCTTGCCTACAGCTGGTACAAAACGCTGCTGCTCGATTTTTAACTGGTACAAGAAAACATGAGGATGTTACCCTGATTTTGGCTTCCCTTCACTGGCTTCCAGTTCGTTTTCGAATTCATTTTAAGATCCTTGTATTTGTTTTTACATCCTTTAATGGTTGTGCCCCTCTTTATTTGTCGGAACTGCTGCACCCTTATGTACTGTCTCGCTCTCTCAGGTCAGCAGACCAGATGCTTTTATGTGTTCCCAAGACACGATGCAAACTCCGAGGTGATCGAGCTTTTTCAGTTGCAGCCCCAAAACTCTGCAACGATTTGCCGTTGCAAGTTAGGCAGGCTCCTTCGCTAGCTGCCTTTAAATCCTATTTAAAAACACATTTTTACTCTCTGGCTTTTAACCCAGTATGATATGTTGTCTAACTGTATACTTTTTATTAAGAATCTCTTCAGTTCTTATGTGTTTCTGTTTCATTTACCTTTTGGTTTTGAGTGTCTGATATGTTGGGTTTTTATTGTACAGCACTGTGGTCAGCCTTGATGTTGTTTTTAAAGTGCTTTATAAATAAATAAAATAAATAAATAAATCTTTGATGTCCAGCAGTTTAACAACAAACATGCCTGCTGTGATTAGTGATCACATAACTACAAGTAAGAGAGAAGACCACATTGTCACTTCAAAGAGTATGTGCTTTGTGGCAACTTGTTGTTGGTCACCAGGCTCACTAATTACTCAGAGGGGTAACTCTGTAATGACTCCTGCAATGACCTGACTCCAGCAGCAGCAGGCATGGAGACAAGAGACAAGAACTAGTCATTACAGCCATGATTGTTACATCTTTCCAATATAATTACAGCTGCTGTATGTCTGCTTTTAACAAATTACCTCTACATATTGCGTAGAGGTAATACTCCTGTTAATGTACTTTTGTGACATCACAAAAGTACATTAGCAGGAGAAAGCAAGTAAGAAAGAATGACAGAAAAAGGTAAATATTTCAGGTTCAATAGAGTGTAACTATTTATAGGAGCTATCAATTAACTTAAAAACTCATCTTCCAGAAATCCCACAAGTGTTTATAAGACAGATCATTAATCCGATTTCTGATATTCTTTGACTCATCAACTAAAATTTCCATGAAAATAGCTCTGTGTTTGTTCACTCTGTAATTGAGTTAGGAAACAACTTAATCCAGATATCTTACATTCAGTATATATACGTATAAAATGGATATACATATCTTAACCCTCACAACAACACAAAAAGTGCCATTATTTAACGTAAGGTTCTTTACTTTTTAGTTAACGTTAACTTTCATATTGATAATCAGTATGACCTGAAAGTAAAAGAATTCATGAACCTCCTGGACTCTTTTGATTTGAGCCAGCACATTAGTCAGCCTACACACAAAGCAGGTCATATGTTAGACTTAGTAATTACAAAAGGACTAAAAGTTGATGTGAAGCAGATCATTGATATTGGTCTATCAGTCCATTTTCTCTTACTATTTAATATAGAAATAATGATAGAAAATATTCATGAGAAGCATATTGTTAAAAAACGCTTCTTTGATTCATCAGCAGCTTCAAAATTTACAAACATTCTAAGCAAACAGTCCATTTGTAGTGCTTACTACAATAGTGAGAATAATGTAAATAGTAAGGTGGAAATTTTTAATACTATACATGTTCGTGTATACAAATATTATCGAACCACAACTTGTTGGAGATACGCATGCACCATTACTGAGATGTGTAAACATAAAAGGTGAAGACAGTGCAAAAGTCACCATATTTTTTGAAATGCCACACTACATACCTCTCGCTGTGCAAAGCTTCAATACTATAAGGATTGAAATTAAGACAGACCAGAAAAAACCAGTTCCGTTCCAGTATGGTAAGGTAATAATCAAGTTGCATTTTCATCCAGCAAGATCTATCAATTTTTAAACATGCTTGTAACAAAAAACTATGGAGATCCACGCGCCTACGCATCTTATTACAAGATACAAGTTGGCTATGGTCTACCACGGTTTCATGGTCTCCCGGTCCAGTACGGTGGCGGTATTGGTGGTATTTTTAAAGCTCTCTTCAGAAAAGCAGTGCCTCTGTTTAGGCGTGGGCTAGAAATTGCTAAACTTTATGTCAAGTCTGCAGCAAAAAGCATTGCTAATGATGTCATGAGTCACGTGGCAGGTGCTGTAATGAATAAAGTTGCAACACCCCAACAAGAAGGTTCTAGTATGATTTTTATAAAGAGAGGTGTTAAAAGAAAAAGGCAAATACCCCATCTAGCAGTGCTCGGGCCACCTGCATGGCCCAGGAAGAGAGCAAAGAGGAAAAAAGCTCGACACTCTGCCAAAAGAAAAAGAAAGTCAACCAAGAGAAGATCCAAAACTAAGCAAAATTCTGGTGATATATTCTAAACATGGCTTTTGTACACTGTGCGTCAGATGAATGTGCAAAATCGGAACTGGACGTATTTCAGCTGTCACCAACACAAACCAGCATTGAAAAAAGCTACTATGTCGAAGTGCCGCCTCTCACAGCATTGTCAGAAAGTGCTTCACTTGAGTTTTCGATTGCCGGAAATGATCAATACCTGGACCTCAACAACACACTCCTATACTTAAGCTGTAAAATAAATAAAAATGATGGAACAAATCTGGCCACCGATGCACGTGTTGCCCTTGTAAACTACCCTATTGCTTCTCTGATTGATCAGCCAGAGCAATAATTGTTACCCATATCGAGTGTTTATTGAAACTGTAATAAATTACAGAGATGAGACCCTGAAAACACAATTTTCAGCTGTCCTGTTCTATAAAGACACACCCGGTCAACACAAAGCCACTGCTCTGGAAGGCCCAAACTTGGGGTTCAATAAAAGGGCTGCTTACTCATCCAGAAGCTGCAGGGTTGATTTATTGGGTCACATCCATGCAGATCTGTTCTTTTAAGAGAAATTATTAATTAATGGGGTTGATGTGAAAACTAAAGTTGGTACGGAATAAGGATGACTTTGGTCTGATGAGCAATAGTGATCAATTTAAGGTCACCATATTATCAGCATCATTGTTTGTGAAAAGAGTTCAAGTCAACCCTGGAGTCAGACTGGGTCATGCAGAGGCCTTGATGACCAGAAACGCAAAATACCCAATCGACCGTGTTCAGATGAAGGTGTTCAGCATACCTGCTGGTAGTCGTGTCTGCAACCAGGAAAACCTGTTTCTGGGACAGCTGCCAAAATTGGTTGTTTTGGGATTTGTTGATAATGCAGCTTTCAGTGGCAACTTTACACACAACCCCTTTCATTTTAAACATAACAACATCAGCTTCATGGCTCTTTACCTGGATGGAGAGCAGACACCCAGCAAGCCTATGCAGCCTGATTTTGCTAATGGTCACTGTGTCAGAGAATATTTTCAACTGGTGGAAACCGCAAACAAGAGGATGAAAGATAAGGCACTGTTAGTCGATCGTGAAGAGTTTACTAAAGGCTATTCTATTTACTTATTTATTCTATTTACTTTTGCATTCAACCTAAGCCCTGATATGGAATCAACAGGACACTATTCACTCATCAAAACAGGCAACCTCAGGACTGAAATAAGATTTGCTGAACCGCTGCAAAATACAGTGAATATGGTTTTTGACAACATCATTGAAATTAACATGCGTCGGTAAGTTACTTACGACTATAGTTAAGCCATAGACATGTTCAGACATGCAGCCTCTGGACACTAAGCAGCTCAGGACCACCCTTGCATCTGGGCCACTGACACACATCCATTTTCTGGATGTATTCCCTTCCAATCAACTTCCCAAGGAGAAGTTGGTTGCCAGACCTCTGTTTATGGTCGTAAACACAGACCCCCATGAGAAACCCGGAAAGCACTGGATTGCCATTTATCTTGTGGATCATGGAAATGCTGAATTTTTTGACTCGCAAGGAATTCCCCCAGATTCTGAAATATTTCCCGAAGTTATTATGAAATTTTTGAAGATTAATGCTAACTGCATCACTTATAACAGTATTCAGTTACAGGAGTTTTTATCCACAAGCTGTGGTCACCATTGTATTTACTATTTGAATCAAAAAAGCAAAGGACTTACCATGAAGCAGCTATTGGACTTGTACCAGGAGATGTTCATCTAAATGACCAGATGGTTGTTAGATATTTTCATCAAATAAAAAGGGGGCAAACTGGAAATATGAAACTGGACATGTTAATCCAGAAATCAGAAATAAGTCAGTCATGTGTTTGCTTTTGCTGAATATTATATGCAAAATATTATATGCAGAATATTGTATGCAGAAAAAAAAAAGATGTTACAACTATGTGTATTCCCTTTGGTTGAAAATAAATAAATAAATAAATGAGCTATTAACCAACATAAAAGTGTTTGTGGTTATTATAGTGAATAATCAAATATCAGACAGATAAAAATTAAAGGGTCTGTATGTATATATTTTATTTATTTATTTGTTATTTATTTTTTAAATGTTCACACAGTAATAACACATGTTCTAAAAGTATTTTCACAGAGTTAACAGAGTCATGATACAATCAAACAAACAAAATCATCTAAATGAAAATACTAATAATAGTCATAATACACAATAATAAAACACTGTACATTAAAGAAGTTGCTTCCTTAATTTTCTAAGCATTAATTTTCTAAGCATTAATACACTGGTGTAAAAGTATTTTCACAGAGTTAACAGAGTCATGATACAATCAAAGAAAAAAAATGATATAAATGAAAATACTAATAATAGTAATAATACACAATAATAAAACACTGTACATTAAAGAAGTTGCTTCCTTAATTTTCTAAGCATTAATACAGTGGTGTAAAAGTATTTTCACAGAGTCAACAGAGTTTTGACACAATCAAACAAAATGATCTAAATTAAAATAATAATAATAGCAATAATACATACTAAGAAACAGCCATATTAAAACACTATTTTTCTACATTTATTTTAAAAATACTTTTATTCATACTGTGAGCCATGTGTGTTTTTTAAATAGTTGACTTTTTCTAAAGACTGGCCTTTTCTGATCTGTCTAGATAACCTGGGTGTTTCAGCTGCAGAGCCAGAGGTCTGGTCCTGCATGGTCGGAAAATCACGTGATACAGGCGGGCGAAGCTGTTTACTGGCTGTTTGAATCGGCTTTGTATCATTTTTAATCTCTTGAAATAAAACCGGAACGTCCATGTTCGGAAAAATGGACCCGGGCACGTTAATTTCAGCCATAGCGTTAAACAATAAATCCCAACCTTTTGGTTTTCCACTATTGTTTAATGTTCATGCTTGTGTGGCGAACTTTATCAGATCAACCATATTTGTGCCAATTACAGGTGTGCCTTTATATAGAAATTCCCCTCTTTCATTCCAGGACGTTGTGGACAGGTTTTGTGTCATTTTCCGAATTAGCATTTCCGTATTTTTCCGGTGTCTCTGAGAGACGGATTCCAAAAACGTCTCTTATGACAATATCACCCCTGTCAGTGGTCCGGTGCAACGATGTGGTCTGGGATGGCGCTTCAGTTTCTGGTAGAAAGAGAGTCAATGTTGACTTCTGTGATTCCCGTAGTCTCAATAGATTCAGATATCGCTGCAAAGTATGAAAATGCAGTTCCACTTTTTCATGCAGTGATAGGGCGCTATTTTGTAAAATACTCCTCATTTCATGGTCAAGCATTTGCATAATATTTTTTGGCATATCTGTTTCTTCACCGGCAGATGTTTTGATCTGCTCCAGTTGTTTTTCTGGTACAAGGTACATTTTCTCAGCATTCTTCATTTACCGATTCGAAATTAGACCGGAGAGTAAAGGGATTGCTATGCTGAGTAGTTGACCGATAAATCCACCAGACTGATTTATAATACGTTTCTTTCGTTTAATAGTAACTTTTTAATTGCTCAGATTTTTTATAATAATGTGTTTCTTTCTAAGAATGCCAATCTGTCTGGAATTTAAAGGTAAGCTACCCTTAATTGCATTGAGTGCAATTTCACAAATAGCCAGAATTAATTTGTCAGAAGCTGCACACAAAATGGACTTTCTCTGTTTTGGTTTTGCCTTTATAAGCAATCGCATGAGTTGGAAATTTCATTTAATCCTGGTCGAGATGGTGATCAGGATGATGTCTTTTACAAAATGACACCGGGGCCACTAAAATCACATTTTTTTATCCTTGGGCTTTTTAAACACATAAGCCACTGGGCGCTGTGATGGGTATATGGATGCTCTGAGACGAAAGTCATCTGGAGTATTAGTATTTAAATCTACCAGTAGAAAGACAAAGGCTGACTTAGTGGCATCCTCATAAGCCTCGAGAAAGTAGTGCCACCTTATGGGGTACATCTGACAGGCCAATATTGATATCTGTTGCCTGTCTCTCGGATTCTTAAACAAAACAATGTATTTTGCATTTAAGGCTATAGTACAGCTCTGTTTTCCCTGGCAAAAAAAGATTCTGAACAATATAGATTACGCTCAGATTTCTATGATGAACATACTTTGTGAATGCCAATTCCAACTCATTACTTTTACAGGCAGATTGCATGAGATCATCCACAACAACTAAGTTTATTTTATCACGAGGCAACAATACATCATTATTTAGGGAGTCAGGGAGACCTTCTATAAATTTTATACATCTGAATTTTTTTCATCAAATCTGTATGGAGAGGTTGCCAAATGGAATAACAATACAGGATATTTTGTGGTTGGTGAGACATCATTTTCGTCCCCGATTCTAGTAATGTTTTCACAAAAAAAGATTTTCCACAGTTGCTCGGCCCGCTTAAGATACTGGAAAATGGGTGTTGTAAACTGTGGACGAAGACTTCAGACTAGACAGCAGGGGTGGTTATAAAGCAGCTTTATTTTTCAGAGTCACGGTGAGAAGAGTTTCAGAAAAGCAGACAATCAAATATACATGACAGCGTCAGGGCTCTTCTGAACCCCGTCTGTTGGGTGGGGCAAGTTTTTATACCCCTAGAATGCGTGATTTAATATCATTATGAAATGTAACAGTCACCACTTTATTATACACAATCCTTGAGCCTCTTCAACGCCCCTTATGCAACTTGATTTCTTGGCCTCTTTTGTTATGGCGTTCAGATGTAAGCTAAGGGAAAACGTGATAAGGCAGACTCACGTGTGGAATGCTTAGACCTTGAGTCCTTTGCACAAATATTTTTCTGTTTGCTAAAACAAAGCATGCTTTTACATGGTTTAGTAAAGCTTACTTCTCAGACATGAATTAGTACAAGGGAACAAAGAGAACATTCGTCTTCTACATTCCCCCCTTTTTTAGCAAACAAAAAATATTTGATCAGGGGAGAGTTGAGTGGGAAAGGGTAGGAGAGGGGGATGGAGTGGAGTGGGCGGAGGAGTGTGGGGTGGCTGTGCTGATCTGAAGCATTAGTAAGCCTTTGCCATAGAGGCAGTAAAATACTTGGATACAGTGTATCTTATCAAGGGAACAACACAGCAAGCTACAAGCAGGAGAACGTTAAAAGCAACTGTAAGAGAGATGAAAACTGACTTAAGCCATTTAACCAGGTTGAGTGGAGGTGTGTTCTGATTCAGGACCCACAACAGTGGCTACAGCTCAGCTAAATGAGCCACCAGAAACCTGCAAACAGGAACAAGGCATAGGAAGTCCCCGGCGACTTGAAAATAAATCACCCTAAAATGTTCAAATATTGCTGTTCTTATAGCTGAAAGTGCATAGAATTTTTACTATGTTCTAGAAAATAATCTGTAGGAAGAACAAAAATCCAGCTTTCTTTCAAGCCGTGCATTATATAGCGTCTTTCATACATTTATCAGTCCATCCATTTTCTAACCCGCTTCAGTTCAGGGTCATGGTCATCTGGCACCTATCAAAGTTGTGGGCACTGGAACCCTTGAACTGGATGTCATCCTATCACAGGGCACACTCGTTCACATGTCCATAAGAAACACCAGGCAAAAGTAAATTATCCAGTTAACCCAGTTTTTTACATCTTCAGGATATGGCAGCAAACAAGGATACCACAATCAAGGGTGCCATCTTTTGCAATGTGAGATCTGAATCCAAGCAGGCAGTCCCTCAACTTTAACAGCGTGTGGTGTCGACAGCAGAACTTGGAACAGTCCTCTCCACCGAGGGTGATGCCAATGTTTCCTTTGAGTATCTCTAACCAGAATCCAGGTTCCTAACGGACTCGGGGAGTCCTTTGATGGAGGACTAGTTCTCCAGGCCTGATTCACCTGCTCGTGGACTTCCTTCAGAGAAGCTCGGAGACCTGTAAGACTGGAAAGAAGATCATTGTCCACAGTATGCAGTGTAACATTACCTATGACCATGTTGACTGGCATGGGCCCTCCAGTCAGAATTTCGAATGGCGACAGCTCTAACTGCCGATGTGTTCTTCCCCTTAATCCCATCAAGGCCAGAGGCAGAGCATCAGGCCAAGTTAAATTTGTTTGCTCACAGATTTTAGCCAATTTAGATTGCAAGGTACCATTGCATCGTTCCACAATACCTCCAATACCTTTCTGGGGGTGGTATTTGCAATAATGATGCACATTTATCTGGAGCCAGGTGGTTAATTCATTTATAACGGAATTTACACAGTGTGTGCCATTATCAGTTTGTAATTTCTGCGGTATGCCCCATCTAGGAATTATTTCCTTTATCAAAGCTTTTGCCACAGTTTTGGCATCTGCCTGTTTGGAAGGGAAAGCTTCCACCCATCGGGAGAACACATCAACAATTACTAAACAGTATCGGTACCCCTTTGATGGTGTTAATTCAATGAAGTCCATTTGAAGGTGTTCGGATGGACCCATTGGGTTAGATGTAACGGCGGGACTTACCTGGGTGCCCTTTCCTACATTAAACTTTTGACATAATGCACAGCGCCTGCAGAACTGCTCTGCATATGTAGAGAAACCTACAGCTTCCCAATGTTTTTCAACATCTTGAACCATGGCGTCTTTTCCAGCATGGTCTAGGCCATGGGTGATTTTTGCCATACCTGGGAAAGAAGCCTTTGGGAGGAAAGGTTTGTTAGTTTGCTTATGGGTCCAGACTCCATCAGAGAGGGACCCTTCTTTGGACCATTTTCTCTTCTCTGTGTCCATGGCTGCACTCTGTAAAGAAATAATTTGATTATCAGTGTCCTGGTCATTTCTCTGTTGGAATAAAGAGATTGGTGTGTTATTATACGCAGCCCGTTTAGCAAAATGATCAGCTAATTTGTTTCCTTTGCTGACAGGATCCTGTTTTCCTGTGTGAGCTTTTCATTTAACGATCGCTAGCTTTGATGGTTTCTTTATGGCCTCTAAGAGGGATTCTATTAGTTTTTGATGCTGAATGGGCTTGCCAGTACTGGTCTTGAATCCCCCGAGTTTCCATAATGCCCCATGATCATGGCAGACTCTAAAAGCATATCTAGAATCAGTATAGATAGTTACAATTTTTCCCTCTGACAACTGACAAGCTCAGGTGAGAGCTATCAACTCAGCTGCCTGCGCACTTAAACTTGAAGAAATTTGGTTTGCTTCCAGCAGGTGGTCACCTTTGACCACTGCATAGCTGGTTGAAGGTGTTCCATTTTCCAATTGTAAAGAACATCCATCCACAAAAATTATCTCTCCTGTTCATAGTTGTTGGGCTCCCCTTCCTTTTCAGTTGAAAGAAGAGTAGCTGGATTTAAAGTGGAGCACCTTTCTATGGTAACGTTTGACAACGTACAGAGTACATTTTGATAGTGTATTGCCCTAGCAGTAGTGAGATGTGAGGTTTTAACCTGTACTAAAATGGAGTGCACGGCGTGAGGCACTTTTACCACTAGGGGGCTCATGAGCACTATATCTGTACTGGCTAGCACGGCCTCTGTTGTGGCTGCTACAGCTCTGAGACAGGTTGGAAGTCCCGCAGCCACTGGATCCAATTTTTTCGAAAAATAGGCTAAGCCTTTGTTTTTTCTCCATGGAGTTGTGTAAGAACTGCATTTATATATCCCACCTTTTAGTCCATGAACAGAGTGAATGGACGAAAATAGATAACAGCCCCAACACAGGTGCAAACAGGAGTGCACATTTTTTTTTTTTTTAAGTCACATAGAGCCTTCTCAGCTTGATCATTCCATGCCATCTGACCAGAAAGGGGGAGATCAGGGGTGATCGCTAAAGTTTGCAAAAGCTGTGCTCTTTCAGTGAAGTTTAAAATCCATTGCCGGCAGTATCCGAGAATGCCTAATACAGACACAACCTGTTGCTTTATAACAGGTCTAGGAAGATTTTGAATGGTGTTTATACGATCGCTAGAGAGAGAGAGCTCTTGTTCCGCAAGAAATGTCATGACCTAAATATTTCACAGTTGTTTGAATTAACTGCAGTTTTGTTTTAGAAACTTTATGGCCATTTTCTGCTAAAATTAATAACAATTTCTGAGTATCATGTGCACAATCTTCTTCTGTAGTACTACACATTATATCATCTACATACTGTATCAATACACTGTCTTTATCTGGCCAAAAGCCGTCTAAATTTTGAGCAAGAGCTTGTCCAATACACAAGGGGCTTCAGTATATCCCTGAGGCATAACGGTCCATGTCCCACGGCGGTTTTGGAAAGTAAAGGCAAACCAGAATTGAGAGTCAGGGTGCACAGGAATAGAAAAATAAGCGTTAGCAAGGTCAGTAACAGAGAAATAACAGGCAGGCGGGGGTATCGTAGAAAGAATAGTGGAAGGATTAGGAACAATAGGTGCCCTAGGAAAAACTGCAGAATTAACTTGTTGAAGATCTTGAACAAAATGCCATGGACCGTCAGCCTTTTAAACAGGTAAAATGGGGGAGTTGATTGGAGAGTATTTAATTTGAATGATTGCTCCATGTTTCACGAGATTGGAATGTACGGCGGAGATGCCAGCCTCTGCTTCTGGAGACAGAGGACACTGGACGCGATGCGGGCGGAAGGATGATTTTGGGTAAATCACCAGTGGCTCACAGTGCGCTATCCTTCCATAATCATTTTTCCCCTGGGACCAAAGTGCATCGGGAAGTGAGGAAAGCCAAGAGGGATATGAAGTCTGTAATTAAAATGTGGAGAGGGTGGGATGGCATAATGAACGGATAAATGGAAGGTCATCCCGAAGTAAAATCTTAGTTATCAAATGATCTGAAGTATCAAAAATACCCGGAGCAATGTGCAGCCAGTCCGTCCTATCGAGACATTGTCCCACCCATTCCCCAATTTCGACCCAGCGAACTGTGCTAGATTTGGCTAAAGAAACATGGGGAACCGAACCTCCTAAATAGAAAACGCTTTGTGAATATGTGAGGTGAACTGACAGCAGCAGCTTTGTTGGATGAGAAAAAAATGCAAGGGATATGAAGGGTCTCTGGGCTCGTACCTGAAGAGAGAAAAGATTCTAACCAAGGTGTGTCCACTTCAGCAGGGAAGTACTGGGCAGTACAATGGAGGGTGTTGGGGTCTTGCAAGTGGGGAAAAAGACATGAAGGAAAAGAGTGTAGGGCTTTAAGGAGAATGGTGTGTGAGGAGATGTTCAGGGTCCATGCTGCAAAAGAGGGCTTAGTGTGGGGGGTGGTTTGGCACAGGAGTTTAGGAATAGAACAGTAAAACCCTCGTTTGGTTAGAGAAATAGAGAGGGAGAGCTTAGTCATCAGATCCCTTCCTAACAGATTAACAGGGCAGAGCTGATTTAATAAAAAACGGTGCAACAAAGTGGAACCACTGGAATGAAAGCTGAACCCGAAGAGGTTTAGACAACAGCAAAACATGAGGTTGTCCAGAAGCAATAAGCACAGTCACTGTATCTTTCGAGGCAGACTAGAAAAGCAGTTTCAGTGCCATTCACCAACAAAGTCAATAAAGGATCTGTGTCCGCATTGCGAGTGAGCAAAGGCAACTGAAGAGAGTGGCTGGGGGTCCCTGTGAATTCCTAGGACCAAGAAATATCCTCAGGTTCAGGTAAGACAGGCGGGGGAGGAAGCTGATGTGGGCAATTGCGACAGAAGTGTCCCGTTGTACAGGCAAGATGTAGATGCTTGATCTGAGGGGAGAGGCGGCTGAGCAGATGAAGAATTCGAATTAAGAAATAAAAATCCACGACCTCTCCCCCGGCTTCGCCCCTGTCCTCGGAAAAATCCACGTCCTTCACGTCCTCGACCCCTGCCTGAGGCTCCACCTGCATAATAATTCATTTGTGCCATGATTAACTTGGTCTGAGTATCTGACTTTTTTTTTTTTTCTTAGTCTGTCGTTCAGCATGCTCTGCGTGTCTTTTAACTTCATCAAAAGTGGCACTTTCCCATCCAAATACAGGACGTGCGTACTTTATTTTGGATATCACTTCTGAGTCCTGACACAAAAGGAGGAACTGCTGCCTTGGCATGGTCGTCTGGGCTGTCTAAGCCAGAATGGTTTGTCATCAAGTCCTGAATGCGGTGTGCCCATTCATCTACCGTCTCATCTTTCTTTTGTTTAGCAGCTGAAATAAGGGACCAGTCGGTGCCCTTTTTATATTTTGCAGTTTTCACGGGTTCCCATTGGGCAAGGAAAGGACCCTCATTATTTTGTCCACGAGGCAATGCCTCATTCCACTGCCACTATACTCCATTATGCTGCCCCTGGTTGACAGTAGCCCAAGTAGTGCCGATCTTTCTGCGTAGCACCTGGGTCCATTCAGCCGCACTGGGTTTATATATGTTGTCTAGTTGCTGCACCTGTTCCACAAACTTCAACCCACCGATTACCTTAAGATCAGGCAATTTGGACACTATGTCGTATCATTACAGTCGTGGGGTTGTCATTTCCTGGGAGTTGTGTGGGATCGTGTCGGGGGCTAGGGACCTCAATTAAAGGACATGAAAATGTGGGTGCTAAAGGTTTTGGGGACTTAAACGGGGTAAAGTTTTCAGGGGACTTATCTCGGAGGGTCTTGCTTCTAGTACGTTGTGAAATGGAGGGCTTTTTGTGTAAGTTAGAAGAGCCTCCCATAGCCCCTAACAAGTGGCCGTCTGTCTCATCATCCAGATCCGTAAGTGAGGAGGGGTTGTACTGATATTGTTCAACAAAGAAATCATCAGTAACTGGGGCATCGGTAACCACAGGAGCCGTTGGGGCAGTGAGTGAATGTGGCGGTGGAAGGGGTTGTGGGTAAAGTGTTGGGGAAGAGAGCACGGGATATAAAGGGTCTTTTTTATCACTCCTCTTCCTCCTTCCTTCAGACTGCGGTCCCGAATCAGCCTGCACTTTCTGTAAAGCTATAAGCAGCTCTTCCTTTTACTTTCTAGTCTTAACTTCGGCAGCTAAAAGTTCATTCCGTTTCTGTGCTGCTTCCAACGTACGGTCTTTAATAACCAATTCCCATCTGTCATACATATCCATCCGATAAAGACCTCCATTACAACAATCCTGTGTATTTCTGCACAGTATTTTTCTAATGTCCTGTATCTTATTCATATCTCCGGTTCTTTCCACTATGCCATCTACCTGCACTGTCCTTATTCCACTTCCTACATCCCTTTTTTTAAACTCTAATCCTGTCTTCTTTTCAATGAGCTTTCTAGGGGACCCGCCTTTCGATCCCGACAGCAGACTAGGAACCTGACGATCCCCCGAAAATAATCCTTCTAACATTAGGTTTTTAGGACTCAGGGGGGACTGTTTGACTGGCTTGCTAATTGTTTTTTCACATAGTAAGCAGCAGGATCTCAGCAGAAAATGACTCAGCCCTCGATAAACCCCGTTCCACCTGCCGTCCGCTCCTATCCCCGGATTACAGCTTCAGGTGACTTCGTGTCCGTTTATTCGCATCAGCAGAATCCTACATCAATACGCCCCGTGGAGTCCGGGATATGGAGGTTTTAACCCCGATCTCTTCATTGGATGGTTTGTATGCGTCCAGGGTATAGTCTCCATCACCTTAGCAACCCGGTGAGACAAGAGTATGACCAGACAGCGGATGAAAAACTCGACCTCCCGTTTATTTAGACACATTCTCTAAATACGCCCTTTCATCCCCATTCCTCAAATTATTACAGGAGTGTGCCCCTTTCTATTCCACTTTACAGGGGTGACTAGCTAACATTCACACTGTGCCGTTTTCCGTAGGGTCCCAAAGCCACTTTCCGTGAGTCCCTAGAACCCTCCTATGGGTCTGATACAGTATGCTCTCTTATTCTTTATTTTGCATATGCTTTTTATTCTTTTTCTTTCTATATTCGTATTACTTCCGGCACACCAGTCAAACTAACGGGAATCCCCCGATCTACTCACCGTGACTCCGTTCACCTGCCTGGAAATGCCCGTCAAGTCGTGCCTCGTATCGGCTAGGAGGAGGTCAGGGACTCCCCACACAGGAAACGCCCAAGGCAGGCCATTCCTAACTTTAACCGGAGCTGGACCCGATCCGGCCGGAATCGACTCTACCACGGTCCTCTGGACGATCCTGCTCGAGGAGTCGTCTGCCTCTCTCCTGCCCCACGTTTGGGCACCAAAAACTGTGGACGAAGTCTTCAGACTAGACAGCAGGTGTGGTTATAAAGCAGCTTTATTTTTCAGAGTCACGGTGAGAAGAGTTTCAGAAAAGCAGACAATCAAATATACATGACAGCATCAGGGCTCTTCTGAACCCCGTCTGTTGGGTGGGGCAAGTTTTTATACCCCTAGAATGCGTGATTTAATATCATTATGAAATGTAACAGTCAACACTTTATTATACACAATCCTTGAGCCTCTTGAACGCCCCTTATGCAACTCGATTTCTTGGCCCCTTTTGTTAGGGCGTTCAGATGTAAGCTAAGGGAAAACGTGATAAGGCAGACTCATGTGTGGAATGCTTAGACCTTGAGTCGTTTGCACAAATATTTTTCTGTTTGCTAAAACAAAGCATGCTTTTACATGGTTTAGTAAAGCTTACATCTCAGATATGAATTAGTATAAGGGAACGAAGAGAACATTCGTCTTCCACAAAACGAACGTCCATTATTATTTATTTATTTTTCTCAGAATCAATAGCCAAAAGGTAACGACATGAAAGTTTTAGTTAATACCCGCTTGTCATATACAACTTTTTGCGTTTTTTTTTTTATTTTTCTGGTTTCTATATGCCAGCTGCGTTTTACCCTGACAATACCAAAATCTTCAACTTTGATATTTTTATGTTCTGAATGTACAGTTTTATATTTTCTGCATAGTCAAAGACCAGTTCTTTTAAGCTTTGAAAATTCACCTTTTCACAGTTCTTAACATTTAATTTTATACCTTTAACTTTTAGACAGGTTTCACCGTTGGCTATCTTATAACCATAACTTTTCAGACCAGTGCTTATAAATTCAGTGATGTATTCATTTGTTGCAACCTCGCTCATCAATTCTCCTATATAGCAACCGGTTTCTGGGTCCCATTCGTTTGCTCTGGAAATATAAAGAACTAGCAAAATACCCGTGCTTCGCAGCGGCGAAGTACTGCATTAAAATTTTTATTAAGAAGAAAATTGAACCTTTTTAAACTGAGGGAAAATATGCCAATAATTATTTGTTAAGGATCTCTTTGTATACCATGTTGTCAGTTCGGCCCTCCGGTTGTAACATGACCAAGCTGTACGCTGAGCTTACTCTTGAGCATGCAACTTACAGTTGGCCATGTGAACAGTAATCTTGTCTCAAATCTCATAGCTTGGATTGCTGCTGTCTTAATCAGTTTGAGGTTCATGGTTTGTTTCAATTACGACAGTATTTGCAGGACTTGTGTTGAAGAGACATTCGGCATCTGTCAAGCGTTGTAAGCTTACAACCGGTTTCATCGATAACTTCACATCCAGCTTTTGAGAGTTTAAACATTCATAAACATCAAAGTGTCCACTACTGAAATCGTCATCTGTGAATCTAAGATGTTTAAGAGGCATTGGCGGTTGTCGAAAGGTGTAAAATATTTGGCCATTTCGGTACACTTGAAAGCACCAACCGAACAATTCAGCAGCAGCCATCAACTCACATGCAGAACCAACCAGCCCTGTAAGGAATGAGCCTACCAAATTTCAGCTTTCTACCTACATAGGAAGTTGGAGAATTAGTGATGAGTCAGTGAGTGAGTGAGTGAGTGAGTGAGTGAGTGAGTGAGTGAGTGAGTGAGTGAGTGAGGGCTTTGCCTTTTATTAGTATATATATATATATATATATATATATATATATATATATATATA
>JANRMT010062814.1:133675458-133688152 GCA_026402145.1 Polypterus bichir lapradei
TATATATATATATATATAGCAAAATACCCGCGCCTTGCAGCGGAGAAGTAGTGTGTTAAAGAAGTAATGAAAAAGAAAAGGAAACATTTTAATAATAACGTAACATGATTGACATTGTCATGAGTGTTGCTGTCATATATATGCCTGCCTAAATAAGTCACCTTCGCTTCGCTCTTACTTTTTTACCGTTCATTTAATCATGGCTAGTCGCGGAAAAATTATAAAATGGAAGGAGGATTACACGGAGTATGGCTTTACCAAAACAATTATTGATGGCGAATCGGTTATTCATAAAGCTTGAATTGGTGATCTGTTTTTCTGTGTTAACCTCATATTTTTTCATACTTCTTCTCAAACCAAGGTGGTGCGAGCGTAAAATGAATCGGGATGAGCTGATCAATGTAATCGGTGTACCAGGAAATCATGCATTGACAAAAGTTCCCCTTTGCTTGTAATGCAAAGTGTGATTAAATGCATTATTTTTTAACGCGTTATGGAGCACATGCATCGAAGCTTCTCAGCTGTGCTTGTGCTAAGAAAAGGAAAGATTTTTAAAATAACGTAACACGATTGTCAATGTAACCTTTTGTAAGTAGTGCCTGGAGGATTCAGTGTGGAGAAACTCTAGAGACAGCGTGTGTATTAACTTGTGGATTTTTCTGTGAGTATTTGGTGGCAGTGTGACGAAGTTGCTTCGGAAGACGGCGTTAGCCGCGGAGCTCAGCTCAGAGCGAAATGAGGTAAATGGGAGGGGATATGATGACGTGACTCCTCCACCCGCCTTAACAGTCAATCCCCCACAAACACAGTCTCTCGGAATTTGCATAAGCACACCCCTTCACCTGCAATTTTAACTTAGTTACAAAGTGATCAAAACTCTCGTTTATATCCTGCGTCCTCTCATTAAACTTGTATCCCGCATTACCCGTGGGCATGAAAAACGCCAGCGGCAGCCTGTCTATTAACTTAATTTAAAGTTTAGGTTTATACCTTGCTTTGTTTCTGAAGTAGCTGCACTGATGAATATGGTAGTATATGTCGCTCGCTTGCTTCTTATTGTTTCGCTGCCTTCTCAATTATATAATGCATGTTTTCTTCAGCGTATTTTGGAGCTCTTCCTGGTTTTCTACATAGTGCGTTGACAGTCAGTTCACGTGATTACGTGGGAGGCGTGATGAAGTCACACGAAACTCCGCCCCCACGGCTTTCAAGCTCAATTCCATTACAGTAAATGGAGAAAAATACCTTCCAGTTATGACCATTACGCGTAGAATTTCGAAATGAAACCTGCCCAACTTTTGTAAGGAAGCTGTAAGGAATGAGCCTGCCAAATTTCAGCCTTCTACCTACATGGGAAGTTGGAGAATTAGTGATGAGTCAGTGAGTAGGTGAGTGAGTGAGTGAGTGAGTGAGTGAGTGAGTGAGTGAGGGCTTTGCCTTTTATTAGTATAGATAATTTCTCAACTGAGACCCTCCCCCTGTGTCCTTGACCCAATACCAACAAGTTTTTTCAAAGAAGTATTTGGTGTGCTAATTGATAGTATTCTTGACATAGTAAACTCGTCATTAGATACAGGGGTCTTCCCAGGCTGTCTTAAGACTGCTGTAGTTAAACCCCTGCTGAAGAAAAAAAATCTTGACTCCTCTGCTTTTGAAAATTTTAGACCTATTTCTAACCTGCCTTTCTTAAGTAAAATTCTAGAGAAGGCAGTCATTATGCAGTTAAATGACCACCTCAATAAACATGCCATTCTTGATAAGTTTCACTCAGGTTTCAGAACAAATCACAGTACAGAAACTGCACTCGTTAAAGTAGTAAATGACTTGCGGGTAAATGCAGATAGGCCATTTATCTGTTCTCATCCTCTTAGATCTGAGTGCTGCATTTGATACCATTGATCACAATATTCTTAGAAATTGCCTTAGTCAATGGGTGGGCCTCTCTGGTGTGACCCGACATTTGCGCGATAGACAAAACAGCAAAATAGCGCCGACTAAAACGCGGCGTCAAACTCGTGCAGACAAAATTGCGCAGACAAAATCGCGCCGACAAAATTGCGAAAGTTTCATTAAATATGAATTACTAGTTTAAAGCATATATAATAATGTTTATTTTAGAAGTCAATATTATGAGACGCGGCATGCCATCAGCACGGCACACAGATAGTCCTTAAGATCACGCCCTGCATATGTAGGAAGAATTGCAGCAAGACGTCTTGATAGTTGATCGTATTTAGACTTGCTGGCTGCCTGACTGCTGGTAATTCCGCTTTGTATACGACGCATTATGCCAACCCTCGACTGAGTTATTTGTTCGCAGCATGCCATCAGCAGTTATAACAGTTATAACCTAGCACATAATGTGTACATAATGCACACATACGCGTCCCACTCTCTTGGCCTCTCTCGTGATTTTGTCGGTGCGCATTTGTCGAAAACCAGTTAGCGGGTTTGTTGGCGCTCATTTGTCCGTCGCGGTTTTGTCGGGGCGCATATGTCTATCACGCTTTTCTTGGTGAACCCTCTCTGGCAGTGTCTTAAATTGGTTTGAGTCTTACTTGACAGGTAGAACATTTATTGTAGATAGATAGATAGATACTTTCTTAATCCCAGGGGAAATTTGTCCATCCATCCATCCATCCATCCTCTTCTGCTTATCCGAGATCGGGTCACGGGGGCAGCAGCTTGAGCAGAATTGCCCAGACTTCCCTCTCTCTGGCCACTTCTTCTAGCTCTTCTGGGGGAATCCCGAGGTGTTCCCAGGTCAGTCGGGAGACATAGTCCCTCCAGTGTGTCCAGGGTCTTCCCCGGGGCCTCCTCCTGGTTGGACGTACCTGGAACACCTCACCAAGGAGGTGTCCAGGAGGCATCCTGATCAGATGCCCGAGCCACCTCATCTGACTCCTCTCGATGCGGAGGAGCAGCAACTCTACTCTAAGCCCCTCCTGGATGACTGAGCTTCTCACCCTATCTTTAAGGGAAAGCCCAGACACCCTGCGGAAGAAACTCATTTCAGCCGCTTGTATTCACAATCTCGTTCTTTCGGTCACTACCCATAGCTCATGACCATAGGTGAGGGTAGGAACATAGATCAACTGGTAAATTGAGAGCTTTGACTTACAGCTCAGCTCTTTTTTCACCACGACAGACCGATGCAGAGCCCGCATCACTGCAGATGCCAAACCGTTCCACCTGTCGATCTCATGCTCCATTCTTCCCTCACTCGTGAATAAGACCTCGAGATACTTGAACTCCTCTACTTGGGGCAGGATCTTGCTCCCAACCCTGAGAGGGCACTCCACCCTTTTCCGGCTGAGGACCATGGTCTCGGATTTGGAGGTGCTGATTCCCATCCCAGCCGCTTCACACTCAGCTGCAAACCGATCCAGAAAGAGCTGAAGATCACGGCCTGATGAAGCAAACAGGACAACATCATCTGCAAAAAGCAGTAACTCAATCCTGAGTCCACCAAACCGGACCCCCTCAACACCCTGGCTGCACCTAGAAATTCTGCCCATAAAAGTGACAAAGGGCAGCCCTGGCGGAGTCCAACTCTCACTGGAAACGGGTTTGACTTACTGCCGGCAATGCGGACAAAGCTCTGATGCTGGTTGTACAGGGACTGAACCACCTTTATCAGGGGGTCCGGTACTCCATACTCCCAGAGCACCCCCCACAGGATTCCCCGTGGGACACGGTCGAAGCCTTTTCCAAGTCCACAAAACACATGTAGACTGGTTGGGCAAACTCCCATGCACCCTTCATGATCCTGCTAAGTGTAGAGCTGGTCCACTGTTCCGCGACCAGGGTGAACCACACTGTTCCTCCTGAATCTGAGGTCCGACTATTCCAGGGAGGTTGAGGGGGACCACCACCCCAGTCTGCCAATCCAGAGGCACTGTCCACGATGTCCATACGATGTTGCAGAGACGTGTCAACCAAGACAGTCCTACAACATCCAGAGCCTTAAGGAACTACGGGTGTATTTCATCCACCCCAGGGGTCCTGCCACCAAGGAGTTTTTTGACCACATCGGTGACCTCAGTCCTAGAGATGGGGGAGCCCGAGTGCCCAGGCCCTGCTTCCTTATTGGGAGGCATGTTAGTGGGATTGAGGAGGTCTTCGAAGTACTCCTCCCACCAACCCACAATGTCCTGAGTCGAGGTCAGCAGCGCACCATCCCCACCATATACGGTGTTGACACTGCACTGCTTCCCCCTCCTGAGATGCCGGACGGTGGACCAGAATCTCCTCGAAACTGTCCAAAAGTTGTTTTCCATGGCGTCCCCAAACTCCTCCCATGCCCGAGTTCTTGCTTTCAGCAACCACAGAAGCCGCATTCCGCTTGGCCTGCCGGTACCTATTAGCTGCCTCCGACAGAATAAAAGGGTCCTGTAGGATTCCTTCTTCAGCTTGACAGCATCCCTCAACGCCGGTGTCCACCAACGGGTTTGGGGATTGCCGCCACAACAGACACCGACCACCTTATGGCTACAGCTCCGGTCAGCTGCCTCAACAATAGTGGCACGGAACATGGCCCATTCAGACTCAATATCCCCAACCTCCCTCGGGATGTGGTTGAAGTTCTGCCTAGGTGGGAGTTGAAGCTACTTCTGACAGGGGACTCTGCCAGACGTTCCCAGCAGATCCTCACAACATGTTTGGGCCTACCAGACCTAAACGACATCCTCCCCCACCATCAAAGTCTACTCACCAATAGGTGGTGATCAGTTGACAGCTCCGCCCCTCTCTTCACCCGAGTGTCTAAGACATGTGGCCGCAAGTCCGATGACACGACCACAAAGTCGATCATCGAACTGAGGCCTAGGGTGTCCTGGTGCCAAGTGCACATATGAACACCCCTATGCTTGAACATGGTGTTCGTTATCGACAATCCGTGAAATGCACAGAAGTCCAATAACAAAACACCACTCGGGTTCAGATCATTGGGGCCATTCCTCCCAATCACGCTAATCTTTGTTAGTTGTGGTAATTCTACTTCAAAGACACATGATATTCTATATGGTGTTCCACAAGGCTCTATCCTGGGTCCACTGCTCTTTTTAATTTACATGCTTCCGTTAGGTCAGATTATCTCAAGGCATAACGTGAGCTACCACAGCTATGCTGATGACACACAGCTGTATTTATTAATAGCACCTGACAACCCCAACACTCTTGATTCACTGACACAATGTCTCACTTGTGTTTCTGAATGGATGAGTAGTAATTTTCTCAAACTGAATAAAGAGAAAACAGAAATTTTAGTAATTGGCAATAATGGATATAATGCGGTTATTAGAAATAAACTTGATGCATTAGGATTAAAAGTCAAGACAGAGGTAAAGAATTTAGGGGTAACTATTGACTCTGACCTGAATATCACATATTAATCAGATTACTAGGACAGCATTTTTTCACTTAAGAAATATATCAAAAGTTAGACCTCTTATAACACTGCAAGATTCTAAAAAATTAGTTCATGCTTTTGTTTTCATTCGGCTAGATTACTGTAATGCACTCCTCTCAGGACTACCAAAAAAAGAAATCAATCGATTGCAACTAGTGCAGAATGCAGCTGCCAGAATCTTAACTCAGAAAAGAAAATCCAAGCACATCACTCCAGTTTTGATGTCCTACATTGGTTACCTGTGCCATTTAGAATTGACTTTAAAATAGTGCTTATGGTTTACAAAGCCTTAAATAATCTTGCTCCATCTTATATTTTGGAATGTCTTACACCCATCCATCCATGCATTATCCAACCCGCTATATCCTAACTACAGGGTCACGGGGGTCTGCTGGAGCCAATCCCAGCCATCACAGGGCGCAAGGCAGGAAACAAACTTCAGGCAGGGCGCCAGCCCACCACAGATGTCTTACACCTTACAGTCCAAATCGTAACCGTAGATCTTCAAATGAGTGTCTACTTAGAATTCCAAGAGTGAAACTTAAAAGAACTGGTGAGGCAGCCTTCTGCCGTTATGCACCTAAAATCTGGAATAGCTTGCCAATAAGAATTCGCCAGGCTAATACAGTGGAGCACTTTAAAACACTGCTGAAATGTCATTACTTTAGCATGGCTTTCTCATAGTTTTTCTTAGTTAAATCCTGATGCTCTGTATATTCAATTAATTATCATTAATTATCATTATTATTAATGGTGGCTTCAAAATCTGTACTAACCGCTACTTTCTCTTATGTACGTTTTCCGGTTTTATGTGGTGGCGATCTGAGCCACCACCTCCTAATCAAGCACCATGATGTCCCTACATTGATGGTTTAAAGGCCAGAAGTCCACATGACCGTCATCATCAAATTCTTCCATGTGAACTCTGAATACAATGAGGACTGATTGAGGTCATTTATGTTAGGTAAAATGCCTAGAGGGGGCTGGGCGGTCTTGTGGCCTGGGACCACTGCAGATTTTATTTTTTTCTCCAGCCGTCTGGAGTTTTTTTTTGTTTTTTCTGTCCTCCCTGGCCATTGGACCTTACTTTTTTCTATGTTAATTAGTGTTCCCTAATTTTAATTATTTTGTGTTTTTTCTCTTTCTTCATCATGTAAAGCACTTTGAGCTACATTGTTTGTATAAAATGTGCTATATAAATAAATGTTGTTGTAGTTCTTTATTCAAGATTGCTACAACTCCTATTCAACTTGTAAAGAATATACTGTACCTTTAATGGATTCACATTGTAAATAGTTTAAATCTCTCTGAATACAACTGTCAAACTAGCTCCCAAAATAATATTAGAGACACAGTTTCTACTATATCATGTCTGAAAGAGAAATGGACAGTGACAGTGGGCAAATGCAAAACCAAAACACCTTTTTTTTCACTCCACACTCCTCAGACCAAAGCAATCAAACTTATCTCAGAAATGCAGACCTTTAATATCCTGAAGCAGCTTCTCGTTTGTCTTGTGTATGTGTTATATTTCCTTCCTTATATCATTTATTTCTTTCTTTATATCTTTCTTTAAGTCATTCTTGAGCTCCTTTTATGTCTTGAGCCGTGGCAGTGGCCATTGCAGTGATCATTACCTTCAGTTTGGACAGATCATTTTGGCCTTCTCTGTGCCCAGTTAAAGTCGATGTCCCCAGCTCGCGAGGAGTAGATAAAAACGTGGAAGCAAAGGCCATTTTCAGTTTCAATGAATCTTCTGGAATTGATGAGCTATTGAAACAAGAGTCACTTGCACATTCACTCCCACTTTCGCTCTTGGCTAGAAATGATGCAGCAGCGCCAGGTCCTGGGACATATGTGCTTTCGCTGCTCTGTTTCAGGTCAGTGTCTGAAAGGCCGTACCTTGAGCTTGGACTTGATGCCTGACTAAGCTTGGATGAAGTTTAGCTTTCTTTTCCGTTTCTTTCTGAGCCCCTTTCAGAAAGCTCATGTTTATATATACTTGCATATACTGTAATTGAACACCCTTGGGTTGATTAAATACAGAATACCTCAGGATGATAAAAAAATAAGAGAAAAAATAACACCGCTGCTAATGGAGTTCCGCTTCAGGCGTGAATTTCCTGTAACGGACAAGACCAAAGAGGCAGCCTTTAAAGGTATGCTAGAAAAAATTAAGGAATAAATACAGGAAAATGCCTCTACTGTATGTTTTGCACTTGGTGCTCAGTTGGAAGACGTTAAACAACTGTTCATGATTCGAATTGAAATAGCTGAACAACTGGCATCTACTGCTGAAGGAAAGGCAACAGCTGCAAATTCCGAATGCAAAGTACTTGGAGACAGACTTGCTGCACTGGAAGATAGATGCAGAAGGAATAATATCAGAATCAAACGTCTCCCAGAGAATCAAGAAAGTCCAAACCCAGTGAAATTCATAGCTGAACTATTCTCTAAAATAATTGGAGAGGACATCAAATCAGACACAGAGATAGCAGCAGCTTACTGCACACAGGGATCAAATTCCTCTAAAACTAGGATACTTATCTTGCGTTTTGAAAAATTACAATCTAAATTACATATAATGTTACTTCTCAGACAGAATCAAGAGCTTATATTTGAAAATAACCACATTCATATTTTCCCTAATTTCTCACCATAAACAGCTGTTACAGCCTCTTGTATCCTGCCAACCTGAAAGTGGACATTCAAAGGAAGCTCTACATTTTTACTTCTACGGAGGAAGCAGAAAAAGAGTTAAGAAAATTGATCCCGACACTTTTTTGAAATACAATCGTGAGTCGCATCCTTTCCTGGCATGACAAAGCAGATCTTACTGGCTCTTTGATCCACTTGCAATGGTACTGGTACCGTAATTATACATCCTCTTCCCTTCACAACCACTTTTTGTTTATGCTTTAATTACAATTATATGTGTATATGTATCAGTCAGTCAGTCAGTCATTTTCCAACCTGCTATATCCTAACAAAGGGTCACGGGGATCTGCTGGAGCCAATCCCAGCCAATACATGGCACAAGGCAGGGTGCCAGCCCACCGCAGAGCACACACGCACACACCCACACACTAAGCACACACTAGGGACAATTTAGGATCGCAAATGCACCTGCATGTCTTTGGACTTTGGAAGGAAGCCGGAGCACCCGTAGGAAACCCACGCAGACACAGGGTGAACATGCAAACTCCACACAGGGAGGACCCGGAAGCGAACCCAGGTCTCCTTACTGTGGGGCAACAGCGCTGCGTATATGTATGTATGTGTACATTTTTATTTATTTATTTTAAGGAGACTGTCTAACATTATACCTTTGCTTATTGTATTTGGGCTTACTGTGCTTAGCCAGGGCTACTGTTTAACATCATTTCCTGTCTTTTAAGACTGTTTAAGATTATATTGTATTCTTATTGTATTTGGACTGTATTGGCAATAGATATCTCTGATTTAATCCTTATATGCCGCTGCTGGGGCTCTTGTTTTGTTTTGGACATACTCTGTCTCTAGGTATGTCAGCCTCACGTGGGGAAGCAAAATGAGGGGACGAGGGCATGCAGGGGAGTGAAAGTGAGGAAGCTATCTGTAATCTATCCTCTTAATCCTTATAATTATAAGTGTCAATGTAACAATAGGCTTCATGGCAATAACTCAGGAAATTAAGGTCAAAGCTGTCATATCTTAAGTTAAGACTACAAAATTACAACTAAAGTTTAGAAGCAATGTCTCCATGACCAAACAGTTAACTTTGTGAGCTGGATTGTTAAAGGTTTTGAATCATGAATTAAAGAGAAAGAAAGTATTCTCTCACCTAACAGGTCTAAATGTTAAAATAGTATTTTTACAGGACAACCACTTATTAAGCAAGGATCAGTTTCGGTTGCATGTTGACTGAAATGGCCAAATATTCCATTCCAGCTATACAAAGAAAACTAGAGGTATGGGAATTCTTATATATAGAACAGTCTCATTTGTAGAAGTAGATGTAGTATCTGATCCTGAAGGGAGATATGTGACCGCCATGGGTGATTTATTTAACTGTAAAGTGATTTTAAAAAATTTCTACGCACCCAATGTGGTTGATAGGGTCTTCATCCAAAACATATCTGCATCCACTCCCAATGTGAACATTCATAAAATTATAGTGGCTGGGGACTTTTTTTAAATCCAGACCTAGATAGGTCTCCTGGCACAGGGGCAATAACATCTAACACTGCAAACACAATTACAGAGTTTGTAACTAATCACAACTTATCAGACCCTGTGAAATTTCTAAACCCAGACTCCAGATATTCCTTCTACTCACCAGTGTATCACTGCTACCCAAGAATTAATTATTTTTTTGTCGATAACAATTTCTTACCTACGATAAAATTGTTATCTCTGACCACATCCCTTTGATCATGGAGCTAAAATCATTATGACCCACGTATTCATCTAGCAGCTGGCATCTTAACCCACTTTTATTAGCAGATGAGAACAGTACAGAATTTATATCCAAGGAAATCAATTTTTTTAGAGACAAATACATCCTTAGAGGTTTCTGCAGGAATACTCTGGGAAACCCTGAAGGCTTTCGTAAGAGGACAGATTATCTAATATCTTTACCACAGACGTAAATTGGAAATCAAGAAGTTATCAGAGCTAATCAGTGAAATTACTAAAATAGATTGAGAATATTCCAGGTGTCCAAATGAGGCACGTCATAGAAAAAAACAGGCCCTGCATTCAGAACTCAACCACTTAACAACAAAAGAAACAGAACAACTCATTTTTAAATCAAGACATCATTAGTATGGACATGGAGAGAAAGCTAATACGATCTTAGCTCAACAAATCCACAAACAGGAAGTTCGCAATGCAATCCCAACACTCACCAACACAGACAGAGACAAAATCATTGACCATAAAAATCTAATGCACACATTTAGAGACTACTATAAGTCCTTATATTCTACTGAGTTTAAAGAAGACAAGACATAATCTAATTAATTTCTGGATGCATTACAGATACCACAAGTAGAGAAATTGGATAAACCTCTGGCACTATCAGAATTACTAGATGCTATAAACTCAATTCAGAGTGGGAAAGCAGCAGGCCCTGATGTATACCCTGCCGAATATTATAAAAAATTCTCAATTAAGCTAGCTCTACTTTTATTAGCAACATTTACAGCAGCTAGAGACAATAAAATTCTACCTCAAACTTTTCGCCAAACATTACAGTGTGCATCACACAGACCATTTTCACTTCTGAATAATGATATTAAGATACTCTCAAAAAGTCCTAGCTAGAAGGACTGAGAAAGTGCTTCCTTCTTTGATATCACAACAACAAACTGGATTTATTAAAGACAGGCACTTAGCTTCCAAAGTACCCACAGAGTCTAACACCCCGGAGATATTATTATTGTTGAATGCAGAAAAAAGCATTTGATATGGTTGAATGGAACTACCTTTTCACTACATTGGAGAAATTTGGGTTTGGCCTGAACATTTGCTCATGGATCAAGCTACTGTATACCAGTCCAGAAGCTTCAGTTTGTATTAACAAAATTATTTCAGACTACTTCAACCTAGAATCAATGTACTAGACAAGGATGCCCCTTGTCACCACTGCTTTTTGCAATCGCCATTGAGCCACTGGTTGTTCACTGTCAAAATGCTTATGAGATAAAGGGGATTATCAGAGGACTTGAGCAGAAAATTTCTCTATATGCAGATGATATGGTACTGTATATATCAGATCCACAAAATACCATGTCTGCAGTCCTAACAGCACTAAAAGAATTTCAAACGATTTCTGGTCTCAGAATCAATTTGAATAAAAGTGTGCTCTTTCTAGTGAATTCTCACGCACACAATATTAGATTGAACACCTTCCCTTTTATCATCGCAGATCAGTTTAAATACTTAGGGGTAAACATCACAAGTAAACAACATAAAGCTCTTTATCAACAAAATTTTGCTGTCTGTATGGAAAAAAATTAAGCAAGACTTGCATAGATGGTCTGCCCTTCATCTCACTTTAGCTGGAAGAATTAACATTGTCAAGATGATTATCCTTCCTAAGCTTCTTTTTCTGTTTCAAAACATTCCAATATACATCAACAAATCACTTTTTAAGAAATTATATTCATCCATAACATGATTTATTTGGAATTCAAAAACTCCACGTATCCAAAGGGCGACCCTACAAAGACCTAAAGTGGAAGGTGACATGGCTCTACCTAACTTTCAATTTTATTACTGGGTGGCAAATATACAAGTCATAAAAACCTGCACATTGACACAAATTGATGAACATACACAGGCTTGGTCCACAATAGAAATAAAATCCTGTAGTATAGTGAAACCTCGGTTCACGAACGTCTCGGTACACATACAAATCGGTTTACGACCAAAAAGTTCGCCAAACTTTTGCCTCGGTTCACGACCACACACTCGGTATACGAACAAGTCAGTTTCCCTTTCGGTTTGTACATGTTCAGTCTCTCCCTGTGCATTTCCTGAGCAGCAAGCGAGCGAGTGAGAGAGAGAGAGTGTGACACACACACAGAGGCGCGCGAGAGACACAAACACACACACAGAGGTACGCAAGACAGAGGCACACACACACACAGGCGCACGAGACAGGGGGACACACACACACACAGGCGCGCGAGACAGAGGCACACACAGGTGCACGAGACAGAGGCACACACACACACACACACAGGCGCACGAGACAGAGGCACACACACAGGCACTCCAGGCTCGCGAAAGAGACACACGCACACACAAAGAGTGAGAGAGAGAGTGAGCGAGACAGGGAGGGCTGGATGCATAAGGTAGAAAAGGCTTGTTTTTGTTTTCAGTTCTGTTTACAGCGATCTGTTCATAGCGTGCATTGTGGCGATGTTACTTTTCTTGGTGGCTTATTAAATTACGGATTTTTCAAATGATAATTTTTTCCCCTGTGCTTAAAACTCATTAAAAAAAAAAGTGTTTTTAGCAAGCGGTTCCTAGCACTATAGCACAAACTATTGCAGTTTTATGTTTTCTCTGTTTTTCAAGGTTTTCGCAGTGTTATTCAATGTTTTTACATTTAGTTTACTACTTTCAAAAAACCCGCGCTTCGCAGCGGACAAGTAGTGTGTTAAAGAAGGTATGAAAAAGAAAAGGAAAAATTTTAAAAATAACGTAACATGATTGTTAATGTAATTGTTTTGTCATTGATATGAGTGTTGTTCTCATATATATATATATATATATATATATATATATATATAT
>JANRMT010062814.1:133703520-133731385 GCA_026402145.1 Polypterus bichir lapradei
ACTTAAAACTTTCTCTCGCAGTTTCGCTGAGTTTGTGCCAAACACCACCCTGACCATCTCATCTTCCTCTGCATAAGCACAGTCCTTCACCCGTGAATATTTACCCGTGGCAGTTTGCTATTGGATTGCCGCTGACGGACGGCCTTATATGGGCAGGCACTAAATTACAAACGCCAGCGGCAGCCTGTCTATGAACTTAATTTAAAGTGTAGGTTTACACTGTGCTTTGTTTCCGAAGTAGCAGAACTCATGAATATGGTTGTATATATCACTCGCTCGCTTCTTATTGTTTCGCTGCCTTCTCAATTATATAATGCATGTTTTCTAAAGCGCTTTTTGGGCCTCTTCCTGGTTTTCTACGTATTGCGTGATTACGTAGGAGGCGTGATGATGTCAGACGAAACTCCGCCCCCACGGGTTTCAAGCTCATCTCCATTACAGTAAATGGAGAAAAACAGCTTCCAGTTATGACCATTACGCGTAGAATTTCGAAATGAAACCTGCCCAACTTTTGTAAGGAAGCTGTAAGGAATAAGCCTGCCAAATTTCAGCCTTCTACCTACACGGGAAGTTTGAGAATTAGTGATGAGTCAGTCAGTCAGTCAGTCAGTCAGTGAGTGAGGGCTTTGCCGTTTATTAGTATAGATATAGTTTGTACGGTCTGGAACAGATTAATTGTATTTACATAGAATCCTATGGTGGAAATTGCTTTGGTTCACGACCAAATCGGTTTACGACCAGAGTTTTGGAACGAATTATGGTCGTGAACCGAGGTTCCACTGTACTTCTTTATATTCCTTGCTTTTTACCCCAATAAGTACAAGTCGTCACCAATATACTAACAATACAATTGTGCTTCACTCACTCAGAATATGGAACCAATGTAGGAAGATAGTGAAGCTTCTACCTGAGGCACCTCTGCACGAGAACTACCTTTTTCCACCCTGTCAAACGTATACAGTTTTTAATGTCTGGAAAACATTCGGGATTAAATCACTTAGAGATCTGTAAATAGACATTGTTTTGCATCCTACAAACAGTTATACTCCAAATTTAATTTTCCAGCAGCACATTTCTTTCACTACCTTGAAATTAGAATTAGAAACTTTGTTAAATGAAACCTCCCCAATTTTCCTCACCTCTCACCTACTTCTATGCTGGAAAAAATTTTGATTAGTCTTGAGGACTCAGACAGCATCTCCGTATTATATAAAAACATTTCACAGTCTCTCCCTTTTAAAGATCCAAGAGTACAGTGGGAAAAGAATTTCTCATTCAATATCTCAGAAAAGGAAGTGGAAGGTAGAAATGCACAGAATTCACTCAAGCTCCATATTCGCAACGCATACAATTATTCAGCTTAAAATTATATATTGAGCACGTCTGTCTTTTTTAAAATCGTCCAAAATAATTCCAGGACAAGATCCAACCTGCGAACGTTGCAATCAAGTTTCAGTCTCATTGAGCCATATGTTTTATAATTTAATTTTTAAATGTCTTTCAGACAGCCTTGGTGTCACAAACCCTCCTAACCCATTAAGAGCTGTGTTTTGTGTACTTCCAGATGGACTTATAGTAGAGAAGGACAAACAAACTGTGATTGGCTTTACTACAATATTGGCACGCAGACTTATCTTGCTCAACTGGAAGAATCCTAACTCACTTATTTTAAGTCAATGGGTAACTGATGTTATATACTATTTGAAAAATCAAATTCTCACTTAGAGGATCTGTACAAAACAATTTCATAATCTGGCAGGATCTAATCAATAACATTTTAGAATAAGCATTTAAATTGAGGAAGCTGATTTTCACCCCTCTTTTTTATTCTATTTATTTTTATTCATTTATTAATGTATACTGTATATTTACTTAATTTTACTAGTTTAAAGTTTTAAATTGCTAGCCTAGCTCTCTTTGTCATGGGTGGGGGTTAATGTGTTTTGAACCTAGTTTTGTTAAACTTGACTTGTTTGTATGGAATGTTATTTGATTTTAATAAAATCAATAAAATGCAAAAAAAAACAAAAAAAACAAAAAAAACAAATGCAGACCTACAGGGCACATATATAACATTTCTCTCCCCATCCCCTCACCTCCCCAACAGCTACGAAAAGCAAGTATATAACAGAAGAGTCAATATGAAATGTAGTAACAAAGTCCTGCAAGTGTCCATGGCGAGAACACACCTGAATTGGTCATGATGATGACTCCTGGGGCTGAATATCAAGCTTGGCTTCATTTTGTCCTGCATCAGGCTGGACACCAGGGTCACCAGGGCCCTGTCTTCGGAATGGCAATGGAATACAGCAGATGATGGTGTTAACACCTTTCGAAGACATATGCATGCCACTGCAGAACTGTCAGCAAGACCATATACAGTATGACTAGGCCAAGTTGTCAGGTGACTTTCACTGGAGAAGAACAGAAAGATGTAGGATAGACTCCAGTTGTGGTAGGTGGGGATGATCTTTAGTGCAAGAGAGTATTAAGCAAAGTCTGATCAAAAGATCACTCTTGTGCCTGGTATGCCTTAACGGTATTTTTTAGTGTATGACTGAAATGTTTCGCTCCTCCATTGGCCTGTGGATGGTAATATGCAGTGCAATGTGCTGAATGCTTTTGCATTCCAGAAATGAGGTAAATTGGTTACCTGTGAACTGAAGACCATTATCCAAAGTAATGGTCTTAGGCTGCCCCCATGAGAAAAGAGTGATTCCAGAATGTTAATGATGACACAAGATGTGACTGTGCCGGCTGTAGTAACCTCTGGCCATTTTGAGTGTAAGTTATACACAACCAAATACCGCTGGTGGTGAGGGACACCATGGATTTCTTCAGAGATTTACATCTCTCTATATGTTCCAGGGGTTGGGTGGGCTAGGCAATGGGCTGAAATGGATGAGGGGCCTGGTGACCAATTACAAGCCAGGCCACACAATCTTTAACCAGAGTCTCAATGTCCCTGTCTATGCCAGGCCACCACACCAAGTCACGACATCTCTTTTATAGTTTCACTGTACTTAAGCCGCCCTCCTGTGCCATTGGCAACATGCCTCCATGGAGCACATTCGGCACCACAGTATGAAACCTTCATGCCACACAAGAACAATTCCAGCAGGAAAATTCTTCTTTCACTCTAGAAAAGGGTAACAGATCCCCAGGTGCTGTGCCAACCTGGGATAGTACTGGGTCATGTACAGAGGCCTCCTTGAGTTCTTGGAAAGATATAGTGGTTTCAAGGAGCATGTACAGCATCTGGACAATATCATGTTCTGTTTGGACAGAGTCAGGAGACTGGGCTGAAGCTGGAACTAAGCGAGTCAGAAGGTCTAAAATAACATTTTCATGCCCCAGAGTGAACTGGAGAGTAAAGTGGTACTGGTGAAAGCGATCAGACCAATGGTGCAACCTCAATGGGCGGTGTCCAGTGCCAGATGCTGACAGCAGGGTAGTGAGAGCCTGATGGTCTGTCCTTATTGTGAAGTGTCAACCATACAGGTAAATGTGCCATCTCTCACATGGAAAGACACATGCTAGTGCCTCATGTTCATGCACTGATTATTTGTGCTCAATTTCAGTGAGGGCTTGATAGGCAAAAGCTGTTGGCTTCTCCACTTGACCCTGACTTTGTGACAGCACGGTCCCATCTGCTGTAGCAGATGCATCACAGGTGACAAACGTGGGGCTAAAGCACGCTAGAACCAGAGGGAAGGTAAGCTGTGATTTCAGGAGGAGAACAGCCTTGGCACAAGCTGGAGACCACAGCCATGACTTGTCCTTCTGCAGGAGCTGGCACAGTAGTGCAGTAGTAACAGAACACTGGAGTAAATACTTCAAATAATAACTGGCCATGATCAGAAAGGAAGCCACCTCAGCAGCAGATGGAGGCTCTGGAATACAATACAATACAATACAATTTATTGTTGTAGAGCCCAAAATCATACAAGAAGTGCCGCAATGGGCTTTAACAGGCCCTGCCTCTTGACAGCCCTCCAGCCTCGACTCTCTAAGAAGACAAGGAAAAACCCCTCAAAAAAAAACATTGTAGGGAAAAAATGGAAGAAACCTTGTGAAAGGCAGTTCAAAAAGAGACCCCTTTCTAGGTAGGTTGGGCATGCAGTGGGTGTCAAAATGAATACAATACAATACACAGATCAGAACAAATCCTCAATACAGTATAAAAATAAAAATTTTACAAGTACGGACCAGAATTTAACAGTAGATGATATCACATAAAATGATTTGGATTTGTTTAGAGTCCTGGAGACCTCAGCCATCACGCTGCCTCCCCCATTTGGCCATTCCATAGCTGAAACATTGCTTGGCCAGCCAATCTGATGAAAGGACCCCTCTACCTCATGATTCCTGTGATCCTCCATCAGGGGTGACTTTACCTTAGGCAGGCAAAACAACTTGGCAGGTGGGCCATGGCACCGAGTGCCACATTTGAATACTGAGATGAGAAACAGAATAGGTGAGGGTTAGTATCAAATTATAACTATCGTGTTACTTATGCTTTAGTGCTAATGACTGACAACAGAGATGCAGTATGTACAGTAAATCAGCAGCTCTAGTCAGGATATGCTAAACTGAAGTAGTGAGTCTTTAGCCGGGATTTAAAAGCTGAGACCAAAGGAGCATCTCTTATGGTAGCAGGCAGACCATTCCACAGTTTAGGGGATGGTAACTAAAAGCTCGACCTCCCACTGTTATTTTATTAACTATCGTGTTACTTATGCTTTAGTGCTAATGACTGACAACAGAGATGCAGTATGTACAGTAAATCAGCAGCTCTAGTCAGGATATGCTAAACTGAAGTAGTGAGTCTTTAGCCGGGATTTAAAAGCTGAGACCAAAGGAGCATCTCTTATGGTAGCAGGCAGACCATTCCACAGTTTAGGGGATGGTAACTAAAAGCTCGACCTCCCACTGTTATTTTATTAATCCTTGGAATCATAAGCAGACCGGCATCTTGAGATCTTAATGTGCACTCTGGTTTGTAAATCATAAGTTCAGACAAGTAAGCCGGACCTTGGCCATTTAATGCTTTATATGTTGACAGGAGGATTTTGAAATCTGCCCTAAACTTAACCGGGAGCCAGTATAAGGATTTAAGAACTTGAGTTATATATTCATACTTTCTTGTTCTTGTAATAATTCTCACAGCAGCATTTTGGATTTACTAGAGGCTGTATAAAGAACAGTTTGAACATCCAGTGAACACCGCATTGCAGTAGTCAATCCTACTAGAAATAAATGCATGAATTAATTTCTCAGAAACCTGTTTATTTAGAAAGCGCCTTAATTTCCCAACATTTTTAAGATGGAAGAAACATGATTTCAAAAACTTTGTATTGTGCGCTTTAAATGACATGCTAGAGTCAAAGATAACTCCTAGATTGCTGGCTGATTCAGTAAAATTAATGGTGATTCCAACTGCGTTAAATGATGACAAAATATTGTTGTGATCAGCGTCATTCCCTCCAATAATTAACATCTCTGTTTTATCTGTGTTTAAAGACAAGATGTTCTCATTCATCCACTCCTTCAATTCACTAACACAACTAATTAAAGACAACATCGGAGAAACTTCATTTGATCTAAATGAAAGGTATAACTGGGTGTCATCTGCATACAAGTGAAAATGAACATTATATTTCCTAATGATATGAATGACATGGATTGTCTGAACACTTGATTGGAGTGGAGATATGCCAGCAGCTGACACATGAAATCCAACAAACTCTATCTCTGACACTGCAAAGATGCGCTTCTCCGCAGTCAATGTGAGTCTGTGTTTAGACAGAGCCAAAAAGACAAAGTGAAGATGGTTGTCATGAACAGTGGTGGTAACTCATGTACAACAGTGTTGTCTATGTATATGACCACTTCAGGAATGCTAGCAAGCACTGAAGACATCAGTTTTTGAAAGCAGCTTGATGCTGAACTTAATCTAAACAACATTCTTGTACAACAAAACATGCCATCATGTGTCACAAAAGCAGTGAGGTCACTGCTGGAGTGGGAGGGCACGTCACAAATAGCATTGTCTAAGATCCAATTTAGAAAACAAGATAGCACCATAAAAAGGAGTTCTTCTGAAGTGCTAAGTGGATATTTGTTTGGAATTATAGCTTTATTTTCTTGTCAAAGATCTATACAGATGTGCAAACTACTAGACTTCTTTTTAACTACTACTATATTGGGGACCAATGGGGAGGCGCTGTCTGGCTCAATGATGCCAACTGCTGGTAGCTGTTGCAGCTCAGTGGATACCAGTAGTATTAAGGCAGGGTGGTTCTGTCAAATTGTCAATCAAAAATGATTGATTACTTGATGGCCCCTCTTCTTGATTCTTGATGCTACTAAAGCAAGGGGCGATTTTTCACAAACAAGGGCAAAGCAGTTTTCAATGATAGTTGCCATTTGTAGCACAGACTACCTAAAAGAAAGAATAACCCACACAGTTTTTAGTAAATTTTAATCACTGTGCTAACACATATAATAGATATTATGTAACTATTCACTAAAACATTTTCCTTCCTGATTTGCCCAACGTGTCCAAAATAAGCCTAATCATAAGACCTGTAGTGTATATGCTTACTATAACCATTCTTATTTTTCAGGGTATCGTAACGGATTTAAAATGGAATGCTATTACCAAGCATTAACAGAATTTCTAAAACTTTGTATTATACAAAGCACCCTGAGTACCAAAGTGGTTATAGCATGTTGATGAAAATGCTGTTTTAAATTAAAGCCTAAACAAGATAACTGTTTTTATTCAACATATAAAATGTTTAGTAAATACAGAGAGAGACTAAATACAATTTATAACAAAAATGGGACACCGATGGACAGCTGAATAACCAAGGAAATCTAATTTAACTTGAAATGCCACAAAGTGCTTTACAAATAAACCCCAATTGCAGTAAGGAGATGGAGGCAAATGATATATTGGATGAACTGGTAAATTCAGAGCAGAGCTTTTAAAAGTGAGTAGTCTGGATTTTCGCACATTATGGTAGAGTTACTACTTACTACTGTCACAGAAACATTTTCAAAGGACTGCTGAAACTTACAAATGTAGGGATAACAGTTAAAAACCTACAGAGAATAATGAGTGGAGTGTAAGCAAAATGTTCTGATCTACCAAAAAATAAGGTTTACTGAACAATGCACAAGATGGAAAAAGGAGGTACCAAATTTAAAAAAAGAAAGTGATATCCAGATACTTAATAGGCCATGTTAATATATTGGATATTCTGTGCCTGGTGAAGTAGCTTAAAGCATACCACAGTAACACACGCACTCAATCCTGTGCTGAAGAAGCATCGTTGTGCCGTTAAAAAGCTCTGCGATAAAAAAATTATCGTTAAAAAGAAAAAAACCCTTTTAAATCAGAAAGGAGGGTTTTCTCAAAGTCCTATTAAGCGTAGCCATTCCTTTCATTACTAGTTTAATAGGTTTGAGATTATAAATATGGAATACATGTGCAATACTTACCTGGTACCTCAACAACAAATGGCTCAATTGCAACAGAAAGCCCTGGCTTCCAGTGACCTTTTAAGTGCTACGGAAAGTGAACTGGATAAACAAATGAAATTCATACTTGAACACAGTGACTTGAGCGCCGATGCAAAAGTAAAACTTTATATGACCATCTTGCAAAGATACCTTACCTTTGTGAAAAGAAACTGTCACAACAGTGACACGGAGTTCGCTTTTCTTCTCCGGGTACAGTCAGAAAAATGTATGCCTTTCCATAAACAATAAGTAAATAGAAAACATTGTTCTAATAAGATATTGAAGATGCACCATTTTGTCTTTCGACGAGATTCAGAGTCATCTTTCAGTATTAACGGCAAGCTGTGTATGTTACCGGCAATGTGTGAAAAGAAGGTATTGTATAGAATACCTAGGCAATGTATACAATGCCTGCTGTTTTTAGGCAAGGTATGAAATATCTGCGTTGTTACATACTTTTCCTAGGCATTGCATAAAATGCCTAGGCATTATAAAGAACGACAAGTACTATTTTACGCCAAGTGTGAAATGTCCAGATTGGAAAGGTCTTTAATAAGAAAATGTCTAAAAATGAAAGAAGAAATACAAAATGAACTACAGGATATGCTTAATGGTAGAACAAAAGAATCAGAAGTGCCATTACTTAGCCTACTATTTGTTGCAGCAAGGAAGACTAGAATGGCATTTTGAATTGCACTTAATTTTCTTTTTTACGCAAAGGCATTTGTTGTTTTGGCACTTAGTCTTGCACATACACCTCACAAATCCTTGGCCACTTCCTGTGGACTGAGCAGTAGCAGCAGATCGAAGAGCTATTTAGTGGTCAGGAACGTCTTCAACCTTGAGTAAGCCCTTTTGACAAACACTGAATTGTGATCTTGCTTAGAGTTGGTTCAAAATTCCTTGCACCGTTCCAAGTCGGTAAAAGTCGTCTTCTGTCACAATCATAACAACTGCCAAGAGATTTTGCGGGTCAACGCGCCCCAGGGATAGGAACCCGCACAGTGTCCCCCAAAGATGCAGGACGGAATTTTTTGTCAGTGTCCATTTTAATTTTTTTGGCCTGTACTTCTAGATTCCCTTTCGATTGTCTCATACTTTCTACTGCATTCTCAATGTTGAAGCAAATAGTGCACCAAATATTAACCCCATAACCTTCCATTTCCTCACCGACATCATCTTTATTAGCATGTCCACAGATCGCATGAACGTTTCGGCCACACTTTTTGCATGTATGGGCACCACTGCTTTCCTTTAAGCACACACAACACGTGGCAGAAAAGGAGGGTTCTTCACTATCCATGTCTTCCCTGCTACTTTCGTTTCCTTCATCATGGATTGAATCCTCGTCAGTATTTTGTGCAGTAACTTCAGTCTTTTCTGTCGGATGGTCTGTTTCTTCCAGCTGTATTGTTTGTACACTTTCTGTTATCTTTTCCAGTTCTTCTTCTGTCTGTACACCTTGTAAAACATCTTGGGGTATGGAAGACATTGTGAGACCCACTTTAACTTTGCAGCCAAAGAGAGCTTCGTACGGTGTTCTCTGAATCCCAGAGTGAAAGGCCCTGTTTTTCATAAGTTGGACGAACCGTATTCCCTCGCCCCAGCGGTCAGTTTTTTCATCTTGCATCCAAGTAGACAGCATATTTTCGATGTCTTGGTTAGCTCGTTCGACACTTCCCTGGCTTTGTGAGTGGCTCAGCTTCCCATGGACAATCTTCAAAGTTGGCCAGTATTCCTTCAGGCTGCTGACCACTTTATTCGCAAATTCCCGTCCGTTGTCGGACTGTAAAATTGATGGTGCTCCAAGCAACGGAAATATGTCCATCAAGTTGTAAGCTGCTTCTTCCGCTGTCTTTGATTTGTGAGGCCTGAGAACCACAAAGTTGGTGAGATGATCTCGGTACACCATTATAAACTTGTATTCCTTATCAGGATGGGACTGAAAATCAATTAGATCCACCTGACAGCGGGAATTGAAATCAGAAAACACCATAGGCTTCAATACAATCCCTTTTTGTTTCTTCTGGTATGGCTCACAAAGGTGAATATACAGTTCAATGTCATGACGGGTAACGTTCTTGTATTTGGGTGTAAGCTCTTTCAACATTCTGTCTCGTCCTCCATGGCCAATGGCCAAATTAACGTTGTGAAGTACGTCAAATAATTCAGAATCTCTGACGTAAAACTGGATAGCACTGATGTCTTCTTTAACAGGATAAATCAACTTGCTTTTGTTCTCTACCATTATCACATCATAGCGTTTCAGCAGCCAATAGTCCCATGGTTCCTTCTTAGTAGTCGTTTTAGCCTTTGTTACATCATTCACTAACTTCTCGTAAGTGGCTTCCATTAGAAAAACACAATTTTTAGCAGCGTTGGCTCGCATTTGGGATAGTTCTTTGTAGAACCGTTGTCGCATGTCAGCATGTCATGATTCTAACCCGTACACTACATTCTCTTATCCCATCTTCACACAGAACAATATGGGTCAGCTTCTGTAGCAGTACTTCACCCACCACAATATATGGAAGTCTATGCTGCGGCACAGCAAGCACACGTGCTTCCACGTGGACAAAGTTTTCTGGCGAGAATAAGCTTATTCTACACTCTGCCGGTTTGCCGTTTAGGTATTGTATAGAATGCCTAGGAAATGTATGAAATGCGATGTATTTCATACTTTGACGTCGTATTTCGGGCATTGTATACATTGCCTAGGTATTCTATAGAATGCCGGTTTTCACACATTGCCGGTAACACAGACTTTATAATAAGGAGAGTGATTTCTTTTAGCAAATGTGTGCCCTTTGACCCATTTTAAGACCACTTTACATTTATAACAGGGAGATATGAACTTATGTTAAAGGCCTGTATGTGTGAACCTGTTTCTTGTGTCAGCTGCCCAATTACGCGCATCAGCAAAAGAAAAGCTAATCTTACATAGAGTATTTCACATAATGTTTGAGCAGGGCACAGAGCTGTGTGCTGCTGAAGTGGGAGTTGACCCTTCTGGCCTCCCGAGTCGGAAGAGAAGATGAGTCTCCACCTGTTTTTGAAGGAGCTAAAAGAATGATCACAGTTTTCATGGAGTGGCGAACAGTGCTTAAAACTGCTTTTTCTATCACCAGAATGGCTGAGTGGTTAAGACGTTGGACTTAAGATCCAATGGGCAAATGCCCGCGTGGGTTCAATCCGTACTTCTAGTAGCTTGTTATTCAAGCGTGCCCATTTACTCTGTGTCTGGGTACAGCTCTCACCTTTAGAAAGTCAAGTGAAATGCTTCCGCAATGTGCATCCTTAGCTCAGTTGAAAATACATACATAAATGTACTTGATTATTTAAAATGTGGTGTATTTGATAGAAAAGGTTTTGTTTTAGATAGATGGATAGATTTTGTATACGTATCAAACATGATTTAAAAGGGAATTGCCGTATACTATTTACCTTTGTGTGATTTTTAAAAGGCTTATATCAACCTAGTTATCTTGTGCTTTACATGCAATACCTAAAACCCTTTACCTTCAAAAGTTAAAAACCACAAAACGAGCGTCTGTTTTCTCAGTGAAGGAGGGGGCGGTTCTCTCTCTACACAGTGAGACATGAATGCGCAGGGGTGCCTGTCAGCTTCAAGCAACAGAAACCTGTTTGCTGTCTCTCTCTCTGCACATTGAGACATGAACGCGCAGGAGCTGTCAGTCAGCTTGCCCTTCTGCGAGATGACTTTCTGTGAGATGGAGAAACCTGTTTCGTTCGAAATGCGGCTTACAGAGAGCAATTGAAAGCGGTTTAAATGGAAAAGGCTTTCCTTTTTTACAAATTATAAAGCAAAGGTTAGATAGATAGATATTTTAATCTCGTGATAATATTAAAATAATAGATAGACGCAATCATTTTTGATTGACTCTTTGACAGAAGCACCCTGCCTTAATACTACTGACACCTCATCTCGGAAGGCCAGCAGGATACGTCCGAATGACTGTATAACTGAAGTGGTATTGGGGTTGAATAAAGGCTTGTGAGTGAAGGCAGTGAGGCAACCCAAACCTGTAAAGAGTTCCAGCTGTTTTTGTTGTTGTGGTGCAGTTACCTGCAAGATTTGCATGCCACTTTTATCCAAGAAAGAAAATCCCAGGACAAGAAACAGATCTAGCCCTATCAGATGCACTAATTTTTTGTAACATAAAGGGAAACGTTAGGCAGAACATACTGCCATATTAAACAGTGAGGTGGACTGAATCAATCATGGAGGAGTGCCCATAACCACTGGTAGTAGTGGTAAGTGGAGACAGAGTCGGGGAACTAAAAAACTGTTTTATGTGCTGTCACGCACGTGCAAGTAGGGGGCCGCGGACGGACCTAAATGCTATCGTACAACTCATATGCCTGAAGGGAATTGTGGGGTACTAACCTTTCTCTCTTTGTTTCCTGCAGAAAGAAAGACACACCGCCGCCATGAATCTGCCTGCATCAGTACCCACACACCGCTACTTCCGCCCTTCCTCTGTCAACTCCTTATGACGTCAGCAATCCCACCATCCATCCCGGCTCCTATCCAGCATACCTCTCTACTTCCGGTCCCTCCTCATAAATGTTCCTCCTCCGCCATGTTTAAACTGTCAACTGTGTACTGCAAAGTCTACTGACCATTAACGACAATTTTTTTGTCATTTTCTACTGTTTTACAGTATACGGGGCCGGAAACCCCAAACCTTTATGTTCGTTTTGTCTTTCTTTTACAGTGCGTACATTTTAAGAGGAACATAGTAGTGCCAGTGTCCAACAAGAGTGGGATGTTCACACGGTTTAAACTGAATTTGCATGACTTGAAAGCTGCTGGTCCTGATATCACATTGTGAATTATAATTGCAGTCTGTCCCTACTCACTGATTGAAGAACAACAACATACCTTAGCAAAGTGGTTTACCAAAGCTGCAACAGGTCTGGCCACGTGCTTGACAGCTTTGAGCACTGATTGTGTGTGAATGTGATCCATAGTTTCTATATTGCTGAGATTATTCTGAACACAAGCTGCACTGTCTGTTCTCTGTCTGTTGCACTAACTTTTGGCACTGCAGAATCGTCAGCCTGCGAGTGCTGCACATAACTGTCTGAAGCAGTGCATTTTGAAAGCTCTGCCATACAAACAGAGGCAAATTCCATGCTGAATGCAAATTTGAATGCATTTGGACATGTCAAATCTTCCTTTTCAAATACTTTATCATTCTTAGTGCATTTGATTAGCTGGTCGCGGATCATCTAATATGCTGACAAAAGTATAACATTGATGTTGTCCATTCAACGTAAATTTTGTCTTTCAAGCAACTTAAGATTAGTCATTTAGTGTTGCAGCTTGAAATATTTGGTTTCAGATCTCAATCAAAGTAAAAAAAATGTTTGTACCAAATTAAGTTATGGTGGAAGGAATAAACGTAAAAATCCTATTTCATTTAACTTAATATTTTAGTTTGTTCATGTGCTGTGTTTGAGGGGCCGTTTGTATATTCTTTCGGTCGAACTTTCCAGTTTGATGGCTTTCCAACTGCCATAAAAGAACAACTTAAAAAATAGATTTACTTCAGTAAAAAAACAACTGAATTGCACCCAATCACACTAAATGATTTTCCTCAACTTAAAAATTGTGGGATCAATAAGCTAAAAAGAATTATAATGGTTCAGATTGAAAATATTAAGTGTGAATCATCACATTTTTGTTTCAGTGTATTGGAATGCCCCGAACTTGCATGAGCTAGCTAGTCCTGTTAAGTCTACGACATACTGATGCATAGTCTCAGCAGGAAGCTGATGACACTGTCAGAAAATTAATCTCCATAGCAGAGCACTTTGTGGGGCAGAGAAGTGAGCATTCAAAAATGCAACTGTAGCATGGTAAGTGTCAGCTGGTCCCAAAGTTCTAAGTACTCGCTGCCTTTCTGCTCCCAGTCAGTGAACGAGGTGAGTAGCCCTTTTGTGTGCAGCCAAAACATCCTTAAGACCCAAGGCAGTGAGATAAACCTAAAAGGACAGTAGCCAATGAGCCCACTGAATTAGATGGTCACCGGGTAAAAGTAGAAAAAGAGATGGTATTAAAAGAGAAATCTCAGCCATTCTTGTCATCAAATATTATGTCTGAGAGAGAGAGAGAGAGAGAGAGAGATGTTGACAGCTGGTAAGTGCAATAATTAAACTCCTTTTTATTTTTTTTTTCACTCCACACTCCTCAGACCAAAGCAATCAAACTCATCTCACAAATGCAGACCTATAGCACATGGCTGCATAATCATACCCTGTAATTCAGTTATGACGCAGTGCACATATATAACAGACTATATATTATATGTTACTTGTGTTATGTTTGTTGGCTCACTTTTCAGGGTATGTGTGTATAATTATTCTAATCTCAGTTCATTGCAAGCTTTGTAAATTTCTTTCATTCATGAGCTACTACATGTTAAACGGTTAATCAATGAAAAACTGCTTCTTACATGAAGGTAATCTTTCTGATGTTCATCCATTAATAAGGAAATACTGTAGACTTTAAAGTATATAAAAGTGTAAGAATTACAGATGACAAAGCTTGTAAAAATTAATTTATTTATATCCACCATCTTTATTCACCTGCACTTGAATATTCTTACTTTAAAAAAAGACATTTTTCTCTTTATTGTTTTAAAAAAAAGTTTATTTGGATGGTGATAATTAAACAAGAAGACACAATGTTTACTAATACAAAAGACAATTATTCATTGTCATTTACAAAACTATGTCCATCATCAGGCAATTGCTTTTAAAATAATATATCATACAAATTTAGAGAAATGAAACATTTTAAAAGATAACTTCAGGAATTAATGTATTTTAGTACATAAATATATTTTTTAATAAGCTAAATTAGTACTGTTATTTATTTTTAACCAGAAACAGTAAAACATCCTATTTAATTAAGAGCCTGACAAAGCCAACAATCTATCCTAAGTATCAAATAAAATGTTTTAAACAAGACCAATAGCCATAGGATAAAGATATAGAATATTGCTTTGCATTTCCTGATACAATTTTTGTACTTCCATGTTTGATCTCTTACTATTCTATGCAATTGTTTTGTTTTTTTTTCTTTGGAAATGTTCAAAGACAAATAAATGATTACTTAGCATAGCTCACTACTGCAGGCTACAATTTCCACAGATGCTCCTTTGCATGGCTGACCACCAACTGAAGGAACTGGGTTGTTGCAGAGCCTTACTCTTCTCTTGATTCCAGAACATGGTGGTGTACATTTAAGCCATGGTGTCCATTCAGACCACTGGCCATTTACTAGAATAATAATAAAAGACATATTCAAATAGGCATTATGAAATTAAATCTAGAATTACTTCCTCGTTTCATGTTCCGTTTGCAATCATGTTCATGTAGAATTAATGTCAATGTGTTTTTATAGGATATCATTCAAATAGACTTATTGGTTTCATTCATGAAGTCATGATGTACAGCAGGAGTGGGCAGAGTCAGTCCTAGAGGGCTACAGTGGCAGCAGGTTTTTATTCCAACCCTGTTTCTTAATGAGAAATCAATTATTAATAAAACACTTGTTGCTCAAGTGACATTTTTCTGCTTCATTTTAGTGTCTCGCTTATAAAGGTTCCCCACCCTTAAACAAGTCTGAGATTGGCAGTCATTGGTTTCTAATTAAGCAATTGGGTTGGAACAAATACTTGCAGCCACTGTGGCGATGCCTACCACTGATGTACAGTATGACAGCATACATGTTTTCAAATTAAAATATGTGAGCTTTTTCTGTTGCCAAGTATGAACCATAAATGCAAAAAACATAAAATAAATACTGTTGTTTTCTTATTATTTTCTTAAAAAGCAATTATCATTTTATTGAGTTTTTTAATCACCATTCAATGCAATCCAGCTTTAAATCTTGACTAAATAATTGCAAAAAATAAAGTCAGCCAATACATTAATCCGAACAACAAAAGCATTTTAAATAATGTTCTTTCAAACAGAATTTAGCCAAACACAGGGACTTGGGGATTTCTGTGGTCTCCTTTCCAGTTTACTCTCTAAACCAATAATGTAAGGCAGAACATTGATCAGTGATCCATTAAAATTATGCACAGCTTACCATGATAATAACTTGAAAGATAATCACCATTATATAAAATCTAAAGTCAGCTTATTGCATTAGCCTAACAAATTAAAATCTAAAGAAATCCATGATAACAGGCAGCTAAAATTATTAAAGCAAATGCACATGTAAGTATTGTCCCTATGTATTTTTTTAAATTTTGATATACTTTATTAATTCCTGAGGCAAATTGTCTTTTTATATGACCTTAAGTAAAAGAGAATCATTTAGCCTGAGAGAAGTAATTATCCAGTTGGTGCCTTCAAAATTAAATTTAAATTTAAAAAATGAGGATGATTTAGGGCATTACAAAAAACAATTTAATACCTAATATTACAGAAACTATAGTTCTTTTTTGTGAGTAGGTAATTGATTGCATAAATTATATGATTCCTTGTATTATATGAGTTAACATTAAAAATACTAAGTGCCTTAAAGATAAATAAATACAATTACAATTCTAAAAAAGTAAAAGTAACTCAGTTAAGTGCATTAGAAATAATTTAACTTCAGGGTTGAATTACTTTCTGCTTGTAATACCCACCTTAGTACTGAACATTTGTACAGAGTTAATTAAATGTAATCCCTATGGCATTTTAAAGGGAGAACTACAGAACAGATACAGGAACTTACAAAGTCCCAAAAGCAGACAAACAGGCTCTGGCAGTGGAATAGATAATCTTTGTAGCATGTTGCAAGATTAGAATGCCAACAATAGTGATAGGAGACCAGGAGTTAATTAGTTTCTGATATTTAGGATTGAATGTGAATCTGTGAAAACCAAGTTAGAACTGCCAAAGCCTGTACTATAACTGCACCATGTTGAAGCTAAAATGAGTAATAGAATTTGGGACTTGGTCACAAATGAAGCACCTTTTAAAAAAAAATCAAATGATTAGAGTATTCATCTGCTGTCAAGCTATTATGTGTATGTGATTCAATACATGTGCCAGCAAGTCAACGTAGCTGTTCTTTTTCTCAGATGTTTATCAGCATCTTCATATCATGCAAGCAAAAAAAGTAGCACTTTTAATATTAAGGAGCTCAAGATAAGGAGAGACAGAATGTCACACAGACTTTATGGGGTACAGGGAAGTTGTAAGTAGGTTCCATTCACTTCAGAATGTTAGTAGTAACACTCTGCAGATGCCAAGTCAGTTTGTTTACTGAACATTCAGTAACTTATCAGTACAGCAATTTGCATTGGGCATTTCATAATTCAAAGAGATTTTCATACAGTATAAAATCTATAAATGAAATAACCATATGATGCTAAGTAATTGCTGTAATATATCAGTATTAGTATACAACAAGGCAATATTAGCCTCTATCAAATAGAGAAAAGAAGACCTATGGATTAACAGCTAACACATTTTTACTAACTCATACTAACTTAACTGCAACCTGCCAGCACCAGGTTGGTCTTGGCAGAACATTACCATAGAAGTGATAAAGACGTATCTGCTCCCAGGAATAAAGGCCAAAGAAACAGAGTGCCTCATTGGAGTTTCTGCAAGGACGACCAGGCAAAGATTGTTAGTGCTTATTACAGGACATAGTAATTCTTCACTTTACTTTACATTATCTGGGGGTACCTAATTAAGTGACAACCATTTGTATATTCATAGTCAAAAATGTAAACATATCTTTCATAGTATACACTTCTTCCAGTAATGTGGAGTACCTTTGTCTTTTTAGGCCACAGTTTCCTATTTGTTAGGTGCTTGCACACTGGCTGCAGATGGTTATTTATAAACTAATTAATTCCAACCAAATTGGCTTTATCAGGCCCCATTATGCAGAAGACAATGTTTGCATCTTATTGCATGTCATTCGTACTCTTTCTCTGCTATCTTTTTCCCTAGATGTAGAAAAGGCATTTGACAGGATCAATTGATCCTTTTTGGAAGATCATGGATAGAATGGGCTTTGGACCTGTCTGTATTAATATGATTCAGACCCTTTATTGCTCCCCCTTATCAAATCTTTTTACTAATGCTAATTTCCCCACCTGCTTTATATATTTTAAGGATTCAAACAGGGCTACCCTCTTCCTTCTTCTTCCCTCTTCTTTTCATTAGAACCTCTAGAAGCAGCTCTCCCATACTGATTTAAGATATACCCAAAAAAGTTTCCTTGTCCACCAGAACTTCCTCCAATGCACATTGACTTTCTAAACATATGAGTGAAAAGTTTATATACAGGTAGAATTTCGTTACAACAAACTGCCAGGGACCTAAAAATATTTAATTGTAATGAAAATTTCATAGTAATGAGATTCTGTATTTGTCACTATAGTGCTTTCTTTAACTTGCATCCAGGCGTTTGCAATCATTTCAAAAGCTTCTTTCTCATTAATTTTAATCTCCTCCTGTCTACAGTTATGCTGACGAGAATGTTTCTCAGCATTTCCTTGCGATAATACACTTTCAGGGTGCGAATGATGCCCAAATCCAATGGCTGAAGCACTGTTGTGCAATTGGGCAGGAGGAATTCAATGCGAACGTTATCTAAATATTGTGGGTAGCACAGTTATCAATCAGAAGCCAAATCATCCTTTTCTTCTTCTTCATATAGTGAGGTTTCTAAACTCTTTTGGGATCCCCCCATCTCACCCCACTCAACAGGGTGACATGCCAAAGTGCATCCCGAAGTGCGATTGCCGCGTCTGTGGAAGATTGTATGTCCGTTGCCGGGGCAGTGCAACAACAGGCTCACAGCACTGCAGTGAAGCGCAACAGAAGCACATCATAAAATATCATGGTCATGCTATAAGTCCCTGTCCTGCACCCCAAAACACGAGCCCGAGTCTCAGTACTTTAGCAAAACCAGCTTTATTCAGCTTAAAACAGGAGCAGCACGGTTATTTATTGTAGCGTGATCTGCCACTCTCCTATACACAGACACAGCAGTCAGGCAGGATTGTGACTAGGTTAGTGGCCAAGTAATACTGTTCCCTGCATTTACAATGTTCCTTGCATCACCCATCGAGATCTTTTCTGTTTGCTTCAGTGAAGAGGCGCAGCAGAGCTGTTAGCCTGCTGTTGCCCCAGCAACGGATAAACAGTCTTCCACAGATGCAGTGATTGCACTTCGGGACACTCTTTGCCGTGTTGTCCAGTTGGGGGAGGTCCCAAGAGAGTTTAGAAACCTCAGATTTTCTTGAATGAGTGCTGCATTAATAGGAATGTTTCTTGAACTAGCATCACTGAACCACATAAGTCTTCAAATGCAGCAATTCGCATACGTTTTTTTCAACCCAAGATTTTTCTTCTTTTTTTGCTTTGTCTTTTTTCTAATATGAAGTGTTGTTGTTTTATTGTGTCTTCCATTTCTATAGGAGAGTGACAATGAGTTAAATTGCAATAGATGTTTTTCAAATGTTGACGAGCAATAAGCAAAAGCTATAACTGAAAACCACAGAAAACAAAAATAGCAAAAAAACAGTACGAAGAAAGTTTGAAAAAAGAAAAAAAAATACAATGTTTTTGTTCAGGAATCGTTGTGCACAACTGAGCTGCGACCACAGAACTAACTGCTCTGTGGATGATTCATTCAGGCATTTCAAGGTCTTTTGGGCACTTGTTGAAATGAAAGTATCAGCTGAATGTATTTCATAGTAACGAGATTTCTGTAGACTGGTGTCATATGGGGAAACTGTTGGGACCATAAAAATACTTCATTGTAATGAAAATTTTGTAGTAAAGATATTCGTTGTAATGAAATTTTATCCGGTATTATCATACATGTGTGAGTAGGAGACAGCGAAAGGGCCTGATTAATATTAATTCCACGCCAGAACAGGGGACAGCAAGGTGCACTAACTGTCTTTCTCAGTCCCTTGCAGACCATTCTTGGGAAATCCCACATGGTTCCAGCACCTCCAATGACGTCACTTTCTGCAGCGCCGATTATGTCACTTCTGATCCTGAAGACATCACTTCTCCTGGGGGGATGGGGGTCCGGCGGTATTGATGACGTCACTTCTAGTCCCGAAGACATCACTTTTGGGTCCCGTGCTATTGATGATGTCACTTCAAGCCGCCATCTTGCCTCCACAATATAAGTTCTGTTTTGGACTCAGTCTTGTAAATATCTCACAATTACTTCAAATCCTTTTTGCAGCCAAGGCACATTATACGGGTGGCTGCCCCAAACCTTTATGATGTCTTCATGTCATTCTTGTGATAATATGTACTCAGTAACTTTCTTAAGCACTTACGGATAAATATTATCTTGTTTTGCTTGATTTCAGCCTATTTAATCTGAGAAGTACTTTTGCACTTAAACTTTGGTTACAATCTACACTACTATGCATATTTATTTTTACACTATTGTTTGTTCCTTCAAGTCTAAACCTGGCCTTTCCAAAACTCCCTGCCCCCCATTCCCTACTATAAACAATAATCAATTAAACTTCTCACACACCTCCACATTACATTGGTGCCCCTCCAGTTCAAATGAGAAACAGGTCCTGTTTGTTCCAAAAGGAATCCAAATGTCCCATAAATCTATACCATTCTAATATACACCAAAGCCTGAGCCACATGTTAAGCATTCCATCTTCTCAGTCTTAACTGAACTAGTGTGCAGCATAGGTAGAACTTCAGAGAAGATTACCTTTTCATTTCTGGTCTTCAGCCTGACACCTAACTCTTAATATTTAGATTTCTAAACTGACAGACTGCCCTTATTTTTGTCATTTCTTCCATCATTGACATTGACAACTTGATTCACATCCTCTCCAGCAAATAGTCTATCCATAGGGAGGTCTCCAATCTGCGCACCTGAAAGTCAACACACTACATAAGATTTTCTGTCTGCACTTCTATGCCCCTAAAGACTGAGTCACTACTAGCACAATCTCTCTCTTTCTGTTGACTCATTATGGGCTTGCCCACTGGGCCTCCTCATAGCCTGGCTTGTACTCTGTCCAGGGATTTTTACTACTCCCCAATGTACCCACATAGTGTGAAATGTTTCATTGAAATCATTGTGAAGGTTACGTGTGGAAATTTAACCCTTTTGAACATACATTCGCAGCAACACTCTGTAGAAGACTGAAGGCAGTAACCATTTAATTTAGTACATACACATGTCTTTATGCACCTGGAAGAAAACCCCACCTACAGTGGATTCATAAAGTATTCAGACCCCTTCACTTTCTGGACTCTTTATTGTGTTGTAGATTTAATTATAAATGGATACATTTGGTATTTTTGCCCATTAATCCTTCTAAATAAGAAACATGTTTTCAGAAATGTTTACAAATTAATTAAAAATCAAAAACTGAGATCTCTCATTTATGTAAGTATTCAAATCATGATCAGGTGCATCTTGTTTGCTTTAATCATCCTCGAGATGTGTCTGTAGAACTTGCTGGAATCCACATGTACAAACTGAATTGATGGAACATCATTTAGAAAGGCAGACATGTATATAAGGCCCCCCAATTCACATGGCATGTCATGGCAAAAAACAAACCATGAAGTCCAAGGAAATATCTGCATACCTCCATGATAAAATTTTGAAAAGGCATATATCAGGGCAGGGGTATAACATAATTTGTAAAATTCTGAGTGTTTCCAGTGTTAAGATCTCTGATATTTATAAATTTACTAGTTGTGTAAGCCCGTGCTGTAAAAAGCCCAGAAACTATTGAAATAGTTAGAAAAAAAACTGAAATGTAGAGATGTCAGGTAATTGAAAGAAACTACTCTGGGCATCTCTCTTCTAGGAGGATTCGTTTTGCCAACGTGCTTGCATCACTTGTGCATCATGGAAGGAAAAGTAAAAGGGATACCATTTTGCCAATGTTAGCGGCTAAGCGACTTTGTCTTTCTTCTAAGGTTTTGTTTTGCTGACGTGCTGGCCTCGCTTGTGTTAGTAGTGGCTAAGCGAGTTTTCTGTTTCCTCAGAGGTGGAGCCCTTACCCCGACTCCACCACTCACTTCTGGGCTGGACAGACACACACACTTCCATGCGTAGACGTTTATATACAGTAATCCCTCCTCGATCGCGGGGGTTGCGTTCCAGACCCCCCCGCGATAGATGAAAATCCACGAAGTAGAAACCATATGTTTGCATGGTTATTTTTATATATTTTAAGCCCTTATAAACTCTCCCACACTGTTTATAAATATTCCCCACAGAGTTATACAGCATAATCCCTTTGTATTCTCTTAGATATTAGGTAAGATTCATTGAAATTATGTATATAAACACACTGTTTATATACAGTAAAACCTAAATATTATTTTAAAGATATTGAGTGTCTCCGATATAACATATGTTACAGCCATTACGATAGACAGGCCACCAGCAATAAATACGTACAATGCAAGAAAAATAGTATACACTAAATGTGTGTACAGTGACACCAAACGTATGTACAAGTACTAAGCACTGTAAGAAGAAAATTAATTATGGTTACTCACCAACAATGACACGATGACTTGTCCGATAACAATGAGTTTAATTTTACTGCACAACAAAGGAGAGCGTTACAGCCCTTGTAAAGGAGCCACTTCAGGCGATTGTGTAGCACTGCCGTTGTTCTTCTTCTGGCAGTCTTCAATCCAAATCCCTAAAGCAGATTCCATCCAGACTACTGCCTTATTACATCCACTTACAACTCGTTTTGCACCCTGGTTAAAAGGACACTGCGGCCGTAGATCTTATATTCCTTTCCTACTTTTTAAATAAAAAGAATCGTAGCCTTCAACAAATCCAAAACGTTTACCTTTTCGGCAATCGTTAACATCTTCTTCTTGCGCTTGGGCACGGCCCCTGAAGCAGTAGCAGATTGTTTTGGAGCCATAATGAAGGGCTTGACTATGCACAAAGATAAACACAAAAGAGCACAACTCTTTACACAGCGAAACACGTTGATGCTGAATGAGCGAGACGAGACTTCCTGGTTAACACTGCATTCAGCACGCAGGAACTCAACTGCGTGCTCTGATTGGTTTAGCTTCTCAGTCAGGAGAACTTAACTGCGTGCTCTGATTGGTTAGCTTCTCAGCCATCCGCCAATAGCGTCCCTTGTATGAAATCAACTGGGCAAACCAACTGAGGAAGCATATACAGGAAGTAAAAAGACACATTGTCCGCAGAACCCGCGAAGCAGTGAAAAATCCGCGTTATATATTTAGTTATGCTTTCATATAAAATCCGCGATAGAGTGAAGCTGCGAAAGTCGAAGTACGATATAGCGAGGGATTACTGTATATAAGATTACACATTTTTTAGAATCAGTTCTGGATAAACATATATTGAATTTGGGGCTTCAGTACTCAGAGATGCTAAATTTAATGTCAATCTTGATGTATATTGCTTTGTTACAAAATCCAAAATGTCTTCACATTTTGTTTTTACAATGGAAGCTGCTTTTTTAAGTTACTGTATTAGCAGCTGTTGCCATAGGAACCAGTCCCAGAATATTCCGGGGCATGCTTGTTTGTGACATCATCAGGACAAAGGGTTAAAAGTCACCCTAGACAGTTCTGTGGTATACAAGTTTGGAGGATTACCTTTAAATTGCTATTCAAAACACTTTCTCTTTTTGAATTTACCCTATTAAAGAATGTGGAGATTGCCATATGGATTCAGGGAGTCAGACTCAAGGTCATTGAATTGCCCACTTTATTTAAGGTGTGGAGGGTGGGCATAAGTTATCAAACCCTATTCTAACATTTATTATTGATTCCTGCCATGGTCAATAAAAAAAAGAAATGACTGACTGGATTGACAGTGGAACAGCTGTCTCTGGGTGCTTCTTCAATGGCAGTATAGTTTCTGCATAAAGTGCTGTTAATTGCACCTCCTGTGCAATTATAAATAAGATTATTACATAATGAATTAAATAAATACCAAAAATATGCTATAGAATTACTTGCCCATGAGCATTATGATCACCAATGCATACCATCTGGATTTGTTAACTCACTAGCAGTATTTCAAGGTTTTGTCAATGATATAGTCTGTGGTTTATTAGGAGTTTATGTACTAGTTTACATCAATGACACATTCATTTCTTTATAGAACTAAAAACCCTTATCTGTCATGATAGAGACTTTCTACACAGATTACATGAGAATCACCTGTTTGCTAAATTAGGAAAAGTGTGAATTTCAGAAACAAAAAATATATTTTTCTAGGACATAAAGTCACGCATAAAGGGCTGGCCACGGACAGATCAAAAGAAGAAGTCATAATTAACTGGAAAGTACAAGACAATGTGAAATAGGTAAAATGAACTTTTATCTTTGGAAATTATTATTGGTGGTTTATGAAAAAATTGCTTTATGTCACCCATCATTCATTTTAAAAGGAAGGTTAATAAAAAGTTTATGTGAAAAAATGAAGGCCGTGCAGAGTCAAGTTAAAACACTTACTCAAGAATGCTCCAATACTCAGACATCCAGACCCATCTTGACAATTTATTTTACAAGTAGGTTCATCAAATTTTAAGTTTGGGACAATTCTTTGACAAAGGTACCCTGATTCCGATTTGATTTTTTCTTGTCCATTTTTCTCCTGAAAGGTATTATATCATGGTACGAGGTAATAGTGAATTGCCTCCTATGAAACTAGCTCTAGAAGAACGACAACACTATTTTGAGGGCGTAAAGTAATTGTTATATACCAATTTTAAGGATTTAAAGTATCTAGGCTTTGTAAATGTTTAAATGTTTGCCAAGTTCATTCAGCTTTGTTTTTCAACTGCCTTAATTTCACGATTTCTCGGTTCCCCATAATTCATCTAATTGGGCTGAACAGTCAGTCTAATTTCAGATTATCATCCAGAAGCTGTCAGTCAAACTCTCTGTTAATAGGGATTTACAAAAATTCATTGGCTACTAATCAGTTCTAATCAGGAGTAACAGAGTGATTTTCTCATATTAGTAAATTTGCTTGTATTGTGTTACCAAATTCACCTTTCAGCATGTCTCTATTCAAATGTCTTAAAAGAGTTTTCAGTCTCACCTCTTAAATAAACTTCTTGTTCCTCATCAATTCCCGGTCTAACAGATTATCTGTCAGGACTAGGTCCAATGTGGCAGCTGTTGCATTAGAATTTGAAGGCAGACACCCCTGACAAAGGGTTCCCAGACCATAAGAGATGAAAGGCACTAGCTTTTAAAATAAAGCAGGCAGTATGGCTAGCTGCATGAGACCTCTGCCTGAAGGTATCAAAATGTCTGGTTTTCTACAGTCTGGCATTGCCAGCTCATTTTAAAATTAACTTGAGCCTTAACATTTTAAGGCTGAAAACTGTACATTTGAGTCCCTATTATCAGAGTAAAGCACCACCCACCTCTGTGAACATGGATGGTTTTGATGAATCTGAGGTTGAGTCCTTGATGGATTCTTGTCATTGGAGATACACTGTTGAGTTTTTCATCAACTGGAAGGGCTATGGTCCTGAAAATTGCTCTTGTGTCAGTTTTTCTCCAAGCTCTGACCTTACCATTTCACATTAAGACTAATTTTCCAAACAAATTGGGAGGACTGTTAGAACTGCTGATTTTACAAATGTATTTAATGTTTTCTAGACTCAGTTCTGATTTACCATATATTAAATATTGTGTTTCAACATTAGAGACTCCAAATTTAAAGTTTCTGTGCAAAGACCCCTTTGACAGTAATTACAGCTTGAAATCTTCTTGGGTAAGTCTTGCAGGATTCCAGATGATTAATACTCAATATGACATTCACCCAGGATGCCATAATAATGTGGGATTTGAAAAAGTAATTTTTAACTTGGTTAATTTCAGTTTTGCCTTTGGCAATACTAGTAATTAATCCAAATATTCGACAATTACTTTACCTTACCTTTATCTGTTGTAGGAGGCAGGTCTCCAGCCTTTAGACTTCTGTGACTTCTCATTTTAAGGAATAGAATAGCACAATTTATTCATAAACACAAGGTTTATTGAAGTATGATAAATGCATATATATACTGTATTGACATATAAGACTAGACAAACATATAACATATAACATACAGGCTGGCTGTTTACTGGTATTTAGAGTACTTCAAAGATTTTGTCCAAAGTTGTGCCGATGGCATTTATATATCTATTCTTTTCACAAGAGCAGTGACAACTGCTGTTAGTGCTATGGTTTATGCCTGGTCTGAACTATTTGTTATACTGGCAATCAAAGATACAATGCCCTGTAAGAGCTATCAAACAATTATAAGCATTATAAGCGGAAATAGCTGCAATTATAAGCACCACGTGACAATCCGTCCTCTCACGATATTTCACTCACCTTTGAGCATTTTGACTGCCTCCTAATAGCACGTGTGTGACACCGCATATTGTTTATTAGTATAATGCATCTGATTGTAATTCACCTATAACAATATAATGGTCCACAGAATGGTCAAACTATTCTAAATACAATAGCTGCTTTAGCGTTATTACTCTCACTGCACCTTCTTCTTCTTCTTCTTTCAGCAGCTCCCATTAGGGGTTGCTACAGTGCATCATCTTTTTCCATATTACTCTCACTGCACCACTCGGGGTATTTATATCACTGTATCTGAGTGGGGAATCACAGCTGTACAGCAGCTGAGCAGAAAGAGAATTATTGGTATACAGCATCAAACACACGCTGCTTCAGCCATGCTGTCTATTGAACTGCTCTCATACGGCAAACGCTTCAGGGCCTTTCCTGTACTGACCTCACAGTTCAGAAACAGTTTTAATTCCGAGAACTATAAACGCACTCAATCAATCCATCAAGTGCTCCTTGTAGAATGCTTTGTACTTATAAGTACAGTTACCTCATTTGAAACGTGCGATATAGTTATAATATTGCACAACCTAAGCCACTTTATAAAGCACGTATTTACATAAGGTAACAATATAATTTTTAAGATGAAATGCAGCAAAATATGTTTATTATATTATACAGATAAAACTTTAACTTCATTTAAATAGTCTATATTGTTAATAATTAAACGGATTGTTCCTACCTCACACTGTATGCTTGCTAGGACTGGCGTGACACTGGAAGGATAGAATAATTTAACATGTACTATGAAGATATTTCAATGTTCCTTAAAAGTTTTGAAGAATCGGCATTCTAAGATAACAGATGGCTTAACGGCTATTACAGAGCTGATTGTGTGGCGATTGGGTATTTGGAGAAAGAAAACTAAGGACAGGAATTTGAAAGAGACAGTACTGCTGCAATAAAGTATTTCATCAAAGGTCGTGCTTGGCACAGCAAGAATCTTGTGTGAGACATGATCAATCACTGCATCACCATGTTCCCATGTTTAATAACATGTTTTAACGCCTATCATCATGGAAATGATATCATGTATACATCTCAGTATTTTAATTATTCAGAGAGCTGTAATATTACAAAAGTAATGGTTTCTGTGTCCTGTCGGAGGAAGAGAAAGCCTGGAAGCACGTAGTGATTCACACACATAGAGCACATAAAAGATCAAATACAAAACAAAGCATTTAACGTGCTACTTTAGTTACGATGGGATTTGAGAAACTAGTAAATTAAACGATTTTAAGATGAAGTTTATGATGTTCTACTTTAATGACAAAATAAACTACGTGATTAAAGTGGAGATTTCGAGATTAAAGTTGACATTTCGTGCTTTTTTCCCACTGTGTACCTTTTTTTTTCTCTGTACCCTAATAAGCTTTACTATGACACTCAGATGGTGGGCTAGAACTCGCCTTTTCACAACGACTTTAATATCGGACAACTTCTTTTTTATTTCGGGCACTTTGCGACTTTGTGAACTTGAACTTTCGAGTTTCTCCGACACGCTATGTCACTTGATCAACTTTCTTTTGTTATTTATACCAACAAAAAGTAAGTTTTTCCTTGCCTCTTCCTTGTATTCGCTGAAATTCTTCTATTTTCCCTCGTGCTTTTCCCATTGTCTTTTCACAGAAGGCTGAGCTTAAGGGCTATTTATATTGATTTGCATATTCAAAAAGGCGTAATTCTGGGAGGAGTGGGGGTGGGACAGCAGACACGTGCACGTGCATTACTTTTCATGCTGACCGGAATTTATGGAGCAGAAGAACATGGAAGTTGGCGAACGCAGAAATTTATGCATCTGGATTTTTTTGTGCATAAGCACATTTCTGCTTTTGTCCACATGCCATGTGTCAGGGATGCCAGGGGCCATGACCCGGCCGGGACGTCATGAGGGACCGG